>CM059972.1:81281487-81771285 GCA_030490835.1 Annona cherimola | reverse complement strand
ACTTCACCGCTCAAAGTGGAGAAATTCATTGGAAACGACATACTTCCATGATGCAAAAAATGTCATACCGGGAAGTATCTAAAATATCCTTGCTGTGGAGTAAGCACAGTAGGTCTTGACACTTAAAAGGGAAGAAACACAACATCCTAGCTCCAAAGATCATGCTTTCAAAGAAGCATAAACCACACACGTTGAAATGGAAACACAAAAAAGAATTCACTCAACACCAGCAACAAGTCAATCACATGTCTTCGTTCTGCAGATCTGTTGTTCTGCCCTGGAAAGTGGTATGCACTGCAAGTAGTCACTTTCAGAGCAGCAGTACGGACATAAATGTAACTACTGAGCTTCCGTAACTAGCATTTGCTAGAAGTCTACAGTGCCCAATTGGACCACTTCAAAAGTCCTGTGGTAGTAAACAAAAGTTTCAATCAAAAGTTCGGTTAAAAAAATAACAATAATAGCCTCGATAAACTAGAGAACCTGCAAACAAAAAAAAAAAAAAAATTCATGTAAAAAACTAAGAAAATATGGAAAAGCTAATGCAAAGACAATTGTGCTAGATGGAATAACAGCAGCAACTCTCTTCAAGAACACCCGACAAGGAATTGATTAAGAAAACTGAAACAAATCGATAGTCTTTATACATTTTGCACAACCTCACAAGGAGAAACAGAGGCATCTTATTTGTGAAGAAAACCAGATACGTAAACGCAGCAATCTAGTATTCGGGCAAGTGAAATGGGTGTCAAAAATTAGCATCTTGATTAGATGAGAAGAAGTTCAGAAATTAGGGAACATGCTTTAAGAATTTTATAGATGAAAAAAAAAAAGGATCAAGAAGGAAGATGCTGGCATTTTATCAGCGTAGGACTTTTAAAAAGAAATATTCCATTTCACCCAGATCCAACACTGTCCAATTGTCCACCGTAATAACCCAAGGGATTTCAACCTCTCCACACTAATAAATCCAAAAAAGGCATGGAAAATAGACCTGAACCTTCCAAACACAAGCAGATACTTGAACTAATACTACAAAATTGGGAAATCCAACGGCCAAACCACATTGTTGTCAGCAATCCAAACTAAAAATTCAAAATTCAAAAAATATTCGATTTTTAGCGGAAACTTCAAAAATGAAAAAAGTAAAGCACCCCGCCAGACACATTTCATAACAATTCAGTTAAATCAACAATCCGACCCAATTCAGTCAAAATATCTAATGAATCAAACCTTCAAAAGCCTCAATCCCTGTAGAGCAGTAGAAGTGGACCAAAAGAAGACCAGCAAACCCCTAACCAACACTCCACTACCGCAGGTCTAATCTCTCCTTTCCAGATCAAAAACCATAATGAAAAGCCGGATCTAACTTGCCGGTCAAACTAAAGGCCCAAAGAGACGACGAAAGAAAAACAGAGATATAGAGAAACAAAGAGAAAAGCAAACACAACGAAACCTAGCTTAAAAGGACAGCGTTGAAGAGAAGAAGGCAAAAAAAAAGACGGCCATACCTCGGAATTTCAGCAGAAGAAATAAGCAGGCAGCGCCGAGAGAGAGACGGAGAGAAAGAAGAAGAAGAAGAAGACGAAAGCGCGTGAAATTCGAGAGAGAGAGAGAGAGAAAGAGGGGGGGGGGGGGGAGGATAGAGAAAGGAAAATCCGGCTCTCTGTTCCTCTCTCACGCTCTTTTGCTTTTGTTCGAACTTCCGGTCTACGCCAGAGTCCAGAATGACAGAAGGAGCTTCAAGCGGTGGTTGCTTTCCATCCGCATTATTATACTCAACTTTCTCTCTTTTTATTTCCCCTTCTCTTTTTCTTCAAGAAATATACATAATAAATCTATTATTATTTGCAATTTATTTATCTAAGTGGTTGCTCTTCCATCTTCGTATCTTCTCTGCTTTTTATTGGCTCCTGTTTTACTCTTTCTATGACATCATTTTCTTTGTTATAATTTCTTGACAACACCACTCTTAATGAGAAGTTTGAGTAACCACAAATAAAATGAGGATTTTAGTGGTTTATATGTACTCCATAACTATGCTTATTTTGTTGCCTACTCTTATCTATTTTCAAATCTTAATATATTCTTAATTAAATTTTTATCTTTTAAGTACAATATATATGATGGGTGTAAATAGAGCTCACTTGAACCATACTAACTCAACACTCTTTTATTTATTTATTTATGAGCTTAACTTTTCATTTTATTATACCAAAATAAATTGGTAATAATCTATTTTTTAAGGCTTATCTTAATAACTGTCAAATCTAATATGTCCATTAGTTTATATGTATTTAGTTAAAAAAACAAAAATTATTACATTAAAAGACTTGCGTTATTCTCGAAACTAAGAATCACTAGGAAGTAATTTTGAAGACATTCAAAATTATTTATTTCCTGTGAATTCAGACTATTTAAAACATTCATCTTACTTAAAATAATAATTTTAATGATTTCATGACATTCTAAAACTTTAGTGTCGAGATTCTAATTTTCAAATAATTTTCTAAATTTATACATATTTTTAAATATTTTTAAAAGTTGCAGCCTATAAACAACTCTGATTTATGTTATTTTTTCTGTTTTAGTTGGATTTATAGCTTGAATATATTCAAAGTGTGTTTGGTATCTAATAAAACTTTTAAAACATTTTAAAATAAGAGAATTGTGATATAATAAGGGTAATAATGATGAACAAAGAGAATAAATGTGTGTTCAGGAATAAAGAGATGAGAGATAAAAGTTTTTTTGTGTAAAAGTTTTTTAAATGAGAAAAATAACGTAATATGGTAGAGATAATGATAAGGAATAAAGAGAATAGAGTTAAAATAGATAAGTTAATTATATAAGTACTTGTGGAAAATGATTGAAAAGCAAGATCATCATATAGAAAAATGCAAAAAAATTAAAAATAAAATAGTTATAAAGAGTGAAAAGCTTTTAAAAAGATTTATATGTAGTCAAACATACCCTAAAGTTTAAATAAATAGGACTATTATATAGGTAATTATGGAGAAATAATTAAAAAGTAAGATATTGGCATAAGAAGATTTAAAGAAATTATTAGAAAATAAGATAATTATAAATAATGAAAATTTCTTAAAAATTTGGTAAGTTAGGGGGAATGTCAAACACACCTTTAACGGATTGGATATGAGATCAAGCATCAATAAAAATGGCAAAATAGATTCTACTAACAATTGAAGTTAGTCTTGATTACTTTTGTTTCATAGAAATGATTTCATATAAATTCTACCATTTTTCAGATATTAATGAATGATGTAAAATTTAATTTATTCATTGTATTTAACATAATTTATTTAGCTAGAAGACTAAGATTCATCCAAATCAAATATGAATATAAGTCATATTTGCTTTAAAATAGATACATTTATGTATAAATTAAGAAAATTGTTTATATCAATTTACGTACGTATTAGAACGCTAGTATTTCATAGAATTATTTATCTACTTAATAATGATATTTTAAATGATTTAGGTATTAAAAATACTACTTAAAATTTAAAATTTAGCATTAAATTATTTTGTTACGTTGATTTTACACGTTTGTAGATGAAATCTGTATACGGTGATACTAGATAAATGAAAGGATTTTTAGGATAACATAAATAATATTAAATATACTAAATAGAATAAATGTTTATTAACTATTTAAGGACATGTTTATTTAATACCAAAATTTTTTATTTAAAACTTTTCACTCTTGACAAATATTCTATTTTTAATCATTTTTCATATATGCCTATGCAACAACCATATATTTAATTATTTTATCTATTTTAACTTTATTATCTTTACTTTTCATCATTATTCTTATTAATTACATTATTTTTTTCCAACTTGAAAGTTTTTTCATCAAAAATTTTTTATTTATAAGATTTTTTTGTTTTCTAAATACATTGTAAGTGTTAAAAATAGTGAGAATTTGACAGAAGTGGGGTTTGGGTTGGGAGAAGTATCCCCGCGAGTTACTAGCGGAGGATTGGGGAGAAATCGTATTCCGTGTACTTCCGTGGGATGCAGTCATGCAGCGGCGGTCAAAGGCGGGGAAATTCGTCTTACGTAGTTACGTTTCCCTTTGAGCGTACGCAGCCCCCCATGGGAAATGTTTGCACTATAACCAGCCATACAGCAGTTTGCATGTGTAAACCGAAATCCAATCCGTCCACCACCCAGTGGACCCCACCTCCATTTCTGACGAAGATTAGATTATTATCTTCGCTCACCGTGCAATCAGATGCCTGGATGGGGTAGTCCAATTGAGTTCGTCGCCGATAAACTCGCGGTGGACTCCGTAAATATAAAATTCAGATCCTGGTGCGTGGAAAGAAACCCGTCCATCTTCTGGAATCTCCGCCGGCTGTCAGATACGGAAAGAGAGAGAGAGATTCATACTTTTCATACACCGTCGTTTAAAAATAACCAACAATGAAAGAAGAAAGGCATGATAACAAATAAATAAATAAGAAGGTCAGAATCGCAAACGATTTACGGTTATCTGCGCACATCAAAATTCAAAACCGAGTATTTGGAATCTCGCAGTTGGATGTACCGTTTGGTGTTGGGAAGCATTCTGGTCGAATAGAATGGAATATAAACGAGATAAGATGATTGAATGGTAAGAGATTGTTATATGTTGATAATTTTTTTTATTATCATCTTTATATTTTAATTATTTTTCACATTTTATTAGATAAAATTTTTATCTACTTTAAATTTATTTTTTTAATGATTGTTATTTCTATCATTTTCTTATTTTTTTTCAAAGTTTATTCATTCTCATTTAGCACATTTATTTTACATCTTCTCAAACAAACTCTAAACGCAATAAAAAGGCAAAAATTTTGTACTAAATATTATATGCAAGCGTGGCCCATCTATACAGTGTTAATGGGATGAAGTGATCAATGAGGGTGAAAATTAGGATGTGTCATACTAGTTTAAGATTAAGATTAACCCAATTCTAATTTTATTATAAAAAAATCTTTTGTCTAATTTTATATTTTCCACTAGGGCATCGAGACAATATCTAACTAGCCCTCATCTTATTTTAATATACTTCTAATGAAATATTAAATTGGTCTCAAGTTCGAATTCAAGTTGAAAATGTTGAAAATTCTATTGATTAAAATCATTAATTACTTCAGGATCCTCTATGTTAAATCACCAAAAAAAGTCACTTATAAGCGGAACCATATTTGAATTCATAAAAGCAGTTGTTCTTAAATCTGGAGGTTTCCGATCTTCCAAGTCAGTGCCCTAAGGTTTTCAGGAGAAGACAATTATCTTTTTTCCGATGATGTAATATTAGAAAAGAAAACCTAAAAGTGCATAACCCGATGACCACAACTGTTTATATAGAGCACTTATCTTTCTTATTTAGTCCATCATAAAAATAGAAATTAAAAATTTGACAATAGGATTTCTATGCATAGGAGAATCATACTTTATGAGATGATTTAATCTCATAAAACCTGATAAAATCAATTTAAAATTTTGGTTACTTTTTATGATAGCATATATATAATTATTATATATGTGTTCAAAATCCAATAGAAAATGCAAATCAAGTATGATAGTTTTAAAATTTTGTATAATTATTGAATATAAAGTCATAAGTACGTTGATTTTATAAGTTGAGTACTTAGATATATTACTGAAATAATAAAAGTAACCATAGGAAAAAAAAAATTAATACATAGGAAAGCATCATTTTTTAAAAAATAAATTTGCTAAAAGAAGTTAAGGAAATATACCTCATCGAAAATTTCATTTTCATCTTGAAATAAAAATTAATCTAGAATGAAAATTTTAGGTCAATTTCAAAAATTAATATTTTAATACTTATTTAGTCTAAAATCTCATTTCTATCAAACTTATATGTTAATAACAAGATATAATTTTTAAAGTTAAATTCAAGTACAATTAATCATAAATAATGTAAAAATTTTGAAAAAACGAAAATAAGATTAAAAATATGCTTATATTTTTCATAGCTGGATATATACAAGGTAATTTTTTTGGATGATTACAAGATAAGTTATTCTATTTAGGTTAGGGACTCTGAATCTTAGTTTAATCGGATCAAAAAATTAGTTGGATTAAGGCCGGGTTGTATGTGAACTTAACCCAGCTTGCACCCCTATGTAAAAGACAAATGGAAGCTGAGTAAATGCAACCAAATGCATATAATGTTTTATCACAGTAAACAAGATTTTGTGCATTCGTAGGAATTTACAAGGGAATTCCTTAGTCCTACAAGATTATAAAATACCCTGTAATGTCGATATATCTCTTCCGTTGGGATTTTATAAACGACAACTAAATGTTTTTACGAAAATGATGAAAATGCGCCGGTTAATAATTAATACTTGAGATATATGCGGTTGTCCAACGCAAATGTATCATTGAGCCTAAATGCCCACCCTCCATAATCTATTTATTTGTTTATTTATTATCTATTGGGGTTCACATGCGAGCCCAAAGAATAAATTTTCATATATGCAATTTTATATGTATTTAAAATTTTCAAAATAAAAAATTCTCCTGCTTCATGAGCAAGTGCATGAAATAGGGGCTTTTGTTTTGAAATTTAAAAAAAAATTATAAATAAAAAATACTTAAAAGCATCCAAAAAATAGTAAAAATTGGTTTATATATTAAATACACCTTGCTTTACATATTTATGAAAAATAAATTAAAAAATTAAAAAAATGGGTACTGCGTGGCCAGTAGCATAGGATCACATCTCATTATCTATTATTTAAAATATTTTTTACAACAACTACATTGAAAAAAATGATAAATAATGAATTTTGGTTGCAATATTGATTAAATTAATAAGGGCAGTTTTACGATAAAAATTTTAATTGCCTTCCGTGAAAACTAGACAAAAGAAATAGACTTTGAATTGCAAATACAAGATGTGAAATGGGAAAAAATTATGATATGAGATTGGAGTAGATTTAAGAATTATGTTATTGATAGAAAATGATAAGAGTATAGTTGGAATAAATAAATTTAATTGAGGATAATTTGTAAGGAAAATAATTAAAATATATGAGTAAAAGTGAAAAAATACGATTATTATTTGATGGATGATTATCGTCGAAATCCATGCTCCCACACCATGTCCTCTCATCCCACATTTGTGGATTACCAAATGTGTCCTGAAAAAAGGATGCGCTTGGATTTCACCCAAATAACTATTAATGGTGGATTTTGTTTTATCGAACTTCAAGGTCAACTAATCTAATAGATTTGGATACGCTGAGTTCCTCGTCCTACTCAACGGTAATTAATAAACCTTATTAGTATTTAATTTATGGCTGGCTTAAGCTTTGATCACATGTTAATTATTATCATATATATATATATATATATGTATATCTCTAAAAGTCAAGGTTTGACTAGACTTTTCTCTATATATAATGAGCTGTGACAACTGGGGCTACAAAAAATCTAATTTAATTTCTGATTTTTTATAGATTATTTGAAAGCCGAATCGTGCAAGTTGATTGTTTCATTGTTTATGTGATTAAGTTGATCGTGCTTGTGTCTTGTCGGCACGCTCGCCATCACTAAGTGGTTTTTACACTGTAACTCCTTACTTACTGTGGGTAAAATTACAAGTGTATCGTTTGGTTTTATAAAAGTATATTTGCATTAAATTGTAAGGGATTTTTTTTCATAGCAAACCTTCTACCTTTGGCCATTTGCATTTCAAACACTGAACTTTGCCCGTTTGCATTTTAAACCCCGAAAACTTTGATCTTTTGCATTTTAAATCCCGAGTCATAATTGCGTTCCAAAACACGTGAATTCTAACCTTTACCACGCTCATTTTTTTAAAATGATGAACATAACCTTCCAAAGAACAAGCTATACCCATTGTAGAAGACGAGCCTAGAACGAAACTAAACCCAAGGGCTGCTGAAAGTGGGTGCACGACTATTTTTAGAGCATGACTGCTTAGTTTTTTTTATTTGCCGTCTGAATGAAAGCTGCTATAGATTCAATGGGATTGAAGCAGAGAACTGCCGCTATGTTTTTTAATAGCCGCTTGCTCATTTGATTAATGGGTGCTTGGATAAGGTTGTCGAAATTTTAATAGCTATTACTTGGATTGGGTTTTTACTTAAAATTGAATTTCTGGTTGTTGATTGGTGATAGCTAAAATTTAGGAGATGGGTTGCTATGATTAGCGATTGAAACTGCAACTTGATGGGTTTGATTAATGGAAATTGCCTGAATCGGATGAAATGGGCGAAGGCTGTTGGTGGGTTTGATTTAGGTGCAGTTGCTTGTAGTAGGTGCTTGGCAGATGGGTGAGAACCGGGGCAAATATATGAAATTGGGAGAAGATGGGTTCTTGTTAGAAAATGGAGGAGCTAGTGCCGCTAATGGTTAGTTTATTAGATGAATTTTTTTCGCCATTATCTTGTATTTGGGAGTTGGCCAGTGATTGAAAGTAGGCTTTTCTATTGATGTTTCCGATTTAGAGCATTGGGCGGTCAGTCATGGAGTCAATAATTACTGATTTGGGTGACTAGTTGCAAATGCTGCGACCGTAATTTCATTGCTTGACTTTCGAGCTAGCCAACCTGCTATTCGGGATTTCCATGCTTGCATAGCTGCAAGACAGGTTTTGTAGCCGCTGATGAGATGGGAGAGACGATAGGGAAGGTGGAGCTGGATGCACTAATTGGCGTCGACGGTTGCTGGTTTCCGGTGGCGAGGGGCTGCCATTGTTTGGAAGGGAAGCCATGCTCACTGCCTCCCACCTGCAGCTCCGGTAGCTAGAATCAGGCAGCGGTTAACCACCCAAACCGAGCACGTCATCAATTGCAAGTTGCCTTCATCCGGCCACCCAAATATCGCAGAGAAAAACAACCATTTTCATTCATCGACACCTGTGATTAATTCTGGCAGCCATGGAAAATTTTGCCAAACTCATTCTTCCATAACCGATTAAAGCCCCAAGCACTATAGAAAAACCAGCCAACCAAGAAATCAAAACCCATCTTACCGTTTTCAGCATTCTGTCATGTAATAGCCACCTATCGCCGACGATAGAAAAAACAAACTCGCAGCACACGTTGGCAGCCCCCTTGAATTTCAGTAGCAAAGTAGCATGAAGACATGACCAAGAATTACGCAAATCCAAGCCAAGAAGCTCCGGTGCATCGCTGCTATTGGTTCCCATAGCATCGTCTCACACTGCCCCTGCATTGACCGTGGCAGCAACTAAAAATATAAAAATTCAATAGCCATGCACCGCCCTTTCTAATCTACTCGACCAGCTTTTTTTTTAAGCTGCAGCCAGCCAGTAAAGTTGCAGGCTGCCATGAAATTCCAAGCAGTCATGCACCCACCATCATTACTCAAGCAACACAACAGCACGCCAAATTACTCTTTTTTTAATTATTTTTTACACATCTTTCTATACAACAACTCTACTTTTCAATCATTTCTACATAACTACCAATACAACTAACCTATTTATTTTAAATTTATTCTCTTTACTCCTCATCATTACCCCTACAATATCACATCATTTTCTACTGATTTAATAACTTTTACATAAAAAACTTTTCATCAAAAGTTTTACAACTTCCCAAACACACCCCAAATATCAAGCCCACCGCCGATTAGCTAAAAGACGTCCTGCATCTCTGGCAATCACAATCACAACACCATTTTTAACCACGGCTCCCAATTGACTTTCAGCTCCAAACGCTGCTCAAACCCAATTGGGAATCTAGCAAGCAGCTGTTGAAAAATCGTAGTTGCAGTTCTTTGCATCAATCACCAATAGACAGCCAACCAACTGAGGATTAGCAGCCATTAATCAAGATATGGCGGACAACCCTTCAAGCAGTAAAAAAAAAAGAGAAAAAGAAGAAGAAGTGGGTTAAAACTCATAATTTTCATTTTTTAACATCTGAGGCTATTTTTGACATTTCACGCAACTTAACGGTATTTTTCAACGCCATTACGGGCCAGGTTCAAAATGTAAAAGATGAAAAAAATTTCAGGGTTTAAAATGCAAAAGGGGCAAAGTTTGGGGTTTAAAATGCAAATGACTAAAGTTAGAGGGTTTACCATGCAAAAAACCCGATTATAAGCTATGTCTTTTCCATCAGGATTTTATGATTTTATAAACACGAAAAACATTTATGCTAATGTAAATTTATTATTTTTGTTATTTCATTGTTTATTTGTACCTATTATTAATTTTATGATGTATTTATTATTTACAATGATTTTTACAACAATTACAATGAAGTGACGATTGCAAATAATAAAATTTTTATTCTATATTAATAGGGCTGGTCATTTTATAAAAAAAAATTGTTGTTTATGAAACCCTAATAGAAAATATTGATAGATAAAATTAATGTATTTATTTACCATTTTGCGAAACTATATATGTCTCAATGAAAAACACAAAAAGAGTTTTTGTAGGTGTACCTCTATAGTCTATGCAAAATTGGATTTATATTATTATTATTTTTAAAAAATTGCATCCCCACTTATATAGTTTGTCTAAAATTGCAAGTGCCTAAACTTTTCTAGAAAAATGATATCTCCTAAAAATAAAATTATAATGCAAGAAAATACCTTTAAATACTCAAAAAAAATTATTTTAAAATATTCCTCACATAATAAAATAGATTTATTTTTTGTGAGGAATTTTTTTAGAAAATAATTTTTATTTTATTTTATTTATAGGGGTATTTTTTATCATTTCAAAAAAATTTAAACGAAGGTGATAGGCAATAACTTTCAGGAAAACTATTTAAGTACGTATGCAACTCGCTATGTGGCTTAAACTACATATGTATGGATGGGGGCGAAAAAAAAAAAGAAGGAGAATGGTTTTGGTTAACGTTGGTCATGCCATTAATAAAAAAACGCTGCCGAGGATTAGAAAACCATTCTTAGACGGCATATTACGTGGATCATCCATCGCATCTACATTACTTTTGACTGAAAGCAGTCAAAACAACCTATTCAAAGTGAAAATATTTTATTCATACAAAGTGGTTTTTCTTCCAGCACCCGTGCGCCACTAAAAAAAGTTCCTTTCTCTATCAGAAAAAAAAAAAAAAAAAAAAGAGTTCCTTTCAAACTTCAAAGGAATTCCTTCATTTAGTTTTATGATTTAATAAATTAATTTATAAATCAAATTCACTTATTATGATTAAAAGTATATATTTAGCTAAGAACGAAATCATCACAGTTACAAAAGTCTTGACCAGCCACGAAAATAATGACTTAAAAATTTATGGAAAATACAAATTCATTAACTGTGAGAAGTTCGTACCTTGATTCTGGCACGGGGAGTTTATCTATTATTTTTTTCTAAGCAATACCTCTGTAGCTACCCTATGAATAATATTATTAAATTACACTCCTATAATTAAAAATTAAAAAATATGTACTCGAGTTGAGTTGTTACAACCAACACCATTGAAGATCCAAATTGAAGATTTAGAATTTTAGATGTTATCAATCATTTTAAGCCCGCTTTAAAGATTAAATCAAAATTCAATCTATCCTATTATATTTAAAATTATTTACTAACTAAGGGCGTATTTGGGAAATAATAAAACTTTTTAAAGAAAAATTCTTAGTATAAAAATCTTAAAATTAAAGAAAATGATATGATACGACGTGATAAAGATAATAATAAGGAATAAAGAGAATAAAGTTAATTATAAAGAAATAATTAAAAAATGGTTTTTTTTATATAACTAAGATACATAGAAGTCGAGCCATGTAACCTCAATATTTAAAATTTTGATCATTAATGAAAATCCAATCCATTTATTATATTTAACATTATTTGCTTATCTAGGAAATCAAGTTTCATCCTGATCAAGTATGCTTATTGGTCGTATTTGTTGAAAAATATAAATTCAAGTGTAAATTATGAAAAATGATTAGATTCATTTACACATCTACTATAATGTAACGATATTTTATAGAATCATCTATTCATATAGAAATGATATTTTAGATGTTTAAGATATGCAAATATAACTTTAAAATTGATATTTAGTGTTAAATAATTTTATCACGTTGATTTTCAATAGGGCTTATGTATAATTATGTTAGACAAATAAAAAGATTTCCAATATATTATGCTAAATATAATGAATAGAGTGATTTTTCATCAACTACCATAGTTTTAAATATGAAGGAGGTTATATAGAAAATCGATTTCATAGAAGTAGGACTAATTAAAAAATAAGATAGTTACGAAGAATGATTGAAAAGTTTTTAGTGTAGCCAACATACCCTAAGAAACAAGTTTTATCTAAATCAAATTTTTTTTTATTAGACACGTGATAAAGTTTAATTATTTTAATACTTCAATATATTAAGTTGGGGTATGCCTAGGTGTTTTACGCTCTTTTTTTTTTTAAATCTTAATTGGTAAATAGGTCTTCATGTATTTGAACTAAATTCTAAAATTTATTATTCTTAGATATATTTTTATTTTAAAAATCAAATGTCTTTATCTTTATTTAACACTAAATGGTGTGAAAATTATTAATTTTGAAATTAAAAGTGTATATATATAGTAAACTTTAGTATAAAGAAGGGCTTTGCGAGTTGCATAGAAGTGTTAGTGTGCAACTCTCTTAATTTTTTTAAAGAAAAACTCTTTTAATTTTCAAGATGTTGATAATTAATGCAAAATTCAATTCTTTTATTATATTTAACATAATTTATTTTACTAAAAGACCAAGTTTCATCCGAATTGAGCACATGCATGGGCCATCTATGCTTAGAAATAAATATATTTATGAGTAAATTAGGAAAAATAATTAGACATTGATATATATTAGAATATAATAACATTTTACATAACTATTTATCCACATAGTATCGAAATTTTATATGATTTAGATGTTAAAAATATCAATTTAAAATCAATATTTAATATTAAAATATTTTATTAAGTTGATTTTATGCATTTATAAAGGGGCTTACATAATGATATTAAACAAATGAAAGAGTTTCTATTATGATATAAATGATGTTAAATACGATAAATTGAGTAAATTTTCATCACCTATCAAGATATTAAAAATAAATAAAAATTATAGAGAAGAAGAGTTTCATATAAGCCTAGCTTTACAAGGAATACACATGGGCCAATCTGAAAAATACAAAAAGGGCGTAAAGCACCTAAGCATTATCTTTTCATAAAAATGTAAAATCAATGTAATAAAACTATTTGATTTAGAAATTTTTGTAAATATGCCTATTTGGCTTAACTAATATTGCATTCATGTTCTCAAGTTTTTTAAAATTATAAATATGTCCACAAAGTGTAATAAAATTGCAAGTGTGTCCTTTTCGTTAATGTATTTAGAAATTTTTGTAAAAATGATGCTAATGCCCTTTAACTCAAGTAATAGACTTACAGTTTTTGTAAATATTGTAAGAATATTTGAAAAAATATATAAAATAATGAAATAGCAAAAATATATTAAAAATAAAATAGCAAAAATGTGTACATTATTAAGAAAAATTGCAAGTTTATCATTTTGCCTTAAAGGTCATTGTAGTTATTTTACAAAAAATTCTAATAGCATTTTAATAGAAGGGAAATACTTGCAATTTTATACAATCTTTATGGGTATATTTGCAATTGCAACAAACTTGAAGATGAGAATGCGATATTGGTTAAACTTTGTAGGCGTATTTGCAAAAATCCTTTTGATTTATATGTCTACTTCAAAGTTGTTAATTTAACATCTATAACATTTGAAATATTTTTCTGATATAGATATATGATTTATTATAATATTCTTATATATCTATGCATGGATATAATTGATTTTTATATTTTACATGTGATTACAAATATTTAAAGACAAGTGTGGCCCGCCTAAAATTTTGATAAGAACAATTTTTAATTGCCGTGATAAGATAAATGATTTTAAACAAAATGAATACATTGAATTTTAATTCAATCATCAAAGTATGCTAAAATAAGGCAGCAACACTGAATAGTTTAATACTGTCAAGGACGTTCAAGTACTTCCGAAAATCTATATTTTTAAAGGGCGAAATTTCAGACGTGTCTTAAAGGCAATTTCAACTGATTCAAAAAACATACTTTTTATTTTTTAATGTTTTGTAAAACTGTTAATCTAGATGCATTTAATTCATAAACCAAATTTTACTATTTTCAAAGATATATATTTTAGTCATTTTAAATAATCAAGAACAATATCTTTGTGTTTAAAATTGAAAAATATATATACACATCTTTCAAAATAGTAAAACTTGATTTAAGGACTAAAACCTAAATTAATAGTTTTATAAAAATAAAAAAATAGGTGTTAAGACTGATAGGAAATTGGAGCATTTCCGCCGGCAGCAAATGATCGGTGCCCAAAAATATTTACTTTTATGTGGCATGCATTCTTAGAAGCAAAACATACATTTGCAAATATAATGAAGGGTTTTAGTTATATGAAATTAGGAGCCTGATTATGATTGAAATATAATGATAATGAAGGGTTTTAGTTCTATGAAATTAGGAGCCTGATTATATACGCGGTCAGATATTTTAAGCTAAAAATATAACGTTTATTTATTTTTACAATTAGTTATATTTTTTCAATTTTTTCTCCATAAACATATTTTTTTAAGTGTATTCAATCTATATATCAAATTTTGTTATTTTATAATATTTTTAAATATTTATCTTTGAATTTTAAAAGTCAAGTTTTTAAGGGGTGAAAAATAACTTAAATGCCCCTAAAGTTGCTGATTTTTTAACAATAAAAATAATATAAGAAGTATTCTAAAATGGAAAAACTTTGTATATAAATTGAATAATATGAAGAAAAATTAAATAAAAGTAAAAATAAATAAAAAAATGAATGTTATATTTTATATTAAAATATATAATGATGTATATAATCATGCTCGTTAAAATTATTGCATATCAAGCAATTAAAATAGGCGATGTGATAAAACTTCCAGTCGATACCTCTCCATTTCAATCCCGTTTTGTTAATTTTCTTTTATTATAATTATATTTCAATCATTTTCACATCTTTTTACAATTATCCTATTTATTTAACTTATTTTATTTACTTCTAATTATTACTTTTATCGTATCACATGAATGCGGGTTTCTTTCATAGAAGTTGTCTGTAATGCCTAAATGCACCGGAGTATATTTAGGCTTACTGTGACCAGGTGCATTTAACTCATTTTAAAATTTTTTATATAACTGTGAATTTAAGTGTATTTAACATGTGCATCAAATTTTACCCTTTTGAAGATTTTTACATATTTTTAAAAAAATAGTGGCATTTTTAGTAATTTAACATTACGCAAGTGACATTGATTTTAAAAAATTCAAAGAAAATATCTAAAAGTGGTAAAAATTGATATACATGTTAAATATACTTAGATTAGCAGTTATGTAAAAAATATTTTAAAATAAGGTGCTTACACGTGGGTGCACCGAAGCAAATTACAGCCGAATTTATGAAATCGCAACCCCCGAAGTTCGCGTATATTGCCATTTGTTAAGAAGTAGCTATCATCAGGCGCATTGCGCTTTGGAAACACCCTTACGCACGCAAGGCCAAGCGATGATCCGTAGTTAATTTTGCGTGTTTTCTGCATTTTGACCTACCACCACCAGCAGCAGCAGCAGCCACCTTGCTTTTTTTATGCGGACATGGATCACCCCGCCTCTCCTCCTGCAATTGCAAGCAAAGCGTGCCGTTCCTTCCACACAACATTTATTACAGAAAACATAAACAAGGAACAAGAAAAAAAGTCAGCCGAGTTTAACGTTTGAACAGAAGAAAGTATCTTTCGAGGACAGAGAACGAATACCCAAATTGGGTGCTTGTAAAAATAGTAGCAGTAGGAATCTACAGCTTAGGTTTGTTGGGCTGATCAACACTGTTTTCTGTTCTAAAAGATGCAAGGATTGGCGATTTTTGTCTTATCTCCGGCAAGATCTGTTATTGATGATCTGCTTCCTATGAGATGGGCTATGTTAAAATCATTACTAAACGAGCCCAGATCATTTCGTATTCGTCTAACATACATACATATATATATATATATATATTTTTGTTTTCTTCAATTTTTTTACACAATTATTATTCTAGTTATGTTTAATTTATAAATCAATTTTTACCAATTGTAGAAATGTGTATATATTTATTTAAAATTTTTAAACTGAGATATATTACAGCCATTTTAAATTGTTGAAATAGGACTAAAATACCATAAAATCCAAAATAAATATATATATTCATCTCTAAAATTAGTAAAAATTAGTGTATATATTTAAAAATAACTAGATTAACCGTTTTGCAAAAAAATTTTTGAAAAAAATATGTTTTTGGACCTTTTTGAAATGATTATTTTGCTTACTAAATCCATTTGGATTGCTATGTAAGGCAATTATTTCAAAGTCTCTAAATATTCATAGGGTTGACATCAAACGGCGAAACATGTGAGATTTTTCTCACTTATATCAACACAAATCTTAAACAATCCAAATGAGAAGAACGCAGTTGATTTTTCTCACTTATATCAACACAAATCTTAAACAATCCAAGTGAGAAGAACGCAGTTAAAATTCTTGAAAGGGTAACAATTCAATTAGGGTGAAAATATGGTCGGGTCAACTCGTGACCTGTTCTAATTTTACAAAGAGTCAGAGTAAGGATTTTGACTTGGTGGAGTGGGGCATGTCAAGATTTTAGACTTATGTTTCAATTCTAAAAGGCGGGGCAGGTCTTATTTCTATAAATTATATGACTTATTTATGTGAACATTGTTTCATTGGATAAATATGTTAACTTTATGATTTATTAATGTGAATATAATTTATATTAATCTACATTTAACTTTATAACTTGTTTATAATAATAATTTTTATTTCTTAATTGTATATATTTTATTCAAGTTATCTCATTCACATATCTATCAATGAAATAAAACATATTATTTATCTTTTCCAAGAATGAATATTATTATTTTGCAATTCAATAGTTTTAATTATAATTCAAAATTTACATTAATGTCCTTTTTAACGTTGATACAAATATTTATCAAGATTATGTTGTAAACAAAATTATTAAAAATTTTTTGCTAATGCTTTGTTATTATAATTGTGTTTTACTCACTAAATAGAAAAATATTAAATCATTTAACATTTAAATTTATGATGATATGAATTTATATTGATATATATATATATATATAATTTTTAAACTTTGACTCTTTTTTTAAACTAACCAGTGGTCTCGATACCGACCCAGAGTTAATCTGAAGTTTGCCCTAAAACCTATTAAAGAAAGGTGAGGATCAGACCGACCTTATTCCGGCCTGGTACAAAAAGTATGATCAAACAAAATTTTTAAAATGTTGTGGAACCCTGACCGTGTACTAGTTGTTTCGACTGTATACGCGTCATTTCGACATTTGTAATTTTGTAATTATTTTATGAATAAATGAAAATTCATGAATTATATTGATGGATATGTGTATTGGAGATTGAAATAATGCGATTAGGAATTTAACCCCGTGAATAGTGCACGTGAATAGTGCACGTGAATAGTGTACGTGAATAGTAACCAAGGACTAAGACCCGTGATTAAGAGTTAATCACTTGGATTAACTTAATCACAAAAAGACGAAATAGAGATTTAATCACTACAAGACAAAATAGCAATTCTTTTGGATATTTTAATCCAAGTTTGGATTTTTGTGGAAAAATAGAAAAAAATTCATAAATTGCAATCCGGGCGTCGGAATTCGATGAAATTTTTTATGGATGGTTAAAAATTCATGATGGACATGATGAATGGGCTAAGATGTGATGAAAATCACAAATCAATGGTCAAGATGAAACGTCAAATGAAAAGTGAAAAAGTAACTTCACTTTTTCATTAATTATGTATTTGACTTTAATTAAAATTAATAAATAAAAATTAAAAAAATTAAATGCAATGCAGCAACATGTCAGGTCGTGCAGGGGGGGTACCATGACCAAATCAATGGTCCAAATTCATCCAAATCACAAATCAAGGGTTTATATTTAATTAGCTCAAAATTAATTAAATAAAAAAATAAAAAAATAGGAAAAATAGGCCTGCAAAATAGGGCAGCTGGATCAGGGTAGGGAGGCTGCACAAGGCTCTAAGCACCTTTAGGAAATTAGAAAAAAATACCTTTGCAATTTTACACCCTAAGCTAGAGGGGGTAAATTGCAAATTCATGAAAAATGGACCCCTATAAATAGAGGAGCAGGCCATGGACGAAATTCACAACCATCCCAGCTCAAAAATCACTTGATCAACTTCATTTCCCATCCTCACACGTTTTAGCCTTAAGGAAAGAGGAGAATCGAAGGTTGGAGTGAGAAAAGGCGAGTTGAAGAGGCATAACTTCGCTTGAGGTAAGTGGATTCCCCTCAAACTTGTTTTGAATGTTAGATGAAGTAAAACCATGCTTAGATAATGCCCAAGCATGAGAAAATAAGTATAGATATAATGTTTAAATGGAATTATGCCAAAACATCAAAAATTTGGAGCGAATATAGGGTATTCGGCAAAATAGCATATGATATGTGAAAATAATGCTCCAAAATTGATAAGTGATGATTTGGGATGTATGATTATGATAAATATGATGTTGGAATAATGATATATTAATTTCATGATTTTTGGAATTAAGGATTATGCTTAAGTGAATTTATGATGATTTTTAGTATATGGAGAAAATGATTTTTTTTGGCCAAGTAAATGATGATAAATTCAAAATATAAGAAATTTCCAATGATATACTAGGCATAAGGTATGTCATGGTATTTTTTATTTTTGAAAAAAATATCAATTTTTAAAACCCATGAACAGTAACCACGTCGCTGTGAACAGTTACCACGGATGAACAGTGATCTGCTACAGTGAGAAGCATGATTTTGGAGAAAATTTGGAAATTAATATTCGAATATAAGTATGAAATTTTTGAAGAATTTATGGACAAAAATATCTATGTAAAGAAATAATGCCCAAATATTATAAAGCATACATGGGAAGCAGCTTAAATAAAGGAAATGAAATATCCTTTGTCCTTGAATAGGAAAAGGAAAAGAGAAGGTCGAAGACACCTCCTAAGAAGGTAAGCAAGTTATATGTTTTGCAAATTATTTTCAAAATGCTTGAAATTGTTTGCAAGTTGCTTTATGAAATTTATTTAAGGTTGGCCATACCTATAACTGCTTTACATGAACTGAAGTTCGTTTTGTGAAATTATTTACTAAATGCTTTTTATGAAATTGTTTATGATTTGCAAATATCATGTCGGCATGTGTATGAGAATGAGCATGTGCACGAGGAATAGGCCTTAGTCGAGGTAGTAAGCGGACCGGATGTCCCCCTCGCTATTGCCAAGTCGCTTAATAGGCCCAGGCCGGCGGCGACCTCCCTGAAATGGGAGCATGTATGGGATGGGCGCCTAGCTAGCGTTGCATCCAAAGGAATGTCATGAATGCTATGTATGCATTGCATTTGCATTTTATGAAATGCATGAAAATGATTGAAAAATTATATATAGCTTGTTTACTGAGTATTATTACTCACCCATGCTTTTTCAACAACAGACAGGAAATGATGATGAAGGCAACATGCCAAGTGTTATGTAGTTTTTGATATAAATGATGTTTATGTAAACTTTATGTAAAGTCAACGATGATAATTTTGAGATGAAAAGGGAATATTTTTATTCCAATGAAAATGTTTATGGAATAGTTTTTTATCATAACTGTGTTATGTGAAATATATTTCAAATTGGATGAATGATGGGAATTTTCCATGTATTGATGAAAAAAAAAAAAAAATCCTGCCGTGTGATCAGGGCAACAATCCTGAGTCACGTTTACCAATCAAAACGATCCCGGAGTAAGGCTTCTAGGCACCTCGGTTCGGGGCGCCACAAATGTAGAGTCAGAATTGGGCACACTTTAACCCACCCCAATTTTCACCCCTACTATTCAATACTTATGAGCCTCCATACTTTTTTGAATTTTACAATATTTTAAAAAATTTAAACTATTTATCATATTTATCCATGAGTCCGACTTCTATATATCCAGATGTACCAATTCACTCCAGTACT
This sequence comes from Annona cherimola, assembly GCA_030490835.1. Taxonomy (NCBI): domain Eukaryota; kingdom Viridiplantae; phylum Streptophyta; class Magnoliopsida; order Magnoliales; family Annonaceae; genus Annona; species Annona cherimola. Next base: position 81,751,077 of record CM059972.1, on the reverse strand, counting down.
CCCATCTAATTTAGGCCCTATTTTGATGATTTTATTAAATCCAATCTATCTATTATATTTAGCACTATTTATTTTATTTAGATACCAAAAATTATCTCAATCCGTAACTCGCATTGTTCTCAAAATTAACAATCACTTAAGAGTGACTTTAAAGCCATTAACAATGATTTGTTTATTATAAGGACTCATGAGATCTCAATTTAATATCTAATACATTTACAATATTCATCATACTTAGATTAATGATTCTATAAAATTTTAAAATATTCTAAAACTTTGATATATTTATTCAATTGATTGTCTAAGTTTGTATACAATTTTATACATTTTTAGAAGATGTGACATACACATACATCCAATTGATATGAGTTTTGGTATCTAAATAAAATAAATGATACTAAATACAATAAATGGATTAGATTTAACAAAATCATCAAAATAGGGCCTAAACTAGATGGGAGTAATGAAGTAAATTGGTATATCCGGATGTATAAATGCCGGACTCTTTATCCATTGTATTTATTTATAATTCCAAAAACCACGTATGGAAAACCTTTACATACTATATTTATTTATACATTCCACTCTCAGAAAATGCTTTTTACAATATATAAGTTTCTAATAAAATCTATCTTTGGCTGCGCGATGAAACGAGATCTACTAAACACCATAAATGATTTAAGATATATTTAAAAAACTTAAAAATTAAAAGGGTTAAGTATTGGATCATTATCCCGCTTGCATACCGTGAAAATTGTGATCTCCTCTTCATTTTCCCCGTTCATAAACAAGAATCTTTCAGGTAAATCATGGGCTTGCCACTATGAAGCTTCATTTTGGGCGATGGAGGAGAGCTTTGGCCATATGTTACTTTCGACTGTCATTTAATTTCTATGCTCAAAAGGGCGGTCTGAAAACTGCCTCATCAAACTAGATTTTAGGTGGAATCCGGTATATATCAGAAAACAGTTCTTTTTCTCTCTAATTACATGGCCAACACAAGGCCCGTCTTGCAAATGATATGTACACACTCGCGACTGCCATCTTAACAGAAATCACAGAAAAAAAGCCAAAGATATGGAGAGCCTCTGAATCCCTTCACAAAGTATACAATGAATTGAATCAATACAACAATCATATTGCAACTCGGGCAACCGATTTGATTTTAATCACCAATAATCTCCACAGGAGCATAAGCCATCTTTGAAATGATGGAAGCGATGGAGATCTCTTAGAATGATCTGCCTACAGGAAACCATTGAGATGAACTTCGCCGCCGAATGGCAATCAGGGCAAACCCGGAGGTTTTTCACCACTCGGATGGTCATCCCAGGTGGAGTGTTGAGGAGACCGAATGCAATTGCCAGCTTCTCACTATGATACCTGAGTGTGGCTTCCTTGGCCGCCTCTGTCATGCCCGGGTGGAATACTTGTGAAGTGTTGGGCACATAGCCCACCAACTTCAGCCGTTCCACTAACTCATCCAGCAGCCTGTGCAATTCCTCTGACTGGGGATGGCCGCCATCTCCAGAGAAGAATTCATGGACCACATTCTTCACCTCAATCGAGCTACACCCGGGCACCTTCGTCACTCCTCTATCCTTCATCAGTCCCCGTATGTAATTCACATCTTCCCATTTCCCACTGGCCGCACACATGTTCGATAAGATCACATAATCACCACCATGTGTATCTTCCAATTTGAATATCTGGTCCACCACTTGCTTCCCCAGCTCCACATTGTTGTGAACACCGCAAGCTGATAACAAGGTCCTCCACAGGATAGGTGTGGGCTTGATTGGCAAGTTCAGTATGAAGTCATAAGCCTCAGTCAGTAGACCAGCTCTCCCCAGCAAATCCACCATGCATCCATAATGCTTGATGGTTGGAGATATTCCATAGTCATTTCTCATGCTCTGATAGTAATTGCGGCCCTCATCCACCAACCCAGTGTGGCTACATGCATACAAGACACCCAGGAATGTAATCTCATCTGGTCTGACCCCCATGGTCTTCATCTCTTCAAACAAAGAGATGGCTTTAGTTGCATGTCCGTGAATTGCATAAGCCACAATCATGGCTGACCACGCCTGTCTGTCTCGGGAATGCATTTTCTCAAAAACACGAATTGCATCCTCCAAGCTCCCACATTTCGCATACATGCCTATCAAGGCCGTGTTCACACTAACAGAATGGTCAAATCCATGTTTCTTTATGTACTCATGAATCCATTTTCCGAGCTCCAATGCCCCGAGCAGGGCACAGGAGGAAAGAACACTGAGCATCGTGACTTCTGTCGGCTTCAAAATTTTTGCTTGCAATTCTCGGAACAAGGCCAGTGCTTCATTCGGGCGACTGCTCCGTGCATATGCAGTAATCATTGCGTTGTAGGAAACTATACAAGGCTGGGAAATCTGATCAAACAGCTTGCGCGCAGCCTCCATATCCCCGCATTCAGCATACATGTTAACCAGCGTGGGATGGACATAGTCGTTACCGTCCAAACCAAGCTTGGCGGCCACGCAGTGCACCTGTTTGCCTTCTTCCAAGGCCTTGGCATTGGCGCAAGCTTTGCCGAGGGATGGGAAAGTATAATCATCAGGGGAGATGCCGGAGTCGAGCATGCGTCGGAAGATGACAACGGCCCGAAGTGGGTCGTGGGTGCGGGAGTAGCCGCGGGACATGGTGTTGAAGAGGACCGCATCTGGTTGGGAGATTCGGTCGAACAGGTGTTGGGCGTAATCCATGGTGGCGGAAGGAATGAGGGAGCAGAAATTGATGAGTTTTGTGAGGGTGGGGATGTCATCTTGGAGGTCAGATTTGACGACGGTAGCGTGGATTTGCTGAAGCTGCTTAAGGGAGTTGCATTTTGGGAGGAGAGAGAGGGAGGGAGGCGGGTTCTTGCGTTTGGGAATGACACGGCTTTTTTTTGATGTTTCAGTTACATGGCTTTTTGGGTCGGCGGTGATTGCCGCTTGCGGGAGAAAACACGTTGTCATGGTAGAATTGGTTTCGAATGCCAATTAGCTATACTGTCCTTGCAGATAGATAATACTCAGGCCAAGAAGCAGCTAATAAAAACTGTATAATTTGGATCACCTAACGGTTGTATGGAACCATGGGCGACAATAGGACCACATATTTCGTATCTTTCTTCTGAGAACACCCTACCCTCCAATTTATTCACTCTTGTTTTTTTTTTTTTTTTTTTTTGATAGACAAGATACCCAATATACAATTAATGGTAACGGGGTATTTACATAGATGTCCCGGTGAGTGGGGATAATTAAAAATGTCTCTCCATAATAAAGGTTGTGAAGGCATCTGATCGTACCATCAGTTGTCATAGTATAGATAATACTAACAAAAACTATACAATTAACGGTGCAAGAAAATTGAACTGTATCTGGATGTAGCTCAGTCACAGATGCACATTAACTGTCAAAAGATTTTACTTCAAAGTTATCACTTAAAGTTTGTATTTTATTAAAGTTTTCATTAAAACTTACATTATTAGCAGTTAATGCTACCCGAGTGTTATCGTGTTAACAATGTTGGCTGCATCGTTGGCAATGTGGTTTTAAACCCTATCTCCCAAGTTGGAGCATTTGATCTCTGGTATTTATGACAAGAGTTTATTAGCTTTTGAGTAAATGGTGAGAGCTTGTTATTGTTTTTTATGTAGGATTATTGAGAATGATTATAATAAAGATGAGGTTTAATTCGTACATCCAATCAAAAAATTTCCAAATGTTATCACAACTTATATTTACTGATATAATCACACATTTATAAAAATAATATAGATTACCATATATTTTATCCTTAGTTTCAAATATAACAATGCGGTTCAAGGGAATGTGAAGTTATCCCTAATAAAAACAAAAAGAAGCTACTTTGACTAGATATTACAAAATTTAACAAAAATTATTTGAAAAATTACAAAATAAAAGTAGATTCAACCGCTTTTTATGCAAATATACTATCTTTTCTAAAAGAAATGATGAGGACAAATTTGTCATAAATTTTTTTTGCCATGTTATCTATGGAAATTTAACGTCATATGTGGAATGATGTGTAAAATAGGTAACTATTTTGTGCCATTTTACAATTATATGGTTATATATTTGAATATAAATACAAGTTGTGATCATATTTGGAATTAAATGTTATTATTATTTTTTCTATTTGGTATGTTTAGGAGTTGGTAAAAGAAGAAAAATTTTGAACCATTTTTCATTTGTTTTGATGTGATTTTACAATTGATTATTTATATTTTAGTCATTACTTTAGATTATGAATACAATGATCTTATTTATTATCCTTATTTTATTTGCTCTTAATAATTATCTCATCACAACAAATTACTTTTTATATCGACATAAAAATTTTACTTTTTATATCGACATAAAAATTTTACTTTTTATATTATCTCATATCTTTTCATGGTTACCACTATTGTTGATCAGTAAATATAAAAATTAGTTGTGGTTGAACACAAGCCCCATCTGCATTTGCTGGCTGGTTGAGTTGTTTCATCTTAGCCTTACTAGCAAACTTTATAATTGGGCACTCACAACTGAATACCCAGTAATTTTCACAGTTGTTGGGGAAACCCAACAAATTTTTTAACCAACCAAAGTTGATTAATATTGGATATTTAAAAGCTAAATTAGTTACTGACTCCAGTGAGTTGAGCGTTTTGGGCTCAAATCTTGACAATTGTATTTTTTTAAGAATTTTAGTGGTAGCGTTTATTCTCTTTGAATTTTCTGTGGTAGCGTCTACTGAGTGGGTTTTTTTAGAAATTATTGTTAGAAAAATTAGATTCTTGGTTAAATACCTATAAGAATATCTCAGAGTTTGATTGTACTACCAATTGAGATACTGTAATATATATAATAAAAAAAGCTAAACCAATTACTGAGATTTCTAAGGAATCATGATGTCTTTATGAGATTTAGAATCATTAATTATGTTATATGTTTAGCCAATAATGTAGTTACAATAGTGATGATTACATTTTTAGTTAAATATATATTTTATAAATGCTTTGTATCTATTAAGCCGGTAAATTACGAAATTCCTTTTCAACTAAGAACCCTTTGAACCTATTCCATACTTATCAAGGAAGCATTTGATTAGCTTTTGGTAAAACTTTTTAAACCAAAAGTAAAAACAGTTGCCAAAGCTCCTATAGATTGCAACACAAATTTTCCTATTTTGGTCTTCATAGAATAAATTAACGTACCAACTCATTGGCAATTAAAATTTTTGTGTAAAGGGTTATAGATTCAAAGTTGGCGGACAAGAGGGGTCCCATTTGGCATCATGATAGGTATTGCTGCCTAAAATTAGAAAATCAGCCACCATTGAGAATAAGAGAGGCCAATATTCGATTTTTTAACCCATTATCTAACCATAGACCATCTAGGCTGTTCATTAGGTTTGGAATTAGCCCCACCTTTTAGAACTAATGATTAATACAGGAGCCTAGAACAGCTACCATTAGAAAAAAAAGAATAGAATTATGAGAATGATTAAAAATTATCAATAACTTTACTTGATTAATTTAAATATTTACACGAAATGAAATTTTACAAATTACAGAGCGAGTGACACATTTTCACCACCCAAAGGACAACCGACAAGTTGATGGTGTTGGACACGAAGATAAATGATATGCAAGATGGGGGACTTTGTGGGGCAGGAGAGATGCCCTTGAGGCTAGAAACAGGGCTGTGGCTGTAGACCCATCCACGCCATTGAATTTCATGTTGTCAAGCGTAATGTTTTCACAGGGCACACCTTTGCTCCACAAAGATTCATTGCAACTTGTGATGCTGAGCTTACCCAAATATTTTTGAAGCTAACTTTACTGATCTTAACACGCAAAGGAGACTGCAAGAAGAAAACACGCCCCCACAAGACATTAAAAAATATATTTTTTTATATTAAAAACATGACAATATTGTACATGTTGTTAGTCATTCTATATATGTTTATTTTGACAAATATGGGCGCTATCTAAGAAAATTTTCATGGAAAATCAATGTACTTTATTTGTTTTATTGTAGACGATCAAAAACTAGCTGGCCAATAAGTACCAACATATGCAGATAGATAAATATTTTATTTCATGCGTGACAAAAACACATTTTAAATTATTAAAAAAGAATTTTCTTCTAGTAGGGATAATGAATATTGGTTTTGGTGAATATTAATTTACGTATCTTTGCAGCACAAGAGGCAAATGCGCAATACTCTTGGTCTATAATGATCGCGTTATAAACGTTGTCCATGACTATATCTTTGAATGTGAAAGGCGAGGCTGGCAAAATGGCCGAGTCTTTCCATGTCTAGATTTTGAGGCCATTGGTGGTGTCTTTGATTGTGCAATTGTAGACATTCACATCCCCCACATCTTTGTCTTTGTCCAGGCTGCAGATGCTGATGACATGCCCGAACAGAAGACAACGTTGGAAACAGTGATATTGGAGCTTCCAGCGCCGATGGAGATGCAGTTATCGGCGGTGCTGATGGCGGAATGAAGAGATCTTGTAATGCCTTAACCCGAAAACAACACTTTCATGATGGGCTTGAGCTTAAAGCTTACTGCTAGCATCTATCAGTGTCCCTTATATTTGTAAGAATGTCTCAGATCTTCAAGTATAATATGTGTTGAGATATATGTAATTGTACCAATCAAAAAAAAAAAAAAAAAAAAAAGCTTACTGCTAGCATCTATCACATGTTGGGCTAATATAGACTTACATAAAAGGGAAAGATTAATTGCATTTTGTTAAGATTGTTGATCATATGCTTGCTTTAAGAATGATTTTGATGATTAACAAATAATTGAAATATCATTAAAAAGGATCTAATATATTTGTCTAAGTGTTCTCAGATATTTTATCTCTAATTATGTGTATGAAAATAAAAATGTGAAATAATTTAAGTTTCAAGAGTTCAAGTTCATGAATTGAAAGTTCTGCAAAGTGAAGTCTTAGCCCAAGTCGACTTCACTTGCGACTTGGTGAAGTCTCAGACCCAAGTCGACTTTGCCTGCGACTTCGGAAGTGAAGTCTCAACCCAAGTCGACTTCACTTGCGACTTGGTGAAGTCCCAGACCCAAGTGGACTTCACCTGCAACTTCGAAGGCAAAATTCTGGACAGCAAGTTTTAACAAGACGAAGTCGCATCCGAAGTCGACTCCACTCATCCGAAGTCGACTCCACTTGCGACTTCAACTCGTAATGGTCGAAAATTCGAACGTTGGAGCTCTAGATGCACGTGAACCTCCACTCCAACGGCTAGAACCTTTTTTCCTCTATATATACCATTGATGTATGAACGTTAAGGAAGAGAGAAAGAGGAAAGAAAGAGGAAAACACAAGTTGAGCTTCCATCTTATAATATTCAAGTGTGTTGAAGTTATTTGAATAACTATTGAAGCTTCAAGTGCTACAACTTTCAAGTGTGCTTCCAAGATTATCATCTCCACAAGACAAGGAGCTTCCGAAGCTTATCGAATACACGTTGTAAAGTGTAATTTCTCTTTTGTCTATTTTGTTTGGTGTTGTTGCCTTGGATCGGTATTGGAGACCGAATTCAAGAAGAAGCAAAACAGGGGGTTGGTTTGAGTTTGTCTCACTAACGGGTTTTGCTTGATTGGTTGGAGTTTGTCTCACCAATAGATTGGACTTGGTTGGTTGGAGTTGGTCTCACCAACAAGTGATTATTGTATATGCCCCCTAGAGCTATAATCTAGAAGAGAGCGGGTGCTCTAGATTGTATTGAAAATACAATAGTGGAACCCAAGACACAACGGGTGTGTGCTTGGAAGAGTGGAGCAGGGAAGGTTGCCCGAACCACTATATATTGTTGTCTCTTGTTTGGTTTGATTGCTTGCATTTTATATTCCATTTGCACCCACTCATTCTATCCCATATCACGTTTCATCAAGGGGATTAAACTTTCAAGGGGTTAAGTTTTAATTTACCAAAGAATTTTTTAAGAACCCAATTCATCCCTCCCCTCTTGGGTTTTGCCATTAACTCGGGGCCAACAAGTGGTATCAGACCAGGCCTCTATCTTATTTGAGGTGATCTCTTCTACATATCTATGGCAACCTACTTAACTTCTGTACCTGCATTTGCCGAGGGCCAATCATTTTTAAGGCCACCTCTATTTGATAGCAATAATTTTATTTATTGGAAGTTAAGGATGAAACAACTCATTATGGCAACTAATATGAATTCTTGGATAGCCATACAAGATGACATTACATTACCAAAGGGGGACAAGGCGTCCACTTGGACAAAAGAAAAAACTATGTCCGTCCAAAGTAATGCCAAAGCTATGAATTTCTTATTTTGTGCATTGACCGCAGCGGAATTCGATAGAGTTTCTTCATGCACAACGGCTAAAGAGATATGGGATAAATTGGTACCTATTTATGAGGGTTCCTCCCAAGTAAAGGGAACTAAAAGGAATATCCTTGTTGTTGATTTTGAAAGATTTTAAATGTTAGATGGTGAATCAATTTCAGAAATGTATGTTAGATTTTCTAAAATCATTAACGCTCTTAAAGGCCTAGAAAAGCCAATTTCTGAAAGTGAGCAGGTTATGAAGATACTTAGAGCATTGCCAAACTCATGGAATGAAAAGATCACAGCTATTGAGGAGGCAAAGGACTTAAACAAGCTCAAAGTAGATGACTTGATTAGCTCACTCATGTCTCATGAGCTCATCAAAAACAAGAAAGAAGAATCTCAAAGAAGTAAGAAGTCTATTGCGCTCAAAAGTATGATGAAGAGCTCAAGTGAATCTACATCAAGTTCATACGAATATTCTAGCTCACAGAAGAAAATGAAGAATAGAAGAAAGAAATTTCTAAAATGTTACAAACGTGGTGGTCTTGGACATATACAAATCGAATGTACCACACCGGATGATTTGGAAATTCAAAATAAGAGAAGCTTTTCAAAGAGATCGGCTAGAAGAATGCTTAAAAAGAATATACTACCTTAAGCTCTAGCACTTCATCAAGTAAAGGAGAAGATGCAGTAAATTGGGCAAAAATTTGCTACATGGCCATTGTAGAAGATGAAAAGAAAACTTGCCAAAAATCTGAAGAAAGTGATGATGCAAGAAAATTGAAACTGTCAACATTGGATGCATCTATGGATATCGAGGTAAGCTCATCTGATTCTTATTCATCTTCTAATGTTTGTTCTAAATGTAATGAGTTGAATGATTTACAACAAACTTATGACTCATTGTTTGATGAATTCAAAAGCCTTGGTACCAAATATGTTCAAAAGAAAAGGCAATTCAACACAACTGCCATTGCAAATGAAAAATTAGCAGAGGAGAATGCATCCTTGCAAAATGATATAATCGTTTTGAAGAATGAAGTAGAGGTATTGAGAAAGGAGAACCAAAATTTGAAGGATTCATTGGCTAAGTTCTCCAACCTGGGAGAAAATGTGCAGAAATTTTTTAGAATGACCACTCAAGTTAACAAGAGAGGTCTTGGATTTGTAAAGCACATTAATGCCAAACTAAATAAAACAAACTCTCCTATTTGGATTAAGGCTTCTAGTACATCAAATGTGATGGGACATTTTAAGAAACTTGTTGATAAATCATGGACAAATATACCTACTTGGCAACCAAAGAGCTATCATGGTACTCCAACCTATGCTAGAATCACTTGCCATTATTGTAATAAGTTTGGACACAAAATATATCAATGCAAGGCAAGAAAAATGGTTTATAATGGAGTTAAATTGGTTTGGATGCCAAAGAGACATATCTAAGGTAGAACCAAGTCTTCTTGAGTTCCTATGCATTATGGTACTAACATTCATGGACCCATAACATGGGTACCAAAAGGAAAGAAAATATCATATTTGTGATGCAGGTTTCTATTTCAAATAAGTACAAAGTCATCTAGAGAATGAAGGAGCATGAATTGCAAAAGAAAGGGGGAGTTGAGCAAAATAGTAATGATAATTTTCATCAAAGGTAAGTAAAGGTATGTTGCTCTCCTAAAGAAATTAATAAACAAGTAGTACTATAGTCATATTATAGATCATATGCTTGACTCAAAATGAATGATTAGTATGAAAAAAAAGGGGGAGAGAGAGTGTAGTATGAACCTATTTTATAAGCCTCATTTGTACTACCTATTTTATATGCCCCATTGTGCCTCATTGTGCCCCATTGTGCTACCTTTTTGTGTTGATTGACAAAAAGGGGGAGAGAGTGTAGTAATGAAAATATCTTAAGAAAAGAGAATAATATTGCATATAACTTAGGGGGAGAAGCATTTCCATCTATATGAAAAGAATATATATTATTGCACTTATTGATGAAAATCATGATCTTCATATAGACATATCTGTGATTCAATTGAGAAAGGAAGATATTTCAATTAAGTTTTGTCAATCATCAAAAAGGGAGAGATTGTTGATCATATGCTTGCTTTAAGAATGATTTTGATGATTAACAAATAATTGAAATATCATTAAAAAGGATCTAATACATTTGTCTAAGTGTTCTCAGATATTTTATCTCTAATTATGTGTATGAAAATGAAAATGTGAAATAATCTAAGTTTCAAGAGTTCAAGTTCATGAATTGCAAGTTCTGCAAAGTGAAGTCTCAGCCCAAGTCGACTTCACTTGCGACTTCGGAAGTGAAGTCTCAACCCAAGTCGACTTCACTTGCGACTTGGTGAAGTCCCAGACCCAAGTGGACTTCACCTGCAACTTCGAAGGCAAAATTCTGGACAACAAGTTTTAACAAGACGAAGTCGCATCCCAAGTCGACTCCACTCATCCGAAGTCGACTCCACTTGCGACTTCAACTCGTAATGGTCGAAAATTCGAACGTTGGAGCTCTAGATGCACGTGAACCTCCACTCCAACGGCTAGAACCTTTTTTCCTCTATATATACCATTGATGTATGAACGTTAAGGAAGAGAGAAAGAGGAAAGAAAGAGGAAAACACAAGTTGAGCTTCCATCTTATAATATTCAAGTGTGTTGAAGTTATTTGAATAACTATTGAAGCTTCAAGTGCTACAACTTTCAAGTGTGCTTCCAAGATTATCATCTCCACAAGACAAGGAGCTTCCGAAGCTTATCGAATACACGTTGTAAAGTGTAATTTCTCTTTTATCTATTTTGTTTGGTGTTGTTGCCTTGGATCGGTATTGGAGACCGAATTCAAGAAGAAGCAAAACAGGGGGTTGGTTTGAGTTTGTCTCACTAACGGGTTTTGCTTGATTGGTTGGAGTTTGTCTCACCAATAGATTGGACTTGGTTGGTTGGAGTTGGTCTCACCAACAAGTGATTATTGTATATGCCCCCTAGAGCTATAATCTACAAGAGAGCGGGTGCTCTAGATTGTATTGAAAATACAATAGTGGAACCCAAGACACAACGGGTGTGTGCTTGGAAGAGTGGAGCAGAGAAGGTTGCCCGAACCACTATATATTGTTGTCTCTTGTTTGGTTTGATTGCTTGCATTTTATATTCCATTTGCACCCACTCATTCTATCCCATATCACGTTTCATCAAGGGGATTAAACTTTCAAGGGGTTAAGTTTTAATTTACCAAAGAATTTTTTAAGAATCCAATTCATCCCTCCCCTCTTGGGTTTTGCCATTAACTCGGGGCCAACACATTTAACCAAGAATATGACGGTGGCATATTTTCTCAAGTCGTCCCATTAAATTTATTACAATGCCATCATCAAAGAAAAATAAAAATTAAAGTGATTCTAGTCATGCTTTTGCAATAATTTCAAATAACGACCGCAAGTACCACATACTGGAGTATCTGTAGGACACAACAACATAATAATGACAAGAGTAAACTCAGTAAGTAGAATAAAATATGAGGAAATCTTGTGCATTTTATATTTTCTAAATGCGATACATTCAAATACCCTTATTTTTGTCTCTATAACTAGCTTAGTGGACACATCTTCTAAGCTTTTCCACACACAACTATGCATGATCATTTTAGGCATGCCATAGATAACACATCTGGCCAACCTATCTTTATGATATAGTGGAGAATCAGAGTCTTCCATTTGATCCAAAAAGTTTGAAAACTCAGTGTTGAAATTCCAGACAAATTATGCACAATCCATGTTTTGATGATTAACAACTCAATTTGAGAAATAATTAAGTACTAATGAGGTTGCTAAGTGTTCCAAAGGTTTAAAAATTCAAGATTCAAAAGATAGCAGGTCAAGTCGTAACCTCAAGTCGACTCAGCCATTGACTTAGGTCAAGTTGATTCCCAAGTCGACTCCAGAATCAACTTCAAGTGCATTAAATTTGTCAGAGCTGAAATTGAGACTCGGAGACAGGTGAAGTCGCAGTCGAAGTCGACTCCGCTTGTGACATAGGTGAAGTCGTAAACCCAAGTCGATTCCATATGAGACTTGGGTATGACCTTGCTGAAGACTTCGAGATTTCAGAGTCAAGTCGCTTTCCAAGTCAACTCCATCATGCGACTTAGGTGAAGTCGCATTTCAAGTCAACCTGAGTATGCGACTTGAGTAAAGTCGAAGTTCAAGTCAACCCAAACCTGCGACTCGAGTACATGATCACCAATAATGATACAAACATGTCTTGGGCAAACAAAATCATGGAATAGTTATCTTAAATCAAGACCACAAGGAAGAACTTCTTAAGGAATGTGGATAATATTCAACTTCAAGCAAAACATCACATATCAAAGACATCTAATGAAGATCAAGTGAAGAAAGGGGTAAAGATCACTTGCAATACCTTAGAGTTCCAAGATAATCAATGGCTGGTGAAGTTGTATCCGAAATTGACTCCACTTGCGACTTGGGTCAAGTCCAAGACCAAGTCGATCTGAAGTTGGAACTTAGAAGTGGAAGCCGAAGACTGAAGTCGCACCCGAAGTCGACTCTAGTCTGCGACTTGGGTGAAGTCACACTTGAAGTCGACTCCACCACGCGACTTGAACGAAGTCGCATGCCAAGTCGACTCCAATTGCGGCTTAGTTCGCAACGGTCGGAAAAATTTGAACGTTGGTGCATTAAATGCGCGCCATCTACCATCTAATGTTCGAATTTACTTCCTATTATATAAGGAGCTTCAAGTGAACGTAAATGCAGTTAGGGAAAAAATATTGAATGAGCTTACCTTCCACTCTCTCTTGCATTTAAGTTGGTCTACAAGAAGATTGTAGAAGAATTGTGTTTGAAACTGCTGAAAGCTGCCTTGCTCAATCATCTACTGCTTCTACAAGTTGTTCTAAGTGCTGAAAACTGCCTACACGAATCTGTAAAGTGTAGATTTTTTCATTTATTGATTACTTATTTTTCCCACGTTGTTTAATATTGGAGATCGAAACCAAGTGAAAACAAAGTAACGTGTGATTAAAGTGAAACTTATCACCTACTTGTGCTGACATTGTACAAGCCTCCTAGAGCTGGAATCTAGAAGAGAGCTGCTGCTCGAAGTTGTATTGAAATATAATAGTGGAACCCAAACCACAACGGTGTGTGCTTGGAAGAGTAGAGTAGGGGAGGTTGCCCGAACCACTATAAATCTTTGTCTCTTGGAGTGGCTTGATTATTTGTATTTTATTGCTTTATTTCTCTCCATCTTACTGATTGTTTCATTGAGGGGATTAATTCCATAAAAGGAAAATTTTTTGTTTAAGCAAACAATTTTAAAATACCCAATTCACCCCACCTCTTGGGTAACTACCATAAACTCGGGAGAAGACAACATCAGCCTAGCTGCAATAGAAATTTTAGAGGGACAAACCACCTCAACAAACTATAGAAGCAGTGAAGAAGTAACTTCTAAACTAAACACTCGTTCTATTTTCTCTTCTACAAATGAGTGTCTCAAATGTGCTGAATTAAAGGAACTACAACAAGCATATGATTCATTGTATGATGAAATAAAGAAACTGAGAAATAAATTCACAATAAAGAAAAGATAATGTGATTCAATAATTATTGTGAATGAAAAGTAGCTGAAAAGGTTGACCACCTAACGAATGAGAAGAATACTTTAATAAATGAGGTGCAAAGACTAAAGAAAGAAAATGATTCATTAGCAAAGTTCTCTAATCCAAGGAAAAGTGTCAAAATATTCCTAAATATGACCACCCAGAACAATAAAAGAGGACTTGACTATTCCACATTTGAGAAAGAAAAATGTAATAAATCTAATGCTCCAAGGATTGCTAAAAACCAAACAAAGCCTATATATCCTAAACAAAAAATGAATCATGTTGCTTGGACAAAAAGACCAGTTTGGGAACCATCCACCACATAGATTCCCACTCCAAGACTTTCAGGGGCATGTAATTTTTGTAACAAAATGAGCCGTAAGATTTATCAATGTAAAATAAAAAAATTATATAACTATGTTTCAAAATTGGTTTGGGTACTTAAGAGCATTGGACTTATGTTTTCAAGAATAGAACAACGTAGACTCCAATGGCTCACTAACCCAAATGGACCCATAAAATGGGTGCCAAAGAGATAAACTCTACATGATTTTGTTTTACAGGTATGTCTTAAAGCAAAGGCTAGCAACATATGGTTCATAGATAGTGGCTGCTTAAGACATATGATGAGAGAAAGATGATTATTCTACAAGATCAAATCATGTAGTGAAGGTACTGTTGCATTTGGAAATAATGAAAAAGGTATAATTAAAGGTAAATGAAATATTTATAGAATTTCAAATACATGTATTGAGGATGTACTATTTATTAAAGGACTCAAACACAACTTAACGAGTATTAGTCAACTGTGTGATAAACACTATAAAATTATATTTGAATCCTCTATACGCAATGTTTTTTATAAGGATCACAAAGTATTTAGTGGCAAAAGATATGAAAATGTATATTTGATTTGTCTTGATGAACTTGATGAAAAATGTCTTATAGCCGTTGAAAATGATCCATGGATATGACATAAAAGACTTGGACACATAAATATGTCAAATATTAAGATTTTGTGGAAAAAGAGCATAGTAAAAGGATTGTCAAAGCTTAAATATGACAAAGACAAAATCTAAAAAACATGTCAATTATCCAAGCAATCCAAAATGTTATTTTCCATCAAAAAGAAAATTTTAACAACTAGGCCACTTGAACTACTAACACGGATCTTTACGGGTCATTAGACATTTTAACTCTTGATGTGAAAAAGCATGTATTTGTTATAGTTGATGATTTTTCAAGATTTACATGATAATACTTTTAACTAGCAAAAATAAAGTCTTCTCTATGTTTGTTACCTTATCAAATCTGGTGCAAAATGAAAAACAAAACACAATAATATCTATTAGAAGTGATCATGGTAGTGAATTTGAAATAAACGGTTCATAGAATTTTGCAATAAGAAAGACATTCACCACACATTTTCTGTACCAAGAACCTTCGACAAAATGGGATAGTTGAAAGGAAAAATAGAACAATACAATAATGCTAAATGAAAGTAAATTATCCAAAATATTTTAAGGTGAAGCAATAAGTACAGCACGTCATGTACTTAATCGAGTTACTATAAGAGAAATCTTGAAAAAGACCCTATATGAACTATGGAAGGGAAGAAAACCAAACATTTGTTATTTCCATGCTTTTGGATGTACTTTCTAAGTGTTGAATAATGAAAAATCAAACTTGGGAAAGTTAGATGCCAAAGGTGATGAAATAATATTTCTTGGTTATTCACCAAATAGCAAAACATATAGAGTTTTTAACAAAATAAATCAAATAGTAGAAAAATCAATACGTGTTGTATTTGATGAATTTAACTCAAACCCCAAAAAGGAGGATGAGCTAAGTGATGTAGATAAAGCATTAAAGAATCTAGAAAAGGAACAGCAAAAACAACAAGGAGAAGCAGAAACAAAGCAAGAAAATTCCACAGATGAAAGGGTAAGTGAAGGTAATAATTCCTATAAACCTCCTACTGACTTAAAATTCAAAAGCGACCATCCAATTGAGCAACTTATTGGCAAATATATGAAAGAGTAAGAACGCGAAGGTCAAGATACAATATTTGTGGAGAATTTGCTTTTGTGTCTAAAATAGAACCAAACTCTATTAATCAAGCTCTTAATGATGAAAATTGAATCGCTGCAATGCAAGAAGAGCTAAATCAATTTGAAAGAAATAAAGTATGACACCTAGTTCTTAGACACAATGATTGCACTGTTATTGATACCAAATGAGTTTTTAGGAACAAATTAGACGAAAGTGGACTAGTAGTAAGAAATAAGACCAAGCTTGTAGCCAAAGGATACTCCCAAGAAGAAGGAATTGATTTTAAGGAATCCTATGCTCCTGTTGCTAGATTAGAGGTCATACGTATCCTACTAGTTTTAGCTTCTCACATGGACTTTAAGTTACTTTAAATGAATATGAAAAGTGCATTTTTGAATGTATACTTAAATGAGGAAGTATATATTGAACGACCTCCTGGATTTGAAGAGAAGGATCAATCAAAATTTGTTTTCAAATTAACCAAAGCATTACATGGACTTAAATAAGCTCCAAGAGCTTGGTATGAAAGGTTAAGCAAGTTTTTGATTGATTATGATTTTTAAAGAGGAAAAGTTGATACAACATTATTTATCAAATATAAGGGTAAAAATATTTTAGTTGTTCAGATTTATGTGGATGATATAATATTCGGGTGCTACTAATGAAACTCTGTGCTAAGAATTTTCTGAAATTATGCAAAGTGAATTTGAAATGAGCATGATGGACGAGCTAAACTTTTTTCTTGGATTGCAAATTAAGCAACTAGCTGAAGGAATTTTTATAAACCAGTCCAAATACGTCAAGAAAATACTTAGGAAGTTTGGAATGCAAAATGGCAAAGGAGCAAACATGCCTATGAGTTCCACCATCAAAATCGACAAAGATAAAAAAGATAAATTCATTGAACAAAAATTATATATAAGCATGATAGGATCTTTGTTATATTTGACTGCTTCTCGACCTGATATTTTGTTTAGTATTTGCATGTGTTCAAGATTTCAATCATGTCCTAAAGAATCACATCTAATAATTGTAAAAATAATTTTCAGATATTTAATCAATACTACTGATGTAGGACTATGGTATCTAAAGGGTTCAACATTTGATCTAATCGGCTACTCGGATGCGGATTTCGTCGGTTACAAAGTAGATAAAAAAAGTACTAGTGGAACATGTCAGTTTCTTGGAAACATGTTGGTTTCATAGTTTTCAAGAAAATAAACTAGTGTTGCTCTATCTATTGCGGAAGCCGAAATATTGTTGCCGGAAGCTGTTGTGCACAACTACTTTGGATGAAACAACAACTTAAATATTATGACATTGATTATAAAGAAATACCAATTAGATGTGATAATACCAGTGCTATTTGTTTAACAAAAAATCCTGTGCTCCATTCTAGAACTAAATATATAGATGTGAGACATCATTTTATTAGGGAACATATTGAAAATCATGATATTTGTTTAGAATATGTTAAAATTGAGGGTCAAATTGCAGATATTTTCACCAAACCTTTAGCAAAAGAACCATTTTACAAAATTAGAAATGATATGAGTATGATTGACATTGATTAGAAACATGAAATGATAAATTTAAATAGGGAGAGCAAATTAAAAAGCATATAGAATCTCAAGTCGATGAAGCCAAGTTGACTCCGACCAATCCAAGTTGACTTCATCGAAGTCGATTCCAAGGGGCCGAAGTCGACATCGGTTAGGGTTCAAGTCGACTCCGGCGCGATATTTGGTCTGCCTTGTTAAAAGAATGAAAGCCAACGCCTCTTCCTCACTTTTTCATTTCTCTTCATTCTTCTCTTTCATTTCTCACTTCAATCTCAAGCTCTCTTTTTCTCCCACCTTAGTCCTCTTTGAATCATCCATTCCATATCCAAATTTCATCACCCCAAATCCATGGCACCCAAATCAGTTTCAAAACCCAGCAAACTCCCGGTTTCGAGGCCGTCTCAATCTAATACCGGAGAGGGAGTGCCACGACGGCAACAAACTCCATCTAAGCGGGTCCAGGAAGGGACCACTGCATCCTCAGGGAGACAGGTATAGTTCCAAGCAGATAACCCCTCCACATCCGCTCCCAGAGAAGAGGAAATAAATGAGGAATTAAGTAATGAGTCCGAAATGGGTGGAAAAAGGAAAGGCACACCCACTTAGAGAGGCCAAGTTTTGAAAACGCCCAATGATTGCTTTAGAACTGAACGACAACATAGTGGTTCTATAGGTATTTTTATGAACGGAAGATTTTTTTTCCCAAGATAATTAATTTCAAGTTCCTGAGTGAATATGAATTTGGGATAGAAGAACTTCTGGATTTTCAAGGTTGGACGAATCTGCTCAAAGAGGATGATAGAATATATCCTGACTTAACTAGACTATTCTATTATTTGTGGGATCAAAAATATCTCAACACGTATGTAAAAGGGGTTGAGATAAATTTGGAATTGGCACATGAGATTTGTAGACGAAATGCTATTGACAGAATAATCAGCATTTTAGGAGTGTCAGATGTAAATGAACCCATTCTCGAGAGATTGTCACTCACCAAAATATGCATGAGATGACAATTAAATATGTTTTCTTAGGTATTTATTTTCTTCTATTTTTCATCTCATGCATATTTTGGTCATTTCCACTCATTAATTTCATAACTAATCATGATATTCACGATATATTTCAAACTTTCTCATAAATCAGATGTCACAACATGTATCATCCATAAATGTCAACACAGAAACATCAAATTATTTTACGACCATTCAACATAAATTTTTTTCGCAATCATGAACTTACAATGTTTTTCATTTCTTCAATGGTCGACTCGTGCTCCTTTGCCAGATCTCTTCTTTCACCTGTCTATAGGTTTAGAAAACGAAAACGTGAGTCAAAAGTCAATAAGCAAGCTATATATTTTTCAGGCAATTCATTTTGCAGGCAATATTTTTCATTCAAAATATCATGGAAAGCAATTATTACATTTTGAAAAGGTATATCATGAAAACGTAGTCCTTGTACCTATCTTAGCGACTTGGTCACACCAAAGGGGGACAATTGGTCCGCTTATTCCTTTCAGGTGGACTTAGTACTTTGTACACATGAAACTTTCATAAAAACCATCTTTAACATGCTAGCATGATTTTTCATTCAGAAATTTAATAAAACATGATTTTTCATAACATTTATCAAAATTTTTTTGCAAGATCATACTGTAAACAAAAGAATCATTTCAATACATATTTAACTAAGGAATGAACATCCTTAAATACTTTAGAAATAATTTAAATAATCACATCAAAGCAGTTAGAGCAAAAGTTGCATTTATTTAAAACAATTTAGAAAACAAAATCATCTAAAAATTTGCTAGCTTACCTGTCTCACGTTAGCTTTCCGAATCTGCCTTTTCTTTGCCCTTGCCTACATGAGAATGATATAACATTCATATATTTTTTTTGTTTGCATTCTACGTAGTTTTCCAACCCATTTTCATTAATATACATGATTCATTTGAATTTTCAAGTCGAAATGAACATGTAGCATATACTTGTGCATTACATCAGCCATTATACAACATGTTCAATCCCATAAGTAGGGTAATTATTCAATCACTTAATAATCATTCAATAATCATCATTTAAAGTTTCATTACCTTACATATACTGTATTTCACTTATTTTTCAAAAATTTATACATCGGTGCTTATTTTAAGCACTCGTTGTTGCCTTAAGCCTCATGAATTAATTCCAAAATTTGAGATCATCCTTGTATATCTAAACAACAATATAATCACGTAATTTATCATATTTTCATGCATTTTTTCATTTAATCAATTTACATAAGTCATTTACCACTTATTCATGTCCATCCTTCCACATATACCCATTTCACAACACATATATGATGTATTTCATAAAATTTTCAAATCAGCAACTTAATCCCTAATTCAGCGTTATTAACATCCTTAATTAATACTTTATTTAGGATTTTATGAACTTTTAATCCACTAATCATAGGATTCCAAAATAACAACTTTGGAACCCATTTTTCACACTTTCAACGTACCTTTTGATACTTAAATCAAAATAGATTTATAATCCCTAATTTTAAGTAGCTAATCCAAATTTTCCTAACCCAAATTCAGGGTATTAACACATATTTAATACCCATAATTTAATCCCTTTCAAAACAGCAACTTACATGTACATGTTGGGTATCCTTTTCATCCCATTTTGAATTTTCCTACACATGCCCTAAAATTCCAGATTTAAGGCAAACTTAATCAATTCATTTTAGACATTCAAAGTAACTTAGATTTAGAGTAATTTACCCTCTAAATCATCCATAATTTATTTAGAAAAACTTATGCAATATATATCACAAAATCATGGAAATCAGGTCATATACGTAGTCTTGAATTCCATTCTTTCTAAAATTCATAACTTAGGTTTAAATCAACATTTATTTCACTAATGTCTGATTCATAGCCTAATCTTGACATTAATTCAAAACAACAACTTAATACATGCATTTGGGATATTTCAAGATAGGTTTTCAACCCATATTCCACTCTAATTTCCATTTCAACTTCTTAAATCATCAAGATTCATCAATCCTATCTAATACTCATTTAATATTCAAATAAATGGCATTATGAATCACCATTCAAGGATAATTTATGAATCATATTCATATCCAAAAGCTTGGGGTAGAAAACTTAGAATTAAAGGGTCTAACACATCATATATACTTATTTGATTGTTGCAAACTTTGACCCTAATCCAATCAAGCTTAATTTTCCTTTCTTTCTTCCTTTCTTTCTTCCTTTCTTTCTTCCTTCTTTCTCCTTCTTTCTTCTTCCTTTTCTTTCCCCCTTTCCGGGGGTCTTTGGGCGTGCAAGGCTGCTAGAATTTAGGGGTGTTTGGCTCCTTGAAAATTTTCTCTAACTCCTCATACATGTGATCGTCCATCCCTTCTTATAAGTTGGAATTTTTTCAGCTTTGTGGGCCCCATTTTGGACACAATTTGAGGGTATATTAATGCACATTTATCCCTTGTTGCGCTGTCCAATTTGTGGACAAATAAAATTACATTTTTGACCGATTTTTAAATGGCAAAATCTGCTCAAAATCCATCTCACCTTGCTCAAACCATATAATTTAAGATAATTATTCATGATATATTGATAAGTGTCAATTACCATCAAACTACTTTAATCTTATTGACCTATATCGACTTATAATGATTATTTGAATCATTATTTCTAATCCTTGGCCCTAATTGCAATAATTTACCAAAATCACAAAATCATCCAAAATTCAATTAAATCACATATGATTCACATTTATATGTCCAATGCATATAATTGAGTCCTACATAGGTTAGAGTCTCACAATCCTCCCCCCTTATAACAGGTTTCATTCCGAAACCGTCTATTCTTTAAATAACTGGAGATATTTCTGTTCTACCTCTTCTTTTAGCTCCCATGTAGCTTCACTTTCGGAATACCGGTTCCATTGAACCTTTACATATTCAATCTCTTGATTCCAAAGCTTTTGTATCTTCTGATCCAAGATTCTAATTGGCCTTTTCTCATAGTTCAAATAATCCCGAATCGGTAGGTTTTTATCCACTAATACATGGTTCGGGTCCGGAACATATTTCATAAGCATAGAAATATGAAATACATTATGGACTAAAGTTAACGCTTGGGGTAAGACTATTCTATAGGCCAAATTTTCAATCTTTTCCAACACCTCAAATAGTCTAATATACCTGGGATTTAGCTTTCCTCTTTTCCCAAATCTTGTTACTTCCTTGAATGGCGTGACCTTTATGAACACATGTTCGCCAACTTGGATATTCAAATCCTTTCTTTTGCAATTTGTGTAACTCTTTTGCCACTTTGGGCTGTGAATATAAACTGGTGAATAGTTCGTACTTTGTCTGTCATTCGTTGAGATAAATCTGGGGCTAACCTTTTCTCTCCAACTTCATTCCAGTTTAATGGCGTTTGACATCACCGTCCATACAATGTTTCAAATGGAGCCATTTGAATACTAGCTTGATGGCTATTATTGTATGCAAACTCTGCAACTGGTACATATTCATCTCACGATCCACCAAATTCTAATGTACACATACGGAGCATATCCTCGATGATTTGATTTACTTGCTTCGTTTGTCCATCTATTTGGGGATGAAAGCTTGTACTGAACTTAAGTTGGGTGCCTAAGGATTCATGTAAATTTTTTCAAAATCTTGACGTAAACGTCGCATCTCGATCCGAAATAATTGATTTCGGCACTCCATGGAGTCATACAATCTCTTTATAATATACCCTGGCTAACCTTTCTGTTGTGTAAGTCCTTTTTACAGGTATAAAGTGAACAACCTTAGATAACCTGTCTACTATTACCCATATGGAACCGTTTCCTTCTTGGGTCTTAGGTAATCCTTCGATAAAATCTATTGTGATGTCGTCCCACTTCCATTTAGGAATTTTCAAGGACTGTAATTTTTCAGGTACTCGTTGGTGATCTGCTTTCACTCTTTGGCAAGTTAAATACTTAGCCACGTATTCAGCGATCTCCCTTTTCATATTATTCCACCAATATGCTTTTTTGAGATCCTGATACATTTTAGTGCTTCCATGGGTGAATGGAAAATGGAAAAAAATGGGCTTCTTTGAGAATTTGTTCTTTTAACTCAACTATATTAGGTATGCAGAGGCGGCCTTTATACCGATACATACCTTGTTCATCGATAGCAAATTCAGTTAACCCTTTTTTCTTCATCTTGTCTACATGTGTATGTAGGTCTGTATCATTTTGCTGCGCAGTCTTGATCTGTTCAAATAGTGACGATTGTATGCATAGTTGTGATAATCTTGTTTGAACTCCAGGTGGACATACAATCAGTTCTAGTTGTCTTATCTCCTGAAGCAATCCTTCTTCATTGATGATAAGATGCGCTAAGCTGACATTTCTTCTTAATGCATCAGCTACCACGTTTGTCTTACCGGGATGGTATAAAATTTCTAAATCGTAATCCTTTAAAAACTTGAGTCATCTCCTTTGTCTCATGTTCAACTCCTTCTGAGTAAAAATATATTTAAGGCTCTTGTGATCTGTATAGATCTCACATCTAGCACCATATAGGTAATGTCTACATATTTTCAAGGCAAACACCATTGCTGCTAATTATAAATCATGAGTGGGGTAACTTACCTCATTGGGCTTCAGCTGTCGCGATGCATAGACTATTACTTTTTCTCTCTGCATTAGTACACATCCTAATCCCTTTCTTGAAATGTCACTGTAAACCACAAACCCTTCATTTCCTTCTTGTAGGGTTAGGATGAGCACTTCTACCAATCGTTGCTTTAATTCTTGGAAACTGCGTTCGCATTCTTCAGACCATACATATCTGACTCATTTACAAGTCAACCTTGTTAATGGGGCTGACAATTATGAAAATTCTTCAACAAATCTTCTATAGTAGCCGGCCAACCCTAGAAAATTTTGAATTTTTGTAATGGTCGTTGGTCTTGGCCATTTCAATACTGCCTCAATTTTCTGAAGGTCAACTTGGACACCTCTTTTTGATATTATATGCCTAAGAAATCCTATTTGTTTCAACCAGAATTCACATTTCTTCAACTTGGCATATAATTTTTCTTTTCTCAACTTTTTCAAAACCCTTCGTAAATGATTTTCATGTTCTTGTTCCGTTTTTGAGTAGATCAGGACATCGTCAATAAATACAACCACAAATTGATCGAGATAGTCTCGAAAAATCTTATTCGTCAGATCCATAAATACAGCAGGGGAATTAGTAAGTCCAAAAGACATTACTAAAAACTCGTAATGTCCATACCTGGTTCGAAAAGCCGTCTTATGAACATCGGTAGGACTTATTCTCAGTTGATGGTACCCTGACTGTAAATCAATTTTGGAGAAAGTTGTGGCTCCTTGCAGTTGATCAAATATATCATCGATCCTGAGCAATGGATACTTGTTCTTTACTGTGACTTTATTTAGCTCTCTATAATCAATACATAGTCTCAAACTTCCATCCTTTTTCCTTATAAATAATACCGGAGCTCCCCAAGGTGACACACTTGATCTGATGAAACCCTTATCCAATAGCTCATGTATTTGGGTCCTTAATTCATTCATTTCGGCTGGTGTCATTCTATACGGAATTTTAGATATTGGGGCTGTACCCGACATAATATCTATAGTTATATCCGTTTCCCTTTGTGGAGGCAATGTGGTTAATTCCTTTGGGAATATATCAAGAAATTCCCTAACCACTGGAATTTGGTTAATTTCTATACCTTTCTCTACATTAACCGACACCAGATATGCTTGACATTTTTTGCCGGATCATCCTAATTGCTTTCATGGATGATATCAATATGTTTGAATTTTCGGGCTGCCTTAGCCTTCTAATGGCTATCTCTTTTTCTGGGGTCGCTTCAAATTGCACTTTTTTATTTTTGCAATCTATAGTAGATCTTCATTGACTTAGCCAATCCATACCTAGTATCACATCAAATTCAGTCATAGGCAATAGGATCAAATCAGCTTCTAAAATCAACGACCCTATCCTAATTGGGCATTCTTTGTATATTTGGCTAGAACTTACTAACCTATAAACAGAGGATTCTACATGAATTATCTGATTAGTTTTCTCTACCGGTAGTGCATGAGTGGTCACATATTGGCATACTATGAATGAATAACTAGCACCTGAATCAAACAAAGCTACTGCCAAAGTTCTTAAAATTTAAACCGTACCTCTGACCACCTTTTCCTCTTGCTCTTGAGATTCTGTTCGGGTCAAGCATCCACTTGTACCGAATTCGTAGAAGTTCCTTGCTTATTTGTTGCTCCAGGTATTCTGAGTTGAGTGGGTCTTCCACGTCCTTGTGATATCTGTGCCTTATTTGGGCAGTTCGGGGCAATGTGACCTGTCTGATCACAGATATAACACTTAATGACTTTTGTTTCACCCATCCTGCACTCCTTGGCGATATGACCCGTTTGTCCACATTTGTAGCATTAGTTTGAGCCTTTTAAATACTCGCCTGTATGCCGCTTTTGACATTTCTTGCACAGAGGTGAGCTTTTCTTCTTTGGGACCCCTTTTTCTTTTTTCATATTTCCTTTTTTAGCCTTTTCCTTCCCGATTTCCGTTTCCTTTGTACCCGTGCTGAACATTTTTGAGCCTAATCTCAATTCTTGTGTTCTTAATGCCTCGATTTCTAATGCTCTTGCCCTCTCGAGATTTGAAGCATAATCCTTGATTAGCAGAGGGGAAAGACTTTCCCTGAGATGTGACCTCAGTTTTTGTTGGAATCTCTGTGCCTTATTTTCTGGCACATTTGTAATCTAGGGCACATACCTGACTAGAGCATCGAATTTCGTGGCGTACTCAGTGACCGTCATCCTCCCTTGATAAAGTCTTTCAAACTCTATCATTTTTTAACTTTGTAACCAATGAGGTGGTATTTTTCATTAAATTCTTTAACAAAAGTCTGCCAAGACACCTCTTCTGGTTGTGGCATTGTAACCAACATTGTTTTCCACAATTCATGTGCATCCTTAGCTAGTAAAAGAGTGGCACATAATACCTTGTGATGATTATTGCACAAAGATATCCTGAACAACTTCTTGATATCTGTCATCCATTGTTCCGCTTGTACCGGGTCGGGTTCTCCTGAAAACTTTGGGGGTCGCTAAGCAAAGAATGCATTGATTGCTCTTCTATCAACTTCCATTAGCTGATTTTCATCTCTTAGTGGTGCCGGTGTGGAAATGAGATCAGCTATTGGAGCAGGTCCTTCCCTTTCTGTACTACCCAACTGATCTTGTTAGGTCCTTTCCCATAAACCTTGAATAATATCTACAGTTTGTGCTATCCAGTCCCTAGTAGCTTGCTGTATTGCTTCTTTTATTGTTGCAGCTACTCTTTCCTCTATGAGTCTAGCTGTCTTGACTCAGTTTCTTCTTCTATATTCCTTTCAAGGCTTTCATCGGTTCTTCTTTGCTGGTTCCTTTGGTTATGCCCTTGTACCACAGCCTTCCTTTCTTTGGCCTGCTAGATTTGCCAATTTTATGTTGGCTCGGAATCTCTGTAGCGGTTTCTTTTCCCTTATTCCTCCTTAGTCCTGACCTTGCCTCCACCGTTGTGCTATTCTGAATATGTAAAAATACATATTTTTCGTTCATAATTAATGTTGGGTCATCACATATGCATTTCATTATCATGTGGTCAACAACTAATCTGATGGAAATATGTGAAAAATAAGCCAAGTCCATGTTTTGATGATTAACAAATCAATTTGAGTAAAGTATTAGTTACTAACATGTTTTGGAAATGATTAAAGGTTATACATTTGAAGAATATAAAGCATGGCACGTCAAGTCGATTTCCAAGTCGACTCAGGCATCGACTTAGGCCAAGTCGATCCCTAAGTCGACTCCAGCATCGACTTCGAGGCATCAATTCCTTCCAAAGTTGAAAACGAGGAGCAAAGCTGCCGAAGTCGCAAACGAAGTCGACTCCGAATGCGACTTGGGTGAAGTCGCAGACCAAGTCGACTCCAACATCGACTTCGAAACAACATTTCCTTCCAGAGTTGAAGTCAAGACTGAACGGAACCGAAGTCGCATCCCAAGTCGACTCCACTTGCGACTTGAGGTGAAGTCGCAGACCAAGTCGACTCCGGTAGCGACTTGGAGGCGTCGTATCTGTCCAGAGTTGAAATCGTGAACTGGGGCTGCCGAAGTCGCATCCCAAGTCGACTCAGCATGCGACTTGGGTGAAGTCGCAGACCAAGTCGACTCCGGAATCGACTTCGATCGGACAGAGAAGAAATTTTAGAAGACAATTTGGGATTAAATTGACTTCAAGGCAGACTTGAGTGAAGTTGAAGATCAAGTCAACTTAGATGTTCAAGTTGGAACATATGAAGACTATTTCAAAGTCCAAAGAAAGCAAGTTGCATAAACTCAACTGTTCTAATTAAGAAATACTGAACTTGCTCATGAATACAAGATTCAAGACTCAAGGACTCAAGGCTTGCAAATCATGGAGCTAAAGGAAACAAGCTAAAATGAAGACACATTAGTTCAAAGAGAAATAAATCAAGGAAGAACAACAAAGACATGAAGAAATTCAAGCAAGGAAAGCATCTCTGAAGATTTCAAGATCGTCAAGCAAACTGCCGAGGCGAAGTCGCACCCGAAGTCGACTCCACCTGCGACTTGGGTCAAGTCGAGGACCAAGTCGACCCAGACTGGAACTTGAAGAAGCTGTAAACTGGCGAAGTCGCACACGAAGTCGACTCCATCTGCGACTTGGGCGAAGTCGCACCCGAAGTCGACTCCACCTGCGACTTGGGTCGCAACAGTCGGAAAAAATTCGAACGTTGGCGCATTTAATGCGCGCCACCTACCTTCAAACGTTCGGATTCCCTCCACAATTATAAAAGGCATTAAATATGAACGGGGAGGGTAGCTGAGAATCATTAAGTGTGCATAACTCCTATCTTCAAGAGCATTAAGTGATCAAGCCAACATTTAGAAGAAGAACTTTGCTTCCAAACTGCTAGAGCTGCTTGCTGAATCTCAAAGTCTACACAACAAGTTCTTCTCTGCACCAAAACTGCCTCTACACAACAGTAACGTGTAGATTCTTTCTGTTATTCTTAATTGTTGTATTGAACTTGATTTAGTTAGGGTAACTAAGATCAAGTGTAAGCAAAGTAGTGTGTGATTGGAGTGGAACTCATCACCTACTTGTGCTGTGATTTGTTGATGCTCCCAGAGCTAGAATCTAGAAGAGAGCAGTGACTCTAGTTGTATTTGTGAAATACATAGTGGAACCCAAGTCACAAGGGGTGTGAGATTGGAAGAGTGGAGTAGGGAGGTTGCCCGAACCACTATAAAATCTTGTGTGTTGATTTATATTTCTGCTCTCTACATTATATTGCTTTCCATTCTATTTCTTCATTAAGGGGACTAGATTAATCCGGGGTAAAGTTTCTGTTTAAGTTGTAAATTTTTAAATACCCAATTCACCCCTTCCCTCTTGGGTAATTGCCATTAACTCGGGACCAACACAATCCACTCAATTCCAATCATGTCATATCATTCAAGCTCATTTATTCATATATTAAAATTTTTTAAGTATAGTTATATCAACATATTCATTCATAACCATTCATATTAACAACATTTCATCCACGGTCACACATATTAGGATATAACACACTTATATACATATGGCATAGCACACATATGATATTTATGCATATGTTAGTCTACCATGACAATCATAGTGTCATCAAGTCATAATTACATATATCCAGTCTTAGAAAAGTAAGAAAATTCATCGTCTGCCCGGGCCTCTCCTTATATAACGTCTACGACTAGGTGGGACTTGTGAGGGTGCCTTGGTGATTGTACTAGTGTGGGACCACGCAAGGACCTCTTCTTCTCCACTGTCGTCGTCATCATCATCATCGTACTCCTCTTCCTCACTTTCATCCTCCACCTCCTCCTCTACTTCCTCTTCTTTTTCTTCCTCGACAGGTTTGAGGAATTCTATGAGATCATCATTATCGTTAATTTCCTCAAGTAAAGAAATTTTACCTGTCTTTTCAAATATGTGTAACATGATCTCACTAGGACGAGGAGCCGTAGGTGTTTCAATAATTCCCTGAACACGATGCTCTTTAATGTGGAGGGTCATTTCTTTTTCTCTCTGATGGATCCTATCCCAACTTACCCCGTATCGGAACTGAACAAACCCATTAACAAACATCATGCTCTCCTCCATTCTTCGTCTTTTTTCCTCATCCTCCATCTCCTTTCGTAATTCTCCACACTCATCATTCTTTTCCCCTTATCTGCCCTCTGTTCAAACATAGCAATTTAATTGCATTACAAAGACAAGTTATCATCATATATCATGCATCTCATCATATTAATAACATATCTAATCATCATAGAATCATGTATATCTTATCATATCCTCTCGGTTTTCATACTTAGAAATTTTTCACGTCCATTTTTCAATCTTTGCTTTGATATCAAGCTCTGTGGCGCCCCAAACCCGAGCGTCACATCCTGAGCCTTACCTCGGGATCGTTATTGATTGGTAAACGTGATCAGGATTATTGTCAGGTTTTAACGGATATTTATCCAATTAAATATGTTTCCTTAGGTATTTATTTCCTTTTATTTTTCATCTCATGCATATTTTGGTCATTTCCACCCATTAATTTCATAACTAATAATGATATTCATGATATATTTCACACTTTCTCATAAATTAGATGTCACAACATGTATCATCCATAAATGTCAACACAGAAACATCAAATCATTTTACAACCATTCAACATAATTTTTTTCGCAATCACGAACTTATAATGTTTTTCATTTCTTCAATGGTCGACTCGTGCTCCTTTGTCAGGTCTCTTCTTTCACCTGTATATGGGTTTGGAAAATGAAAACGTGAGTCGAAACTCAATAAGCAAGCTATATATTTTTCAGGCAATTCATTTTGCAGGCAATATTTTTCATTCAAAAAATCATGGAAAGCAATTTATACCTTTTGAAAAGGTATATCATGAAAACGTAGTCCTTGTACCTATTACAAATACGACATGCATAATGCAATATAAAACCATAAAACATGTCCTTCATAAGATGGAAGCTAGCTAGGTGACCATCCGTCTTTGTCTTCTCCCATCTCCAGGAGGGCGTCACCGGCCTTTGACCTATCTTAGTGACTTGGCCATACCAAAGGGGGACAACCGGTCCACTTATTCCTTTCAGGTGGACTTAGTACTTTGTGCACATGAAGCTTTCATAAAAACCATCTTTAACATACTAGCATGATTTTTCATTAAGAAATTTAATAAAACTTCATTTTTCATAATATTTATCAAAGAAATTTCGCAAGATCATATTGTAAACAAAAGAATCATTTCAATACATATTTAACTAAAGAATGACCATCCTTAAATACATTAGAAATAATTTCAATAATCACATCAAAATAGTTAGAGCAAAAGTTGCATTTATTTAAAACAATTTAGAAAACAAAATCATCTAAAAATTTGCTTGCTTACCTGTCTCACGTTAGCTTTCCGAATCTGCCTTTTCTTTGCCCTTGCCTACATGAGAATGATATAACATTCATATATTTCTTTTGCTTGTATTCAACTTAGTTTTTCAACCCATTTTCATTAATATACATAATCCATTTGAATTTTCAAGTGGAAATGAACATATAGCACATACTTGTGCATCACATCGGCCATTATACAACATGTTCAATCTCATAAGTATGGTAATCATTCAATCACTTAATAATCATTCAATAATCATCATTTAAAGGTTCATTACCTTCAACACACTGTATTTCACTTATTTTTCAAAAATTTATACATCGGTGCTCATTTTAAGCACTCGTTGTTGCCTTAAGCCTCATGAATTAATCCCAAAATTTGAGATTATCCTTGTGTATCTAAACAACAATATAATCACGTAATTTATCATATTTTCATGCATTTTTTTATTTAATCAATTTACATAAGTCATTTACCACTTATTCATGTCCATCCTTCCGCATATACCCATTTCACAACACATATATGATGTATTTCATAAAATTTTCAAATCAGCAACTTAATCCCTAATTTAGCGTTATTAACATCCTTAATTAATACTTTATTTAGGGTTTTATGAACTTTTAATCCACTAATCATAGGATTCCAAAATATCAACTTTGGAACCCGTTTTTCACACTTTCAATATACCTTTCGGTACTTAAATCGAAATAGATTTATAATCCCTAATTTTCAGCAGCTAATTCAACTTTTTCTAACCTAAATCCAGGATATTAACACATATTTAACACTCATAATTTAATCCCTTTCAAAATAGCAACTTACATGTACATGTTGGGTATCCTTTTCATCCCATTTTGAATATTCCTACACATGCCCTAAAATTCCAGATTTAAGGCAAACTTAATAAATCCATTTTAGACATTCAAAGTACCTTAGATTTAGAGTAATTTACCCTATAAATCATCCATAATTTATTTAGGAAAACTTATGCAATATATATCACAAAATCATGGAAATCGGGTCATATACTACTCTTGAATTTCATTCTTTCTAAAATTCATAACTTAGGTTTAAATCAACATATTTATTTCACTAATGTCTGATTCATAGCCTAATCATGACATTAATTCAAAACGGCAACTTAATACATGCATTTGGGATATTTCAAGATAGGTTTTCAACCCATATTCTACTCTGATTTCCATTATAACTTCTTAAATCATCAAGATTCATCAATCCTAGCTAATACTCATTTAATATTCAAATAAATGACATTATAAATCACCATTCAAGGATCCTTTGTGAATCATATTCATATCCAAAAGCTTGGGGTAGAAAACTTAGAATGAAAGGGTCTAACACATCATATATACTTACTTGATTGTTACAAACTTTGACCCTAATTAAATCAAGCTTAATTTTCCGTTCTTTCTCCTTCTTTCTTCTCTTTTTTCTTTCCCCCTTGCTGTGGTTTCTTTGGGCGTGCAAGGCTGCTGGAATTTAGGGGTGTTTGGCTCCTTGAAAATTTTCTCTAACTTCTCATACATGTGATCGTCCACCCTTCTTATAAGCTGGAATTTTTCCAGCTTTGTGGGCCCCATTTTGGACATGATTTGAGGGTATGTTAATGCACATTTATCCCTTGTTGTGCTGTCCAATTTGTGGCCAAATAAAATTACATTTTGATAGATTTTTAAATGGCAAAATCTACTCAAAATCCGTCTCACCTTGCTTCCCCTTATGCACGTCCCTATGTTGCTTCCTTTTTAATTTTTTTCTACACCTTTGCAGCTTTAATTTATGGTAATTTATATATCCTAATTAGTAGCTAGCTCAACTACTGATTTAGCATAAAAAAATCAAGAAAAAAATCTAGCAATCAGGCCCCGTGGACGTCCCCTTGGGTAGCTTACCTTGCTGTCCATTATTACCCCATCAACGTGCTGCTGATCAGGACTTTCCTTGCTAAAAATTTCCACACCCATTTATGGTAATTTATGCACCCTTTCTCCCTAGCTACTTAGGTATATATCATATAAAAATTAAAAATGTGTAAAAGTCCAAGTTGAGGCTGGTTTGGACGTCCATATGTGTCACATATGCTATGCTCCTTTGAGCTCCTCCTTAGCTTTTTAAAATCCAAAGTTAATGCAAAGATATTTTTTATGAATTTTTCACACATATTAATGCACAAAATACCTTACATTTTACTTGCATTTGACACATATTTGGGGCCATTAAAATTGCATTTAATCCATGCACTATTTACCTTAAATGCACGGTACTTTGTGGTGCAAAAGTCAAATGTGTGCACCTTTTTCTATTCAGGCATTTTTCCATCATAATTTGCTTAATCTAAACCTTCTAAAATGTTAATCTCATGATTTTATTTAACCGTTTCAAATTTTATCTCAATCCGACTTTTCTAACTCAAGTTATAGCCACTTGAAGTTAAGGGTTGAGTTTTGAATATAAACAATTAATTATCACACTAATTTCATCAAAATTTTCATAATCTAATGCTCCCATAAGGTTAAGCCCATCATTACCTACTTGCCATTCAAATTTCACTTCAATCCGCCTTACAAGAGTTAAGTTATAAGTTTTCTAGTATTTTTCTACTTAACTTGATAATTACCATTTAAATTCTCACAAATCAAACCATATAATTTAAGATAATTATTCATGATATATTGATAAGTGTTAATTACCATCAAACTACTTTAATCCTATTGACCCATATCAGCTTATAATGATTACTTGAATCATTATTTCTAATCTTTGACCCTAATTGCAATAATTTACCAAAATCATAAAATCATCCAAAATTCAATTAAATCATATATAAATCACATTTATATGTCCAATGCATACAATCGAGTCCTACATAGGTTGGAGTATCACACACACAGATGTACAAGTAACTCACCAACTGCAACAAGTGCCATCTAGGGATCAACTTTTTGCATTATATGGACTTGTCTCCTAAGATACGGGTTCTCAGGCTACTTATTGCACATTGCATTTATCCAAAGGGTGGGGGATAAAATCAGTTAAACCCACAAGAGGTCGAAATATTATGAAAAGTCGCCAACAAAGTCAAAGTCAGTCTCCCTAGATTAATTTTGGAGGTCCTGGAACATAAGAAGGAGAATTCACGAGGAGTTCTACCATACGGGACTTAGATCACCGAGATTATGGCGCGTTATGGTGTTGACTTATATGGGGAACCATTTGATAAATCCAACAAATGCCATCAACCGAGCCCTCCTAACTCGTATGAAAATAAATCTGGAGGAATTCAGGGCCGAGAGGATACAAGAGAGGATGAGAAATGCATTCCAAGAATAGCCCGAAGCCAACGGTACTCGTCGTGAGGGGGAGGACATAACCCACCATGAGCCAGTTTGTGGCGCCCCCGACCCGAGGCCTCCACAAGCCTTACTCCAAGACCGTTTTCGATTAGTAAATGTGATCAGGATTGTTGCCCTGATCACGCGGTGGGTTCTTAATTGGATCTCGTCCAATTTTTTTTTTCTTTCCTTTCATCATATAAGCATGTACTTATTGTTGGGTCCCGAATAGATGGCAAAACCCAAGAGGGGAGGGGTGAATTGGGTTCTTAAAAATTTCTTTGGTAACTTAAAAACTTAACCCCTTGTAGAATTAATCCCCTTGAATGAAGAAACTGAATGGAAAGCAAAGTAATAAAGAGAGCAGAAATAAAAGCAAGTAGACAAGGATTTTATAGTGGTTCGAGCAACCTCCCTACTCCACTCTTCCAAGCTCACACTCCTTGTGACTTGGGTTCCACTATTGTATTCCGCGAATACAACTAGATCCTCTTGCTCTCATCTAGATTCTAGCTCTAGGGGGCAGATACAACCAGAGCCTCTTGCTCTCTTCTAGATTCTAGCTCTAGGGGGCATCAAACACTTAGCACAAGTAGGTGATGAGTCACACTCCAATCACACACTACTTTGCTACCTCTTGATCTTAGCTACGCAAGCTAAATCAAGTTCAACACAAACAAGTAAACAATAAAAGTAAACTACACTTTACAGGTGTGTAGAAACGATTTAGCGCAGGGAAGAACTTGTAGATGATGGCTTTGAAGTTTCTGAATGTAGCTCTTGCAACTTGAAGCACAATTCTTCCTCTCTTGATTGGCTTGATCACTTTAATGCTCTTGTAGATAGGAGTTATGCTCACTTAATGTTTTCCAACTACTTCCCTCGTTCACCATGAATGCTATTTATAATTTTGGAGGGAATCCGAACGTTAGAAGGTAGGTGGCGCGCATTTAATGCGCCAACGTTCGAATTAATTCCGACCGTTGCGACCCAAGTCGCAGGTGGAGTCGACTTCGGATGCGACTTCGCCCAAGTCGCAGATGGAGTCGAATTCGGGTGCGACTTCGCTTCTCCGTCGCAACTTCAAGTTCCAGTCAGGGTCGACTTGGGTTCACGACTTGACCCAAGTCGCAGGTGGAGTCGACTTCGTGTGCGACTTCACCTCGTCAGTTGATTTTCTGAACTTGAATAATTTCGAGATGCTTTGTCTCATCATGCCTTTGCTTCTTTTGTGTTTTTCATGTCTTGAATCATTGAGTCTTGCTTTCATTAGCTCCATGATTTGCAAGCCTTAGACTTGATTTGATCTTGAATGCCTTGAAGCTTCCTCTCTTGGACTTGGGAGGCTTTGAGTTGATCTTGAAATCATTTAATCTTGAAATTGCATCTTTGATCTTTGAAAGAAGCTTGAATCAGTATATTTGAATCTCCAAAACCTCAAGTCGCACTTCGGGGTCGACTTCGTTGAGATTCAACTCTGGAAGAATTTGCTCGACTGAAGTCGATGGTGAGGTCGACTTCGTTTGCGACTTGGCTACCCAAGTCGCAGGTGGAGTCGACTTGGCCTGCGACTTCACCTTCCCTTCTTCCGTTTTCAACTCTGGACGTTCTGCATATTTGAAGTCGATCATGGAGTCGACTTGGGGATCGACTTGGCCTTCCTAACTTGATTTTCTTCAAAATGTATATTCCTTAAACATTTCACAAACTTGTTAGTAGCCAAGACATACTCAAATTGATTTGTTTAATCATCAAAACATAGATTTAGCTATATTTCCAACAATCTCCCCCTTTTTGATGATTGACAAAACTGATTTGAGTGGATACCTTTCATTAAAAATAATATGTTCATGTTGCATTTTAAAATCATGCTTATGCTCATGCAAACAGAACATTCAAATATCATGTAAGCATATCCTACTCTCCTCCCCATTAATCATCTCTCTCCCTTTTAATCATCTCTCTCCCCTTTTTAATCATCTCTCTCCCCTTTTTAATCATTAAGACTTATACTCAATTTTTCAACTCAAATACTCTTCTTCTCCTTAAATCTCTCTCCCCCTTTTTGTCAATATATCAAAAAGATTAGAGGGTATTCAAAGAGATAGGTGGGTTAGCTCCCCCTAAATGGGTGCTCCCCCTCAATTTATGCTTTAAGTGAGTTCAAGCATTCCCATGTCATTTCTAAGCTTATAAAATGCTTCTTTTGCTAGGGGCTTAGTGAATATATCTGTAACTTGATCCTCAGTTCTTACATATACCAAACATATGTCATGATTTTCTACATGTTCTCTAATGAAATGATGTCTAAGGTCTATATGTTTGGTCCTAGAATGCAAAACTGGATTCTTGGTTAGACATATGGCACTGGTATTATCACATTTGATAGGTATATCTTTGAAATCCATGCCATAATCCCTAAGTTGCTGTTTCATCCAAAGTAATTGGGCACAACAGCTCCCGGCGGCAATATATTCGGCTTCCGCCGTAGATAGAGCAACACTAGTTTGTTTTCTTGAAAACCATGAAACCAACATGCTTCCAAGAAACTGACATGTTCCACTAGTGCTTTTTCTATCTACTTTGTAACCAGCAAAATCCGCATCCGAGTAGCCGATTAGATCAAAATTAGAGCCCTTTGGATACCATAGTCCTAAATTGGTAGTGTCTACTAGATATCTAAAAATTCTTTTCACAGCTACCAAGTGTGATTCTTTTGGGCATGATTGAAATCTAGAGCACATACACACACTAAACAAAATGTCTGGCCTAGAAGCAGTTAAATACAATAAGGAACCTATCATGCTTCTATACAATTTTATATCAACTAATTTTCCCTTTTCATCTTTGTCCATTTTGATTGTGGAGCTCATGGGCGTGTTTGCTCCTTTGCTGTTCTCCATGCCAAACTTCTTGAGCATCTCCTTGATGTATTTGGACTGGTTTATGAAGATTCCTTCATTTAGTTGCTTGATTTGCAGTCCAAGGAAGAAATTGAGCTCTCCCATCATGCGCATCTCAAATTCTTTCTGCATGAGCTCAGAAAATTCTTGGCAAAGAGTTTCATTAGTAGCACCAAAAATAATATCATCAACATAAATTTGAATGATTAATATATCCTTTCCATTGTACTTAATAAACAGAGTGGTGTCTACCTTTCCCTTTTGAAAGTTATGATCAATCAAAAACTTGCTTAGTCTATCATACCAAGCCCTTGGAGCTTGTTTTAATCCATATAATGCTTTGGTTAATTTGTAAACATACTTTGATTGATCCTTTTCTTCAAATCCAGGTGGTTGCTCAACATACACCTCTTCATTTATATAACCATTCAGAAATGCACTTTTGACATCCATTTGAAACAATTTAAAGTTCATGTGAGATGCAAAAGCTAGTAAGATGCGAATTGCCTCTAATCTAGCAACCGGGGCATAGGATTTTTCAAAATCTATTCCTTCTTCTTGTGAGTACCCCTTTGCCACAAGTCTAGCTTTGTTTCTCACTACTAGTCCACTTTCATCTAATTTGTTCCTAAAGACCCACTTGGTGCCAATAACAATACAGTCATTCGGTCTAGGAACAAGGTGCCAAACTTGATTTCTTTCAAATTGATTTAGCTCTTCTTGCATTGCTATAATCCAGTTTTCATCATCAAGAGCTTGTTCAATATTAGAAGGTTCAATCTTGGATACAAAAGCATATTGTCCACACACATTTTGCTTTGACCTTCTAGTTTTTACACCTTCATACACATTTCCTATAACTTGCTCAATTGGATGTGCATGATTGAATTTTAAATCAGTTGGAGGTTTATAGGAATTGTTACCTTCACTTACCCTTTCCTCCATGGATTCTTCTTGCTTTTCCATATGCAATTTTTCAAGATTGCTTGTTATGTCATCTGCATCACTTAGATCATCTTTTCTTTTAAAGCATGTATTAGTTTCATCAAAAATAACATGTATGGATTCTTCTACAACTTGGTTTCGTTTATTGAAAACTCTATATGCTTTGCTATTTGATGAATAACCAAGGAATATTGCTTCATCACTTTTAGCATCAAGTTTTCCCAAGTTGGTTTTTCCATTGTTCAGAACATAACATGTGCATCCAAAAGTATGAAAATAAGATATGTTTGGTTTCTTTCCTTTCCATAGCTCATATGGGGTCTTTTTCAAGATTGCTCTAATGGTAACTCGATTCAATACATGACAAGCTGTACTTACAGCTTCACCCCAAAACTTCTTAGATAATTTGCTCTCATTTAGCATAGTTCTAGCCATCTCTTGTATAGTTCTATTTTTCCTCTCCACTACTCCATTTTGTTGTGGAGTCCTTGGTGCAGAAAATGTGTGATGAATTCCTTTTTCATTACATAATTTTATGAATCGTTTGTTCTCAAATTCACCACCATGGTTACTTCTTATAGTCATAATAGTACTTTGTTTTTCATTTTCCACCAAGTTTACAAACGTTGCAAACATAGAGAAGGCTTCATCTTTGCTAGCTAAAAGAATTATCCATGTAAATCTTGAAAAGTCATCAACAATCACAAATACATATTTCTTTCCACTAATGGTTAAGATGTCGGATGGCCCATATAGATCCATGTGTAGCAATTCAAGTGGCCTAGTAGTGGAAATCTCCTTTTTGGTAGAAAAAGACATCTTTGGTTGTTTAGATAATTGACATGCCTTACATAATTTATTTTTGTCATATTTCAACTTAGGCAAGCCTTCTACCAAACTCTTTTTCCATAGGGTCTTTATGTTTCTCATGTTTATATGCCCAAGCCTTTTATGCCAAACCCATGGATCATTATCAATGGCCATTAGACATTGACCATCTAGTTCATCAAGTGAAACCAAATATATATTTCCATATCTTTTTCCACTAAACATGATATGCTCACCATCAAATACATTGCATACAGATGATTCAAACACAATCTTATATCCTTTATCACATAATTGGCTAATGCTCATTACGTTATGCTTGAGTCCTTCAACAAACAAAACATCCTCCATGCATGCATTTGAGCTACTGTAAATATTTCCTTTACCTTTGATTTTACCTTTCTCATTATTACCAAAGGCAACCGTTCCGTCGTTGCAAGGCTTAAGTTTGTGGAATAAACTTCTTTCTCCGGTCATGTGCCTTGAACAACCGCTATCCATGAACCATACATTGTTTGCCTTTGCCTTTAAACAAATCTCTTCACTTTCTGTGTATTTTGTTGAGGTAGATTGATCTTCCAAAACTTCCGTCGTGTTCAAGCATAGCAGTTCTTCTTCTTGATCGACCCTTGCCATGCAGCAAATTCTTGCACAATTTTCTGCATTGTTGTCGTCGGTTGAAGAGCTGCATGTTGATGAAGTATCCTCATTGACGTACATGCCTCTTCCCTTTTGCTTTTGAAATTTTCTGCCTTCATGATTATCCTTTGGCCTTTCTTCCGGTGTAGGACATTGAGTTTGCATATGTCCTATTCCCCCACATCTATAACATTTGGTTTGCTCCTTCTTCTTCACTTGTCGTGGTCTTTCTTTGAGATCTTTGAAGTTTCTTTCTTTTCTCACAAACTTTCGGAATTTGCGAGTGAGAAGAGCAATGTCTTCATCATCGTAGTGAGATGAAGAGGTGGATCCATCTGAGTTGTGAGTGGCCTTGAGTGCAATGGTTCTCTTCCCTTTATGTTGATCTTCATTTCTTCTTTTGATTAGCTCATGTGACATTAATGAGCTAATGAGGTCTTCAAGCTTTAAGGCGTTTAGATCTTTTGCTTCTTCTATTGCTGTAATCTTTGGAGTCCATGAATCCGGTAGAGCTCTTAGTATCTTCATCACCTGTTCGGATTCAGAGATAGCTTTTCCAAGACCTTTGAGAGCATTAGTAATCTTAGAAAATCTTGCAAACATTTCAGAAATATTTTCAGTGTCTAGCATTCTAAAACTTTCCAACTCTCCTATCAAGATATTTCTCCTAGTCCCTTGGACTTGGGAGGTTCCTTCATAAATGGATGTTAGAGTATCCCATATCTCTTTTGCAGTCAAACAAGAAGATACTCTATCATACTCCGAAGCCGTAAGAGCACAAAATAAAGAATTCATTGCCTTGGCATTGCTCTTGACGGTTCTTACTTCCTCTTCGGTCCAATTGGAAGCTCTTTCATCAATTGGCAAAGTTACACCATCTTGGATAGCAATCCAAGAATCCATATCGGTAGCCATGATGAGTTGCTTCATACGAAACTTTCAATAGCCAAAGTTGCTCCCATCAAACAATGGTGGCCTTGTAAAAGATTGGCCCTCGGCAAAAGCGGGAACGGAAGTAGATTGGGATGCCATATGGTTGGATCTCTTTGGTTCAATTCAAAGACCTGCTCTGATACCACTTGTTGGGTCCCGAATAGATGGCAAAACCCAAGAGGGGAGGGGTGAATTGGGTTCTTAAAAATTTCTTTGGTAACTTAAAAACTTAACCCCTTGTAGAATTAATCCCCTTGAATGAAGAAACTGAATGGAAAGCAAAGTAATAAAGAGAGCAGAAATAAAAGCAAGTAGACAAGGATTTTATAGTGGTTCGAGCAACCTCCCTACTCCACTCTTCCAAGCTCACACTCCTTGTGACTTGGGTTCCACTATTGTATTCCGCGAATACAACTAGAGCCTCTTGCTCTCATCTAGATTCTAGCTCTAGGGGGCAGATACAACCAGAGCCTCTTGCTCTCTTCTAGATTCTAGCTCTAGGGGGCATCAAACACTTAGCACAAGTAGGTGATGAGTCACACTCCAATCACACACTACTTTGCTACCTCTTGATCTTAGCTACGCAAGCTAAATCAAGTTCAACACAAACAAGTAAACAATAAAAGTAAACTACACTTTACAGGTGTGTAGAAACGATTTAGCGCAGGGAAGAACTTGTAGATGATGGCTTTGAAGTTTCTGAATGTAGCTCTTGCAACTTGAAGCACAATTCTTCCTCTCTTGATTGGCTTGATCACTTTAATGCTCTTGTAGATAGGAGTTATGCTCACTTAATGTTTTCCAACTACTTCCCTCGTTCACCATGAATGCTATTTA
Organism: Annona cherimola; assembly: GCA_030490835.1. Classification (NCBI taxonomy): domain Eukaryota; kingdom Viridiplantae; phylum Streptophyta; class Magnoliopsida; order Magnoliales; family Annonaceae; genus Annona; species Annona cherimola. The sequence goes on along the minus strand of CM059972.1, from coordinate 81,710,405 downwards.
TAATTTTGGAGGGAATCCGAACGTTAGAAGGTAGGTGGCGCGCATTTAATGCGCCAACGTTCGAATTAATTCCGACCGTTGCGACCCAAGTCGCAGGTGGAGTCGACTTCGGATGCGACTTCGCCCAAGTCGCAGATGGAGTCGAATTCGGGTGCGACTTCGCTTCTCCGTCGCAACTTCAAGTTCCAGTCAGGGTCGACTTGGGTTCACGACTTGACCCAAGTCGCAGGTGGAGTCGACTTCGTGTGCGACTTCACCTCGTCAGTTGATTTTCTGAACTTGAATAATTTCGAGATGCTTTGTCTCATCATGCCTTTGCTTCTTTTGTGTTTTTCATGTCTTGAATCATTGAGTCTTGCTTTCATTAGCTCCATGATTTGCAAGCCTTAGACTTGATTTGATCTTGAATGCCTTGAATCTTCCTCTCTTGGACTTGAGAGGCTTTGAGTTGATCTTGAAATCATTTAATCTTGAAATTGCATCTTTGATCTTTGAAAGAAGCTTGAATCAGTATATTTGAATCTCCAAAACCTCAAGTCGCACTTCGGGGTCGACTTCGTTCGCGACTTCACCCAAGTCGCAACTGGAGTCGACTTCACTTGCGACTTCGATATTCTGCTGCTCCGAGATTCAACTCTGGAAGAATTTGCTCGACTGAAGTCGATGGTGAGGTCGACTTCGTTTGCGACTTGGCTACCCAAGTCGCAGGTGGAGTCGACTTGGCCTGCGACTTCACCTTCCCTTCTTCCGTTTTCAACTCTGGACGTTCTGCATGTTTGAAGTCGATCATGGAGTCGACTTGGGGATCGACTTGGCCTTCCTAACTTGATTTTCTTCAAAATGTATATTCCTTAAACATTTCACAAACTTGTTAGTAGCCAAGACATACTCAAATTGATTTGTTTAATCATTAAAACATAGATTTAGCTATATTTCCAACACTTATCATCATTCATAGTGGACTCATCCATATCATCATAAAATTTATCATACAAGTATCTTTACTTTCATATCGTAGGCAACATATATATTCATAAATAAAAATTCACGTAGAATTTTATCCATAATCACATTTCTTTTCATACCATACATAATCAAACCCATGTTTCTTCATAAGCAATAAAATCATCCATTTATTCTTCAAACATATCAATACCCTTTTAGCTTTGCTCCTTTCCTCAAGCCTTGTACATGTCTAAGGTTGAGAAAACAAAATGTGAGTGATAAACTCAGTAAGCAAGCATTTTTTTCCATTTAAATGCATTCCTTGCCCATTCGGTAGGAGACACTTATTAAGTGATCAACTATTAATAGAAAGAAATCTTTTATGAAAATCTTCCTTATAACCTATCCATAAAACTTTGTGCTTGTCCCCGTTTCGGGGTTTTTCAAAGGTGATGTCTATGCATCTAAATCAATTTTCATGGGGACAATTGTTTGTCCCAAAATATTTTTCATCTACCATGAAGACATGCCTATGTCTAAAAACATTTTTCATATGGCATGAGGACAATTGTATGTCTTAAAATATTTTTCTTATAACTTTTTCCCCATGGGGACATTTATATATCCCAAAACACCATTCATTTAAATTTCTTTAGAATCCATCTCGAGGTTATTCAAAAGCAATGCATGCGCATAAAAATCTTTTATCTATGCGGACATTCTCACATCCAAAATTTTTTTTCCATATAAACCTCTTTTAACCCGCATATAAGATACTAAACCCTTTTTAAACCAACATGGCAGACATATTCATGTCCTAAAATATTTTTTTGGTATCTTCTGAAAACTAAACATAAATCCATTTAAAATCAACACAAATCAATTTAAAACCAAACAGAGTAAGTGCCCATTTTGGGACTTTTAAAACATAGGGAACATATGTATATCCCAAAAACATATGAATCCGTATCTCTAACCCTCAGGTAGATGACACTTATCAAGTGATCATCCTCCCCTAGGAAAGAAAATCTTTCACGAGACAGCACGCGAGCCAGACGTCTGCTCATGAGCTTCCTCCCATTTCAGAGAGGGCGCCACCAACCTCCGACCTTCCCTGAGCGACTCGGCCACAGGTAGAGGTGAGATTTGGTTTACGACCATTTTGGTCCGTAACCGCCTCCACAATGAGCCTAATACATCATTTTGCGCACACTCGTATGTTAGCAATGATTTTCACAAAACTTAGCTCAGTCATTTGACTGTGCCATTTTTCAAGTCTCAGCTTGATATGTATAAAGTCAACTCAGTCCGCAGACTATGCCCTTCTCAAATTGAGAACTGGGCATGATTGTTTTGAAAATAAAATATTTTAAACCAACTCAATTTGCAGACTATGCTCTTCTCGAATTGAGAACTGGGCATGGTTGTTTTGAAAATAAAATATTTTTGTAAACTATTTCCAAATCCTAATGTTAGGATGACCACCCTTAAAAAGTTTAGTAATATTTTAATAAATTCATTTTACCAAACATTTGAAATATTTGAGAAGACAATATTTGCAAAACTTTAATAATTTGATAAAGAACTTTCGAAATTCTCATTTTAAGAAGCTTTTGAAATAATTCAAAACTCGCGGAGCCAAAACTTTCCTTAATAACAGTTTCATGAGCAAAACATTATGCAAACTCACTTCCATCCACTGTAATGACATTATCTGTCTTGTCCACATCACCTCCTCGTTACCCTTATATATAGAGGAGTTTCATAATCTTTTGATCATTATTTAAACATAAAATCAACCAAATCATTTTGTAGGACTGGTCACCCTTAAATCTTTTTGGAACATCAGAGTAAAGCATCTTCAAAGTGTTACAACTCTAAGAGTTGTAAAGCACCTTGATAGATTATTTCAAAACACGTACATAAATTTCAAAACACATACATAAATTCAATTTATGACATTTAACGGAAACCATTTCAAAACATCTATTTATTTCTAAAAATAATTTTGTAAAGAATTACATTTTTCAATAAAACTCCTTGGAAATAGAATTTCCAAGGTTTGTTTTTGAATATCATTTTATGAAAGAGTTAAACTCTTTCAATATAAAACCCTTTAGAAACCATACTTGTATGAACTTACTTACATTAAAACTATCTTAAAACTTATATCATATTTTCAAAAATTGAGCTTCCTTACTTTGTAAGCAATTCTCCACATATTAACATAAACATAATCAAGTAATCTTAATACTCAAAATATAAAAATTATTCTTGAAAATTCAATTGTTTATCTTGTAAGTAACTTTGAAACCAACTTATTAAAGTAAGTTCATAAATTTCATAAAATTTTATTGAAATAATATTTCGAAGGGCTTGCTTAACCTATAAGCAAACTCTTAAAATCATTAATATAAGACATTTCCAATCTTGCCAACACTTGTGATAAAGTAATTATTTTAAGAAGTATTGTTTGCTTCCTATGAAGCAATCGAGGTATTTTATTTAAGCCATCATTTTCAAAACTTGTGCTTGCCCACTTATAAGAAACTCATAAAAACATCAACATAAATATTTTTTTAATCATTTCAACACATAGGAGGAAATTAATATTTTGAAAAGTTCGCTTGCTTACCTTGTGACGATCAACTCTTTTCCTCAACTTTCCTCATTGCCTTTCCCTAGACAAGTAAACATGATTTTTGATCATATACAATTCACAATGACTTGCATACCTAAAGTTTTCCAACTTAGGCAGTTTCATATGGAGTTAACTTTAAACCCCTTATTCTTTGAATTGAGTGTTTTTTTCCAACTCTACATCCATGTAGCACTTAGAGTTTTTCATGATTTACCCATTCCTTCCATTTTGACACCCTTATTTAAGGGTTAATTTTCCAAACCCTACTTAGAATTAGTAATATTTAGCTAAACCCAACATTTTGGATTTTAGCATTTTATATTAGCATATATTTCCCATAATTGACATATTATTTGAGAAAATCTCTTAAGACATTTGCCTAAGGGTAAGGGCTATAATTTGGTTCTAAAATTTTTTGTAATTTTGCAATTTTGCCCAAACAGCCCTATATAATACATTTTACCCTTATCTATGTTTTCTAAAATCACATCTTAGGTACTTAATCACTCACTTAGTGATCACAAATTTGTACCTCATTTGTAAACCTTGTTTACACATTATAATGAAAATAAATTCCATTAAAAATTCTGGATCTTATTATTATATTCCAAAATAGCCATTGTCTTCTTATTTTCACTAAGTTCCATCTTCTTATTTACTCATTAATTCCATATACATATAATACCATCAATTATAAATCACCCTTGCTATCCTTAATCCTTTATTACACTCTTTCCTAACATATATATCAATTTTAATCATTTATACATAGTTTTTATATTTATTTTTGATTTTTTTCTCAAACTGTCCACATATGCTAAAATCAGGCGTACCGATTTCTCTAAATCTTGATTTATAATCAAATCAAGGTATTTAATTATAAAATTTCTATAATACATCAATAAATACATTAATTAACCGTCATAAATATTTCATCACGAAATATTAACATTATATATTTATTTTGTCATTTTCACTGTACTGGACAGTGTTGTGAGTTTAGGGTCAGCCCTAATCATGTAAATTATAACTCATACTAATATCACCCAAAAATAAATTTTCATTTTGGTCAAGTTATCTCCATGATGGATTATACATCATATAAAAATTTCATATAAAAAAACATTCTAAAAAAAGTATTAAAAATTATTTACTACAGCTAATCCTGTCACCTGTTCTCCCCTGTTTAGGTTGATCTTCTTGGATTTGTAATTTGAAACCTGCTTAATATTTCAATCTGAAATTTTTTTCGTCCGTTAATAATCATATAATGAGATTTTAAACAAATGTTCATGGTAAAAATCCTTTTTTTACTATTTTTTTCATATTTTGGTTTATAACATTATATAACTTCCAGATTTGAAATATAAAATCAAAATTAACATATACTTATTTGATTAATTGGTAATCCCTCCTTTGGTCACTTGAAATTACCTTCTTTTCTTCATGGTTTCTTCCCTTGGATTGTTCCAGCCACTGCCCCTTTGATTTTTATTATTTTTTTCTCCCAAACAGAAGTCTGGAACGTCCACACTGCCTGCTTATATAGGCATTTATTTTTCAATTTTACCTTTAAAATTTCGATCCAAAATGGAGGGAAAAGTTTTTCAACTTTACCCTATAGTTTACTCAAAAATTTTCAGCCACATATTTAATCATTTAATATTATTTTCGGATTTTGTTTCCACAGCTATATCCAGCTTTTAAATAAAGTTGTCCACTTAGTCAACCCTAATTAGCAGCCCTATTTTTCATATTTTCTTAATTATTTTGGCTACAAAAATTCCACATAGGCCATTCCTTTTCCCATATCCCAATTATCATATATTTTTGGATTTTTTTAAATATAAAAAATGGATTGAAAACTGTGCATACAGCCCCTTGCACATCCACTTGATGGGTTGTTGACTTTGTAATTTTTTTTATTATTTTAATTAATGCTAATGACCCTCATAGCCCACTCTTAGCCCACTCTAATGTGACCCCTAGTTGTCCCTTGGAGCAACTCAAAATCACTTGACTTTTGAAATTTTTTATTAATACTTAAGATTAACCCTTAATTATCCATAAGCGATTAAGCATAATGCACTAGGTTTTGATAATCTTAAATGGGCTATATTATAAAACATATTATCATAGTTATCCATAAAAATTTTGAGTTTAAAAGAATCATTATAGATTGAGTTATTGAATTTTGAAGTTAATTCATCAATTAATTATAATAATAATAATTTTATTCAAGATTTTAAAATTTTCACCGTTGATTATGTAAGTTACCTCATGATCAAGTTACCCTTAAAATTTTATCTCAATCGGACTTCAACATTGCCCGATATGAATTTTCTAAAAAATTTCCGATTTAATCATATTTTTGAATTTCCAAAATGACATGGAAATTAATTTTTGCCACGTCAGCATTCTCTACGCACTTTCTATTTAGAAATTAACCCTGATTTCACTTCTTACTTAACCATCCTTAATAATACTTAAATTTATAATTTAATCCTCCCATTGGGTAGAATATATTAAAATAAACCTACCCTCCAAATTTCACATTAATACGACTTGTATTTTACAAGTTACGAATTTTTTAATTAAATTTTCAACCACTTAGGGTTAATTATTCATATTAGGGTTTGTATAATCCTAATTAATTCATTTAATGAGATTGTTTAAATCTCCAAATTTCTAGGTTCCACACAGTTCAATCTCCACCTCGACCTTCTGCAGTTCTCGAGTCACCTCAGTCGCACAGGTCATACTCACCGCATGGATCACGAGCCACTGACCACCATGCTCGATCTCCAGATCAATCAACTTCCTCCCATGCCATTTTGGAGTATCTACATCAGATAGAGGATCGGGTTTCACAGCAGTTGGGGCAATTCACACGACATTGATGGAAATGCATGGTTGCCAGGATAAGATGGATCGGGAGTTAATGATGATCAAGTATCGTCTAGCCTCGGGGAGTAGTCGTGGCCGACCCATCCCAAACCTCCTCGACTTTGATCCATACTGGGGCGAGTTCGTGAGAGTTAAACCCACCGTTTAGGCTCCCTCGTTCTCATTTTTATCAACCTGCACCCGACCCATTTGACCAACCTACCCAACCACCTACCTTATCACCGCATTCCAATTCCACAAATCCCGCTTCCCTTATATCCCATTTTGATACATTGACAAAAAGGGGAAGAGAGATTAGAGATTAGGGCTTAGGTTTTAGAATTTGCGGGATTGATTAGCATGTATGTCATTTTCTTTTTGACTCATTTTGTATGAAATGATTGTATGAATGATATGAAATTGTTTATGAATGACATGAACTTGTTTTCTTTTGTGAAAATTGTTGATTTGGAATGAGCATGATCACATGATATGCAATGCCATGTAACTCTTGAGTATTCAAATACTATATGTTAATCCTAAATGCTAAACAAGATATAAAATATCATTTATGAAAAAAAATGAAAGGTACATCTCAAATTAGTTTTGTCAATTATCAAAAAAGGGAGACTGTTGGAATTCAAGGCAAATTAAGCACAATCCATGTTTTGATGATTAACAACTCAATTGGAGAAATAATTAAGTACTAATGAGGTTGCTAAGTGTTCCAAAGGTTTAAAAATTCAAGATTCAAAAGATAGCAGGTCAAGTCGCAACCCCAAGTCAACTCAGCCATCGATTTAGATCAAGTTGATTCCCAAGTTGACTCCAGAATCGACTTCAAGTGTATTAAATTCGTCAGAGCTGAAATTGGGATCCGGAGACAGGTAAAGTCGCAGTCGAAGTGGACTCCGCTCGCGACTTTGGTGAAGTCGCAAACCCAAGTCGACTTAAGATGCGACTTGAGTATGGCCTTGCTGAAGACTTCGAGATTTGAGAGTCAAGTCGCTTTCTAAGTCAACTCCATCACGCCACTTAGGTGAGTCGTATCTCAAGTCGACCCAAGTATACGACTTGAGTAAAGTCGAAGTTCAAGTTGACCCAAACCTGCGACTCGAGTACATGACCACCAATAATGATTCAAACATGTCTTGGGCAAACAAAATCATGAAATAGCTATCTTAAATCAAGGCCACAAGGAAGAACTTCTCAAGAAATGTGGATAATATTCAACTTCAAGCAAAATATCACATATCAAAGACATCTAATGAAGATCAAGAGAAGAAAGGGGATATACTCAACTAAAGATCACTTGCAATACCTTAGAGTTCCAAGATAATTAATGGTTGGTGAAGTCGCATCCGAAGTTGACTCCACCTGCAACTTGTGTTAAGTCCAAGACCAAGTCGACCTGAAGCTGGAACTTGAAAGTGGAGCCGAAGACCGAAGTCGCACCCGAAGTTGACTCTAGTCTGCGACTTGGGTGAAGTCGCACTCAAAGTGGACTCCACCAAGCGACTTGAACGAAGTCGCATGCCAAGTCGACTCCAATTGTGACTTGGTTCGCAAAGGTCGAAAAAATTTGAATGTTGGTACATTAAATGCGCGCCACCTACCATCAAATGTTTGAATTTACTTCTTATTATATAAGGAGCTTCAAGTGAACGTAAATGCGGTTAGGGGAAAAATATTGAATGAGCTTACCTTCCACTCTCTCTTGCATTTAAGTTGGTCTACAAGAAGATTGAAGAAGAACTATGCTTGAAACTGCTGAAAGCTGCCTTGCTCAATCATCTACTGCTTCTACAAGTTGTTCTAAGTGCTGGAAACTGCCTACACGAATTTGTAAAGTGTAGATTTTTTCATATATTGATTACTTGTTTTTCCCACATTGTTTAATATTGGAAATTAAAACCAAGTGAAAACAAAGTAGTGTGTGATTGAAGTGAAACTTGTTACTTACTTGTGCTGACATTGTACAAGCCTCCTAGAGCTGGAATCTAGAAGAGAGCTGCTGCTCAAAGTTGTATTGAAATATAATAGTGGAACCCCAAGCCACACCGGTGTGTGCTTGGAAGAGTAGAGTAAGGGAAGTTGCCCAAACCACTATAAATCTGTCTCTTGGAGTGGATCGATTGTTTGTGTTTTATTGCTTTATTTCTCTCCATCTTACTGATTGTTTCATTGAGGGGATTAATTCCATAAAAGAAAAAATTTCTGTTTAAGCAAAGAATTTTAAAATACCCAATTCACCCCTCTCCTTTTGGGTAACTGTCATAAACTCGAGACCAACACTTAGGAATCGACAATTGGATCACTAAAATTAGATTTCAGGATCACCATATACAAGAGATCATCAATCCTGGGCACTGGGCCACCAGGCTATTGGGCAACTCCTTTGTGGGCCTAGTCTCCTGGCCTAGCCTAGTTTAGCCATCATTGGACTCCAATTCCACCATCATCGGAGTCACCACCATTGGTGCCTCTCTGCTGGCCCCACTTGGGCCCAGCTCAGCTTGAGTCTACTGGGCTCTAGGGGTGCAACTCAGACTCATAAAACTCGGATTCACCTCGACCCTAACTCTAATCCTATTTGTAAAACATCAACCCTAACCCTAATCTATTTGTAAAACCTAAATCCTAATACTATTTTTGAAAATCGGGTTTGGGTTGAGTTTCGGGTTGGAATATACGTTGATGAATTTACATTTTATTTAAAAGTGATAAGTTTAGAATTTCATATAAATAAATAATAATAACAAATCATATAAGTAAACATAATAATATATAATCAAACTACATATTTTTTTAAAAATAGTAATATAAAGAATATTTTTAGAAAAATTTAACATAAAAAATAAGATAAAGGAAGAAAATTAATGAGTGTAAAAGTAAATGATAGAAATAAAAAATAAATATAAATGAAAATAATATACTTTATTTATAATAAAATTACAATATGCCAAACATGTATTCAAATATAGATATAATAACATAAAATATGAAAAATATAAAGAAATATTGTTTAAATGGTATGTATATAATATATTTTATAATAAATATAAAAGGGAAAATCGGGCTAGGGTTATTCGGGTTCACTTGAATCCTAACCCTATCATATTTACAAATCTTCAGGTTTGGGTTACGAAAAAGCGAGTTTCAATACCGTTCAAAATCGGGTTCAGGGGGTAGGATTCGGGCTTAACCTGCCCAAGTTGCACCCCTATTGGGCTCTGCCTGGGCCCCACTTGGGCCCAACTCATCTCAAGTTTACTGGGCTCTGCTTGGGCCCTGTCCACCTTTAGCCCACAAGCCAGCTAAGGTGAAATTTGGGGGGGGGGAGGGAATTTAGGGGCTTTTCTAAAACTTTTCTTCGCACAAATTTTTTGCAAATAACCAATTTGAAAGGATTTTTTTTTGTAAAAGCATCCCAAAATCCCCATTTTCTTATTGCAATATGTGCCCCCTGATCTCCCTCAACATTTGCGGCACCCATACATACTGTTCAAATTACGAATTTTGATGTTCCGAGACCACAAAGAAAATTAATTCTAAAACAATTATCCCGTTTATAAGTCTTTACTCTATATATATATATATGTATGATAACTGTTCCGGTGCAGTGACGCTGCACCGGAACAGCCCTATATATATATGAGTTGTTCTGGTGTAACGCCACTGTACCGGAACAACGATATATTTTCCCAAAAATGGGCCCCACACATATTAGAATGCAATAAAATTTTATACAATCATTTATCCATATATAAATTTTATAGTAAATGGTTTACATGTTGAAAAAACCACTTTAAATTTGTTATTTACATCAAACTATTTTATTATGTTGAATTTGTACGTGTGGTAATAGAATACATTATTCTAAATACAATGAGTGGTCTAGATTATGATTTTATCATCATGTGGGGCCTATTTCAGCGCCATTGCACCGTAATTTCGATACAGTGGTGCTGCACTTAAATATTTTCATATATATATATATATCAAAATCTCAAATTTTTGAAAAGTTTTTTAATCTCTAAAAATCTCTGTTCCACACTCCACTGCACATCCCGTGTTTGGCAATGATGAATCTTGTGCATTCAATTTCCTAGGATTTCATGGAAATAAATATTCACGCAACAATTAGATCATAACATGTGTTCTCAATAATCTACACATAAATATAAAATTTTCCACTTACCTTTATTTGAAAACATGAAGCAAGGAACTCAAATTTCATAACTTCCTTTAGAATTCCCTCTAAAGTAACAACTAATAGCACATACTCTCCCTTTTCCTCTTTTTAATTCTTTCCCCTAGTCTACCTATCAACTTGGCTTAAAAAAGCATCCCTCAACGGTATTCTCCCATTCATGGCTTATTACTCAAAAAAAAGGGATTTTCGCCGCATTGCTTTGGTTTGACCAGATATTTTGGATCTATATTCTGATGTGGAAAAAGAAGAGGAAAAAATAATAAAGTAAAATTTTTTTTGTTTCCATGGATATTCAAACCTGTGTATTTCAAAAAACCATTCACTTGCTCTAACCACCCAGCTAATGAGCTTCGTAAGATAAAATTTCAAATATTATTTTTTAAGCCTATTTTGCTAGGATCAAACTTTTCAATGGTAAAAACAAGTCCACCTAACACGCAAGCCTCCACGTATTAAAAATATACTTTAAAAAAGTGTATATTACATTAGGTACCCCTTTTAAAAAGTTTTATTCTTGAAACTTCTTTGATCTAAGGGTCTATTTCAATAGTATTAGTGTTCGATTTCATCATTTCTTCATCGAGTTCCTAATTAGCTTCGTTCTCACTACGATGCTCCAGTGAACCAAAACTTGATTGATACACTTCTTTTTAAGTTATTTGTCCCTTTGATCAAGAACTTTTATTAGTACCCTTTGATGGATCAGGTTTTCCTCTACCTAATATTGATCTCCTCATCGTACATGTGATGAATCTGCCATGTATTTTCTTAATTTCCATATGTGAAGGAAGTTGTAGACACTAAACATTGATGTTCGTAATGCTAATATGCTACTCCACTAATGAGCTCTAATATCTTAAAGGGCCTAATGTATTTAGGGCTTAACTTTCTTTTTAGGTTAAAATAAAAAATTCCCCTCATCGGAGAGGCCTTTAAGATTACCTACTCACCACCTGCAAACTGCATGTCTCTTTTTTTTGCCACATGCATATTTCTTTTGTCGATCTTGAGCTATTAAGTATCATCTTTTAAATGTTTTTATTGCTTATACGACTTTCTCAACTAATTCTAGAGTCCTAATTTTTTGGTTTCCTACCTCTTTTCAATAAATTGGAATGCGGCATCTTTTTCTATATAATACTTCAAACAGAGTTGTCCCAATACTTGCTTGATAACTATTGTTATAAACAAATTTGGTCATAGCCAAATGATTTTCTTATAATAATAGTTATAAATTTGTCTATGGCTGAATTTGCTTATAACAATATTTATCAAGTAAATGTAAAAATGACTCCATTTGAAAAGTTATATGGAAAGAGATGACAGATTCTAATTTATTGGGAAGAGGTAAGAACTCACAAAATTGGGACTCTAGTATTAGTTGAGAAAGCCACAGAAGCAGTAAAAATAATTAAAATGATAGATAAAAGATATATGCAAGCACAAAAGAAGAGGCTTGCAATTTGCAGTAGGTGAGTACTAAGTAGGTATTCTTAAAAATCTTCAATGAGGGAAGTTGTCCATTTTGGCATAAAAGAGAAGTTAAGTCTTAGACATGACTCTTTTGATATATTAGAAGTTATTGATGGAGTAGCATATCATTTGGCATTGCCACTGTCAATGTCAAGCATCCACAACGTCTTTCATGTATCACAATTAAGAAAATATATAGCAGATTTGTCACATGTATTGTGAGGAAATCAATATCAGGTAGAGAAAAACTTGACCCATCTAGAAATACTAATAAAAGTGCTTGATCAATGAGAAAAACAACTTAAAAAGAGGAGTATCAAGCAAGTTCTGGTTCAATGGAGTCACTATAGTGAGAAGCCATTTAGGGACTCGAAGAAGAGATGATGAAATTAAATCCAACTATTTTTGAAACAGACCCTTAGAACAAAGAAGTTTCGATGATGAAACTCTTTAAAAGGGGTACCTAATGTGATATACACTTTTTAAAAGAGTTTTTAATTTGTGGAGGCTTACGTGTTGAGTGGATTTTTTTGACTATTGAAAGTTGAACCCTAGAAAAATAGAATTAGAAAATAATATTTGAGATATTATCTCAAGAAGCCCATTAGCTAGATGGTTAGAGCAAGTGGGCAGTTATTTGGAAGACACAAGTTAAAATATATTTTTGACTTTATTATTTTTTCTCTTCTTTTCCCACATCAAAATTTAGATTTGGAATATCTGGTGAAACCAGAGCAACGCGTTGGAAATCTCTTTTTCCAAGTAAGAAGCCATGAATGAGAGAATGCCATTGAGGGACGACTTTCTTAGCCAAGTTAATAGGGAGATTGAAAAAGGGAGAGTACATGCTACTAGTTGCTGATGTGGAGGAAATTCCAAAGGAAGTTGTGAGATTTGTATTCCTTCCTTCGTGTTTCCAAATAGAGGTGGGTGAAAAAAATTATATTTTTGTATATATTATTGAGAACACATGTTGTGATTTAATTGTTATGTGAATATTTATTTCCATGAAGTCCTAGTAGATCAAATCCATAGGATTTATGTGCAGTCAAGTTTGGATCATAGATTTTTGGAGATTGAAAAACCCACCAAAAACTTGACATTTTGATATATAAACTAGGGTAAATGCTTATAAATGGGATAAACTTTTGAGAATTAATTTTCTCTGTTGTCTGAAACTTCAAAATTTGCAATTTGATTGACATACATGGTTGTTGCAAATGTCAAGGGAGATCCGTTTGTTAGGTTGGACTCTAGACTCCAAAACAAATCCATTTACATATGACACGCCTCCTAATTCTAAAAATACAAATTATGGTATCCAATCAAAGTTTAGTCAATTTTTTAATTTTCTAATAAATATTCTAAATAAATTAAATTTTCACTTTTCCACCTCAAAATCTTTTCAATTTTTTTTGTAACATATTGAAATCATATTAACACTATATTTGAGCATTAAATTCGCTCATTAGGTGATATTTTCCAATTCCCTCTTTAATCTAATTCTTATCCAAATTTTATAAAATGAAAAATAAAATAAAGACCCTGGGCCTCACAATGGAATTAGATTTTCAGATTTAGTAGTATAATTATCGTATATTAGACTTCCATATTTCGGTTCCCTCGCCTAATATATGTTAATCATTGCCAAAGTATGAGCACAATGTTAGACAAACATTAAATAATAAGATATTAAATTAACACAAACAACATCTGCTATGGATGCATACTACATCCTAAACCCTAGATAACAGGTTTAGCCGAACATGTTTATAGTCAAATCAAATACAAAATAATATTGTATCTAATATCCATCATAAACAAGACAATTAAAATTAAAATGAAGAAAGTCAGGGAAAATTTATTGATTGGAAGCCTAATGGTCTCTCAACCACTTCTAGCAACTCGCCGCCTCACTCCTAGCCTTATGCTCTTCAACTCCTCTCATTCTCGAGCCTCAACCTCCAAGGATGTTCTAAGATGCCTTAAGATGTTCCTATAAAGTGTTTATATAGATTTCTAGAGGAGCACTGTGCATGAAATCTGTTTTGTGCATATTTTTAAGTAGCCAGGCTCCCACACAATTTGAATCATGTGGCACTTAGATCCACATAGTTCAAACCATATGACACTCTGGAGTGAGCAATTCCATGCACAGTTTGAGTGGTTTCGTCCCATTTCGCTTCGATTCATACCAAAACTTCCCCAACATGTTTTAGGTTGCTTTGATCCTTGTTTTAACTCCTTTAAAACCTTCAAAATCATCAAATCAAATGTGGATCCTTGAGCTTTGAACTTCTCAAAACAGACGCATATTATGCCGAAATAAAGAGACCAACTTTAACTGGCCATAGCTCAACTTGGCAAGATTGAGCTCATTTTCGGTGTCAAAATCTACTATTTTGATATGGTTCAGGGTCCCAAATTTGCACATACTTTTCTATTTTCACAAATCAATCAATTATAAGCGTTTTATTCTAAGTAGAGCTAAATCAATCAAAATTAATTTAAAATATCTTAAACCCTCAAATTCTTCTCAATTAATATTCAAAATGCATAATATAAAAGTAACTCAATAAATATATTTAACATGTGTATCAATTTTTACCTTTTCGGAGATTTTTAGATATTTATTTTTATTTTTAAAAATTAGTGACTTTTTAGTAATTTTAAATATAGTTAGATTAACAGTGTTATAAAAAAAGTATCATAAAAAGTAAAAAATGAATTAAATGCACCTAGGTGCACTTAGGTAGGACCCTTGATTGTAAATATCCATAAAAAAGAATCTAAATAAAATTTGCAAAAAACATCATTTTAACAATTGGTCTTAATCAGTATATTTTAACATCTCTTAATTAGTCTTACAATTAAGCTCAGAGACATTCTTATAAATTTTATACACTATTTTAATAAACATCTAACAATATCACTAAAATTTTCATACGGTGGACACTCCCATAGTAATAATGGAAAGACTGCTGCCATCGCTTGAGGAGACAAATGCTCCAAGCACCAATTCTGACAGCAAGTATCGAACACTGGTCCGACAATCATGCACTTCCCTGAAAAAATTATATTATATAATTTATTTGAATAATAGTTAAATACAAGTCCGACTTGACTGGTCGTGAAGATGGATGTGAACCATTACATTTAAAATTTATATAAAATAAAGGACAACCAAATTATATGCTTTGAAAAACGAAAAGGCATAAGTAAGGTGAACTTAGTAAATGAGACCTACAATGCAATTAAAACACTAAATAATTAGTGCAACTCCACAATTTCATCCATCCATTTGGCCTATATATCTCATATTTAGAAACATCACTTCTTATCAACACTGTATCCAGCCTATCTAAAGTAGTTAAAGGAACGTCATGAGAAAAAGTCGCTCCCCGAGTCGTTCCGACAGGCTGCTGCTGTGACGCTCGGAACGGGGTGGAGGTTCTGCAACACCGGCGATTCACAAAGCAGGGAGAGGGCGGAAGAGATACTTGTGGGGTTAGGGGAGATTTAGCGCGTGGCTAGTGGGGTTGGCAAGAAGATTTGGAACTCCTCGAGGCGACAAGGATGAACCCAAGTGAAGGTGACTTACTCGGAGCGGAGCTCCAAACAATGTCCATTTCGGGAGGGGCAATCAAGAGGATAAACCCGGGAGAGACCGACTCTCTACTTTGCTCGGTCTGGACCTCGAAATCGTATAACTGGGATTTCTTCCAATCCTCCATGAGAAGGCTATGGCGGACGCGCGGGCCTTTCCACTTCACCGATGTCGGTGAAAATTTGTATCGGATCTCATTCTCGGAGCAGAGTGACAAGAAGCGAATTCTGGGAGGGAGACCTTGGCTCTTCGACAGAAACCTTGTGCTATTAGAGGATCTGAAGGAGGAGATCTCAACTGCACAGGTGGTGCTTGCGAAAACGCCCCTGTGGGTGCATGTCTGTGGATCCCCATACCTGGTCGATAAGCATTTTCTGGGTCAATGCATTGGGAGCTCATTCGAGGAGCTGCATGAGGTCGTTGCAAAGGAGTCGGAACTAAAGCTTCTGGTGACTGTCAAATGCACGGAACCATTGAGGAGAGGTATATTCGTTCAATTGGAATCACAAAAACGGCAATGGGTGAATTTTCAGTATGAAAAACTCCCGGTGTTTTGCTTTTTCTGCGGAGTTATGGGACATGCATTCAAGGACTGCTTGGTGCTAGCCTCGCATAAGGAGCAAGTCCTTGAAGCAGACATGCGCTATGGTAGTTGGCTAAGGGTCAGAACAAAACCTATGCGACTCCGTGCGTATGATCACCAAGGTGGTCGAGTGCAGCCATGGAAATATACTGGAGACCAGGATATAGCTTTACGGGATACGGGTGGGGCTGGAAGTAGGCATATCAATGCAACATCTCGGGGCTGCCCCTCTAATTTCAGGTGTGACACAAACTGCCCCACGGGCAGCTGCGAGCAGCTCCCGAAGAATGCGCAAATGGACAATTGGCACCGACTGGAGGAGGTTAACTCATGGCAGTGTGCTGTCGGCAACAACCCCTGTTATGACACGCATGCTGCTGCTCATATGGATTCTCTGGGCGATGATAATTCCCATCCCCTCTCTGCACCGGTCAATATGGACTCTCCGGGCGCTGAAAATTCTCACCCCCTCTCTGCACCTATCAAAGGATCCTCCTCAGCCCGTATTCTCCATGGCCAGATCACTCGCCATGTCCCTGACCGGAAACTAGAGGAGACACAAACGGAAAAAAACTCTGCCTGTGCTGCTAGGGAACGAATCCCGGCCTATCCAGGCTCTGAACTGGGACACGCTAGTGCTGTATGCGTTGAAGGAGTCCCCGAATCATGTTGTCATCCTGCAGATAGCCCATGGTATCTCAGAGGAAAAGGTCCACCTGAAATGGAACGTAGAGAGGATGAATTACTTGAGCTTCCTATGGTTTCGGCAGATGGAACTAGCAACCAAAACCACTGTATCCTAGCACCAATGGAGGTTGGATAGGGGCTAAATGAAATGGCAGTGGTAAAATCGAAAGGAAAGTTGAAACGGAGGGCTAGAGGCATGGAGGCTGGAAAACGCAGTTGGTCCATGATCACTCATGTGGCTAATGGCAGAAAGAGAGGCAAGAAGGATCACATTAGGAACCCACAGAATAAGAAGCGGATGCTTAAGGGTAAATCATCTAAAGAGGAGGAGGTGGTGGCTGAGGGACACCCTCAGCTCCACCTCATCTAGGATGGCACTCCTAGCTTGGAATTGCCGTGGGATTGGGAACCCACGTGCAATTCGTTGCCTCCTGGATTTGGTCAGGAAACAAGATCCCATTCTCATATTCCTCAGTGAAACGAAACGTTCAGCAAAGGAAATGGAGGGGATTAGAAGGAAGTTAAACTTCGAATACTGTTTTGCGGTGGAACCAGAAGCTAGAAGAGGAGGACTTGCTCTTCTATGGAACCATGCTCACCCCGCAAATATTATTAGTTACTCCGCTCACCACATTCATGCGGACTTTTTGGGATGGCTTTTCACAGGTTTCTATGGTCATCTAGATGTACATAAAAGATATCAAAGTTGGAATATTTTGGAGCAACTGAAAGGCGGGACAAGCTCTTAATGGCTAGTGTTGGGGGATTTCAATGAGATTATGGGACCCACCGAGTACTACAGTCAGAGGACTCGGCTCCAACATCAGATGGATCTTTTTTGTGATACGGTGGACAGTTGTAACCTCATGGACTTAGGTTTTGTTGGCCAGCCTATGACCTGGAGAAATAACAGGAAGGGACCCCATCGGGTGGAAGCCAGGCTAGATAGGGGATTAGCGACACCCAACTGGACATCATCCTATCCTCTCGCCAAACTCATCCACCTATCTGCTGCCACATCGGATCACTGTCCTGTTCTGTTGATCTTGGATTCTAGGAGGAGTAGGCGGAGACCTCCTAAGGAATTTCGTTATGAACTTTTCTGGGCAAGAGACAAGGCAACACATGACATTGTTAACAGAATTTGGGACTCCGCACCTACTAATATCTTGGCCGCGTCGGACCTTCTTGGGTGGAAGATTAACGAATGCAGTAAAGCTTTGTCCAGATGGAACAGATTGAAGAGAGGAAACTTAAGGCGGGATATCGATAAGACCCAAATGGAGCTTGACTCGCTAATGGCCTAGAACCCCACCGACCAACGAGACGAAGCTATTCAGCGGGCAAGACTTAGAATTAACTTGTTACTTGACGATGAAGAGCAAATATGGCGGCAGCGAGCAAAAACTCATTGGCTTCATGCAGGCGACAAGAATACGGGTTTCTTCCATCGGGTGGCCTCAAATTGAAGACGCTCCAATTTCATTGAAGCCCTACGCGACCAAAACGGCCAATGGGTGCAAGATCAAGACCGGCTGCTTGAGCTATCACGGGATCATTTTCAGAGAGTTTTCACTTCTTCGGCACCACCGACCACATCCTGGGTCCAGACCCTTATTTCCAAAAGAATACCAACCATCAAAGGCACAACCTCACGGTACCTTTGACTTTTGCGGAAGTGGCAAAATCTCTGTGCGACATGAGCCCGACCAAGGCTCCTGGCCCGGACGGAATGTCTGCTGGTTTTTTCTAAAAACATTGGAGTACGGTGGGCCAGGAGGTTTTTCTGTGGTGCAAAATGTTCATGGAGGAGACGGATCCCGCTGTACAGGCTGCCCATCTCAAATCGGTCAACGCCACTAGGGGTGCAACTTGGGCCGGGTTCAACCCGAACTCGGCCCGCCGAACCCGGAAATTGGCAGTACCCAAACTGGCTGTTTATGAGCCCGAACCCGATTTTTCAGGTTGAACCTGAGACCGATTCAAATCGGTCTCGATTTCGGGTTGATAGCAACCCGAACCCGATTTCAATACCCCTTATAAAGGGGATTTTTCCGGTACCCTAACCCGTCGATTTCAATTTCCCCCCAAATTCCAGGTTATACTGCTCTAGCATAGTCGTTAATCCTGCTCCTGCCATCCTGCATCCTGCCCGGCGCGGCCGTGCATTGCTGTCGATCGACGACCGACTGTCTTCCCTATCGACGACGGGATGAGGGACGACTGATAGTGGAGTTTATCTTCTCCGGTGTCGTCTGCTTCTGTCGTCTACTACTATGACGGTCCGACCTGCTCTGCTGCTCAGAGCTTCATCCTCTGCTTCGACCAGCCCGTGCAATCAACGATCGATCATCTGTCCTGTCGATGACAAGACGACGACTCAATCGTGTTGACGATCGATCATCTTCATCCACTTATTGCGCAGTGTCATCGTGTTGACGAGACAACGACTCAATCACTCATTCATTCAGCTCAGTTCGTCTGCTCCGGTGTCGTCTGCTTCTACTCGTCGTTGACTTCTCTGACCTGCTCCGACCATCGTCACTCAGCTCAGTTCGTCTGCTCCGGTTTTGCAAGTTTCTGGTGCAGGATTTATTGCTGATGAATTATCACTGTGTTGTATGTTGTGATTCATCTTGTTATAGAACTCATTTGGAGACCATGTTTTTGACTTTGTGCCCCCCTTTCACGGATGACAGAAAAGTTGCGCACGGATGTTCATGTGCTTGGCATTATGCATAATCAAAGTCCTCACTTTATAGTCCATTAAAAATTTTAATCGTGAAAATGAATATTTTGGCGTTTGAAGAATTTCTGAGTTCTTACATAGGATGGATTGGCTTTATACTGAGACTTCATTCCCAGATGTGGATATGTTTATGCTTTCATACAGTTGTTTTATCTGATTAACTCAATGATGAAATGCTAATACCATGAATGGGAATATAATCCATCAAAGACTTTTTTTTTCGTTAGCAGTTGTAAGATGGAATGAATTTCTTTTCATCTTTCTGAGATTCAGCATGCATCAGAATAGGTTGTATCATTTACATGAATGGACTTTTCGGGAGAATTTTTTGTTTGCCTCTTCCAGTGATTGGAGGCATTCAAAGTAACATATTTTGGGCAACAGTACTTGCTAATTGCTATGGTCCTTTTTTACTCTACTTTTACGTATCTGCTTGCATTGCCCTTTATGAGTAGCAGTCAACCACCAGTGTTAGAACTCATCCGAACGACAGGTTAGAACTTAGAAGCAGCTGTAACAATGAAGGCAGTGGCAGCCACCAGAATCTCTGCTTGCTCATCTCTAGCCAAGAGCTAGCTCATGCATATGCCACCATAAATTCAATTCCACACGCTGTTTGCCATCTCGAATTCTCGATAATAGTTCTTTTTTCCTTGAAAAGCTGAATACAATACTACTTATTTCCCTTGTATAATTTTGAATTTTGTATGACATTTCATATATCTAATTTTGAATCTTTTAAGATTGTATTTTATGAAATTATGCTTTTAAATGGGCTGATATCTAAAAGTTTGTGGTGATCTTGAATGTGCTATAATCTTGACTAGCTTTGTTTTTCAATTTCTCAGGTGGGCAAGGAACTATCAGAACTAATTCGGGATTCAGGCGTGCAGGCATCACTGCATCAAGAATTGAGCACGACAGCCCACGCTGCCCACCTCTGTAATTACCTTTCCTTCTATAAATGCAATTTCGTTTCAGTCCTTTAATTATTTTTTTCCATTTCGTAAGTTAGAACTTGATTTGCTTTGCGTGCTCGTATGAAACACCTCATCTTAGTAAATTCATGAAATCTTAGATATATTCCTTTGGGCTTTTTCCCAACAAAAAATTATTTCCAAATTCTAAATCGGGCAATTTAAGGCATGTATTTGGTATAAAAGATCAGCATTTTATGATTTTAAGGCATGCATGCTTGTGTTAATATGTATTGGTTAATATTGATATAATGTAGGAAGAATTATTATGATTGAAATAAAAATATCTAACTATGATTATATGTTATGAAAATGATATCTAGGTGGTTAATAAAATATGGACGATTCAAGTAATATGCAAGACAAGAATAGTGAACAAGAGATCGACAGTGAGCAAATAAAAAATACAACAACTGCTTCAAACACGATTGATCTTACAGAAAGTTCGGATGCAAACGAGCCTCTTCTCAAGAAGAAAAAAAGATATAAAACTTCATCACCAGTTTGGGAAGAATTTGTAAGGATTTTGGACCAAAATGGAAAAGTGGCATGGGGAATTTGTAAGTATTTTAAGATTAAACTTAAGTGTCCAAGTACTCAAGAAACAAGCACATTAACTAGACACTTAAAGTTATGCAAGTATAATACCAACAAAAGAGCTAAGGGTCAGCGTTTATTATCATTTCAAACAGTAACTGATGATGGTGGAATGGTTATGTCAAATTGGAAGTTTGACCAAGAAGCCTGCAAAAGAGCAATGGCAAAAATGATCATTCTTGATAAATTGCCATTTAAATTTGTTGAAAAGGAAGGGTTTAAAGAATTTTGCAAAGTTGTGCAGCCACTCATCAAACATGTTTCAAGGACCACAATTGCCAAAGAAATTTTCAAAATATACATGTTAGAGAAGGCTAAATTACGAAAGATTTTTAGTTGTGATGTTCGGCGTGTATGCTTGACAACAGATTTGTGGACTTCAAATCAAAATATTGGGTATTTATGTTTGACCGCTCATTTTATAGATTCTAATTGGATTCTTCAAAAGCGTATTCTTAATTTTTGTATTCTTCCTTCACCACACACGGGGGAAGCTATTGCTAACGCAATTAAAGAATGTTTGAATGATTGGAATATTGGACAAGTGTGTACCCTTACTGTTGACAATGCATCGGCCAATGATGTTGCGCTAAACACTTTGCGTTTAAATTTAAAAATGAAGAATGCTCTCTTTGGGGATGGAGAATCTTTACATGTCCGTTGTGTTGCGCGCATTTTAAATTTGGTTGTGAAGGAGGGAACCGAACAAATCAAGGATTCCATTGCTCGAATTCGTAATAGCATAAAGTGGGTCAAGAGTTCTCCTAGTAGAGAACAAGCATTTGGAAAATCTTGTGAAAGTGTTAGAATTTCGAGTAAAATGTCTTTGTGTTTAGATGTGCCAACACGTTGGAATTCTACATACTTGATGTTGAAACATGTTATACCCTTTGAAATGGCTTTCAAACATCTTGAAGTGAATGATGCAAGTTTTAGAAGCTCTAGTCCACCTCTTGAAGAAGATTGGAACCATGCCAGAGTCCTTCGTGATTTCTTGGTTTTGTTTTTTGAAGCTACTGAAATCTTGTCGGGTACTAAATATGTCACTTCCTCATATCATTTTCCTCAACTTGACGCAATTCAAGATCGATTAAAGTCATTTCCAACCGAGAATGATAATCCTATCCTTCGTCACATGTGCAACAAAATGAAGGAAAAACTTGCAAAATATTGGGGTTCTGTTGACAAGTTCAACATTTACTTGCTCATTGCGATAGTGTTTGATCCACGATACAAGCTAGGCTATTTGGAATTTTGTCTTAGTATTTTCCTTCCTGCGGATCAGGTTTCTGCATTATCAAAGAAAGTGTATGATAAAATGGTTGAATTATATGGATCTTATAAATCTGGGTCTACTAGTAGTACTACAAGTTCTTTGTCTGAAGCGAGTGGGGCACCATCCGAATCAAAGAATTCAAAATGGAAGCTGTGGCAATCTATGAATAACAGTAATGCTGGAGTTATCACAAATGAAATTGATGCCTATTTAAAAGATCCAGTTGAGAATGAAGTAGAACCATTTGATATTTTAGCATGGTGGTCAAATACAGAATTTTATCTTTTCTGGCAAAAGATATTTTGGCTATTCCTGTTTCAACAGTTGCATCAGAATCTGCATTTAGCACTGGAGGACGTGTTCTTGACCAATATCGTAGTTCATTAACACCCATGTTGGTTGAGTGCCTAATTTGCTCTCAAGATTGGTTGAAAGCATCTCCAGTCGATTCAAATTATGAAGAATTTATTGATCAACTAGACAAATGCGTAAGAGGTAAAATATATTTTTCTATGTTTTAATCCTATCCCTTACTCTTAACATTATTTTTAATGCCAATATTTATTTTTTTCAGATGAAGTTTCTCAAACGTCGGGAAACGCTGCTTCAGGATCGTTACCACCTATTCCACCAAGAAATTAATTTACAGGAGGTATTACTTATATATTTGAATATATATGCATATATATGCTCTTTAAGTTCAATTGTACAAAATGACGTCGATTTTGTGCATTTTTTTTAGGGAAAAAAGAATTTGGCTTAGCGGACGAGAATAATAGAAGACAAGAAGAATGAAGACTGCATGGAAAATTAAAATGTTTCATGTTGTTATGTTGCAGTTGACAATTTAAGTTAAATGTTGTAATTTGGTTATTGGAATCTAAGACTAAAGTTGTAGACTTGGACCTAACTTGAATGTTGTGATTTGAAGTTGTATTTTTGAACTTGTTATAATCTTATTTTTTTTGATATTATTGTATTTTTGGGATTATTTTCTTTTCTTATGATTGATATTATAAAGTTTGTCTTATGGTCAGATGCTAATATTTCTATATATGATTGTGATATTCATGTTAAATTGCAGGACGGACAAAGGTTGTACTTCTACATTCATCAAAATATGGTTGCTATTCAACTTAATGCGAAGAGAATGCCCAAAACAGGTTTTTCTTCTTAATATTCTTAAATGGTATTTAAATTTTTTTTGCTTTCTTCTAATAAATTGTTATTTTAGATTTATTTTTGCAATAGATTTGTGATTAAATGAGTATAGGATGTATATTTATAGTAACATGTCAACCTGAAACTCAACCCGAAACTCAACCCGAGCCCGAATTTCAAAAATAGGGTTAGGGTTGAGGTTTTACAAATAGGGTTAGGGTTAGGGTTAGGGTTAGGGTTGAAGATTTACAAATAGGGTTAGGGTTAGGGTCGAGGTGAACCCGAGTTTCATGAGCCCGAGTTGCACCCCTAAACGCCACCACACTGATACTGATCCCGAAGAAGGCCGGCGATCACGAGTTATCCCATTTCCTCCCAATCAGCCTGTGCAATGTGGTATACAAGATCTTAGCTAAGATTCTGGCGAACAGGCTTAAGCGATGCCTCCACGAGGTTATCAGTGACCACCAAAGCGCTTTTGTTCCGGGTCGACTCATCACGGATAACATGCTGGTGGCATATGAGGCCATTCACTATCTACGCAAACGACAAGGCCGGAAGTGGAATGAAATGGCTATCAAACTAGACATGTCCAAGGCTTATGACAGGGTTGAGTGGGTGTTTCTTCAGCAGATTATGGCCGCAATGAATTTCAGCCCGCGCTGGATTAATTGGATTCTATCCTGTGTCTCCACCGTGAAATATAGGGTGAATGTCAACGGTGTTAAATCCAGGTACTTTCAACCTCAGCGAGGCTTGCGGCAAGGGGACCCGCTATCCCCCTATTTGTTTATTTTGTGCGCGGAAGGACTCTCTACCCTTATTAACGATGCGGTCGCTCGCTCTAGCATTCATGGGATCAAAATCAATCCAAGGGGGCCCATTCTTACCCATTTGCTGTTCGCTGATGATGCCATCATCTTTATGCGGGCTTCTGCTATGGATGTCACAAACTTTCTGGCTACTATTCAAAGGTACCTAGAATCTTCTGGACAGGTCATTAATGTTGACAAGACTGCCATTTTCTTCAGTTCCAATACCGACTCGGCTTCTAGGCGGCATATTAAGTCCTTATTGGGTTCTTCGGGTCAGGAAATTATGAACTATCTTGGACTACCTGCGTGGCTTGGGAGGTCGAAGCGATTGATGTTTAAAGGCCTGAGGGAGAGGGTATGGAGGAAAGTTCAAGGGTGGAAAGGAAGATTACTCTCATGGGGCGGTAAAGAGATCCTCATCAAGGCGGTCGCACAGGCAATCCCAACATACACGATGAGCATTTTCCTGCTACCTAAATCTTTCTCTTCTGAGCTGAATGGTATGCTGAGCAGGTTCTGGTGGGGCGAACACGGAGGTAGGCGCAAAATGAGCTAGGTGGCTGGGAAGGACATGTGCATGACAAAGTTCTCAGGAGGGTTGGATTTCCGGGACGTATACATTTTCAATCATGCCCTCCTTGCAAAGCAGGTTTGGCGGCTCAATTCTCCTTCCAACTCATTATGTTATAGGGTCCTAAAAGCAAAATATTTTCCGAATGAGGATATTTGGAACTGTCATGCAAAACCATCAGATTCTTTCACTTGGAGGAGCATCCTCAAGGCCAGAGATGTGATTCGCTTCGGATGCATGTGGCGGATTGGCAACGGGGAGCGGGTCCAGTTTTTCAACGATCCCTGGTTGGACACCACTATCACCAAGGCGGGGCCTCTACCATTGTCAATCCCGGACAATGTCAATGTGAGTTATTTTATCAACGGGGCCACTCGATCATGGATCAAGGATCGCATCGTGGCGGCTGCGGGTGACAATGGGTGGCGGGCAATATGTCAAATTCCCCTCCCCTCCTCTGCACATGAAGACCAAAGATTCTGGAAGTTTGAACCTCATGGTGGCTTCACTGTTAAATCTGCTTACAGGGTGCTTCGCTCAGGATATGGTTCCTCCCCTCAGTCCTCAGTATACAAGGCAATCTGGCGAACAAAGCTCCCATCCAAAATCATCATTTTCGGCTGGAGACTCTTTTTGGATAGACTCCCGACGCTTTCCAACTTGCAGAACCGGGGCATTCATGTTGATCCTGTGTGTCTGTTTTGCAGGGCTGGTATCGAAGATACTAACCACCTTTTCTCTGAATGTGCTCTAACCAGGGAGATCTGTTTGAGGGCTGCCAGACACTCTTTGTCGCCTACCACCGTTGAGGAGCTCGTCACTTCCCTGGCGGTGCGACATAGGCCAAACGACCTCGCATTCTTCATTCTTTGCTGCTGGAGGATTTGGTACATGCGAAACTCTTTAAGGGCTGACGGATCCAAACTGGACTTCTCCAAAACTTTTGACTGGTGCAAGGATTATTTGGAGCAACACCGCAGGGCCACCCCTCTCACCCTTGGGGGTGTGATTGATCGCATCCTGGTCCTCAGATGGACTAAACCCCCGGATGGATCTCTCAAAATGAATGTCGATGCTCGGATTATTTATCGAAATTCGTCTATGGGCTTTGCCGCGGTTATCAGGGATTCCAGAGGTTGTTTCATTGCGGCTAAAGGATGAAAACAGAGTGGTTTGATGGATCCTTTACTTCTGGAGGCACGTGCCTGCCTCTTGGGGGTCCGTTGGGGTCTTCAGCTCAACCTGACAAGATTCCAGATTGAATCGGACTCCCTCCTTCTCGTTCATTTCCTCCTTTCGGACGAACCCATCTCTTCCCCAGCCGGTTTGGTCATTGATGAAATTAAGGCAATCATTCAATCTTCCAATTTCATATCGGTACATCATGTTCTTAGGCAGGGGAATTCTGTGGCTCATGCGTTGGCCGATTTTGTTTCTGTTTCTGCTATGGATCAACAGGTGTGGTGGGACACCCCCCTCATGTAATACACAAGAAAATCTGTACAGACATTTTTTGTCAATGAATAGCTCGGATCACCTTATCCAATCTCCCTCCCAAATCGTTGGGGAGAGGGGATAAGGTTTTCCTTTTCATCAAAAAAAAAAGAAAAAAAAAGAAACATCACTTCTTGAGTTTCATCCATCCATTTGGCCTATAGATCTCGTATTTAGAAACATCACTTCTTGAGTACGGAGTGTGAGGATTATTCTAAGGATTTAGTACCTTAAAACCCTTAAATACACCTTTTATCTTTAAGACTTAAATTTTAGATCTTTTTAGGTCAAACAGATCCCTCCATTAAACTCAAAATCAGCTCCTCAATTGCCTCAATAGAACCTTGGATGCAAATTACGCATGCAACATAAAAATTTGCGCATCTGTGGTACGGTGCCACCTCCTGGTGGACATTCTCACCAGAGGCATCTCTGGGCCCGCTTGGGCCGCTTTTAATTCTCTGTTGGGTTTTCCACGCTGGCCCGGTAGCTCACGCCATCGCCGCCGTTTGCTAGGCCTTACTTGGGCATAGCCTTGCACCTGGCGGAGGTGCCGGTGTTCGGTCATGCTTACTGCTTTGCTCGTCCCGGCGACAACACAAGCACAAAAGAATAAGGGCCGAAATGCAAAAGTTCCAATGGGGTATTTTGTAACATTTTCTGAACAGCGTCTTTTTTGCAAAATTTCCGAGTGGAACGAAAATGTAAAATTTCCATGGCGGCAACATTCTTCCCCTTTTACAATTAACCAACTGATTACTACTCGTAACCGATTTAAATCTCATAATAAATTATTTACCAAATCTTTTAAGCTTCAGTGGGTTTACTAAGCCTGTCCTAGAAATGCTATATTTCACTTTCGTGTAATATTAACGATCAATGGATCACAATCACGTCAATAGACATACCATCTATTGATTAGCTAATGCATAATTTTATTCCCAAAGGTTACAATATATATATATATATATATATCGATATTTTTTAAAAAAATAGACGATACTCATTGGAGGTTCCAATTGAAATGATTTTGTTCATGCATAAAAAATAATAGTAAGCAATGTGACTAATTGAATTTTGACCAGCACATCAAAATGGCCCCATCCCAGTTTCCATAAAATTTTCATGGAGACCTGGATTTCACAAAAGAGGGACCCTTCAATTACCAGCGTGGACCCCATCCATGAAACAAAAAAAGATGTATATTTCACAATTTACTTTTAGATTTAATCAAAAGATGAGTAATATTGGTGTTTAAATGCTGAAAATAAATTTATAAATAATATTAGTTAAGACACTCTTTTGATGAACTTATCAACTAGTTGAGTTATTTTTAGATTTCTCTTTCTTGCATAATCAGAGAAATTATGAATAGATTTATGCTCTTTGATACTGATAATATATAGTATGAACAACAATGAGAAAGTAAAGTTAAGAAATGCATAAGCATTTTGCCAAACTTAACGCGCGATAACAGAATCAAACCTAACATGGTTGATTATTTTCACCAACTACAGCTTCTCTGCAATTTGCCTTAGAGAATGGTAAGTTCCCACAACCGCAACCAACGCGCCAAATACTATTATCCCCATGATTATGCTAAACTCAGGCTGATGAGTCCAAGAAGCCTTATAAATCTTAAGGTAGCATACGCATGGCAACACCATCGAAACTGTGCTACTCAAAAATGATCCGATAAGAGCCATAAGATGGGCAAACAAAGGAACTGTCAAGGCCCCAATAACCGTGCTTATCAACATTAGAGTCCTGATGAGGAGGCTGATGATTCTGCGGTTGTTGATATGGAGCACATCTTCAATGGCATCTGCTATGGGTGTGGTCATCAGTGCAAATTTCGTTAAGGGGTTGATCAAAGTAGTATATATTGCAATCTTGGAGCTGATCTTTCGAATGTGTAGATTCAGTGTCACTTGAGACTCTACATGCTCCCCATACATTAAGTAGCCCATAACCGCCATTGTTCCGTAAGTGATAGAACAGAGAATGAAACACAGGATCAACATCTAGAAAAATTCAAAGATTATACAAGTAAAAGTCAGTTCATGCATATAACTAATATTAACTAAAAAAATGTAATCATCACCGACCAAATTTATAACTACAATCATTGTTGATGGGGTGATGCTGATGTTCATTAGTCAGAAAGAAATGCTATCAAGTAGCACACAAGCAGAATGATTGTAACTGTAGATTGTTGCTGGCTTCGTTAATTTCCCAAATTAAAATTTCTTGTTGTAAGTGGATCGAAGAAGAATAAATCAATGGCTTTCGATCACCTACCTTGGAGAATTGATTTTTGTGCTCCATAGACGTGTATACAGTTGGGAAAACTGCATGTCCACAGTAACAAAATGCATACAAGCTGATAGCAGCGGGAAGTCCACCCAAATGATAGAGACTCCCTTTTCCATGAAATCCAACACCATCAACTGCACCAGCCCAAAACACAGAAGCCACTACAATGACAGAAGCCAGGACCCCACCAGCAGATATGTAGGCAAGAAGGCTCAAGCTCTTCAACCACATAGTGGGTAAAATGACCAAGGCTGCTAACAGAACAAACCCTCGTTTCCCTCCAAAATCGAGTCCCATGATTTGCAACTTCATGTCTGGAAATAAATATTCCAAATTGTCCCCTTCCAAAATCAAAAACTCGATGGCCACCAAATATAGTTCTAGATATAGAAAGAGTGCTGCAGTGAATCTTCCTTTCGTTCCAAATGCATGCCCTCCTATGTCCGAATATGTCTTAATGCCTGGGTCGGTATCCATGCATTTTTTCAATAGCAGTCCTGTGTAGCAGCATATCACAGCTATTAGCGGTAGAACTGTGAAGCTCAACCAACCACCTTCCGACAAAGCGTAAGGAATCGACAGTATCCCAACACCTGCACTCGATTTGAATCACATAATGAGTATACAACCCCACCTCTCATACATTTTTTTCTTGAGAAATTAGTGCTAAAAGATAAAAAGGAAAGAAAACTAGGGCGATTCAAAATTATAAAGTTTGGACCATCAAATGTTTGCTTCGTATTAATTCGATGTTTTATTAATATCAAAACCATTATTAATGTTTATCTATATATTTAGTTAAATATCTTGAAAAATTCTACAAATTATAATTTACAGTAAATTCACATACACTGAAGGATTTTACTATTTTTTTAAAATGATTTCAAGGATTTAATTTTTTTTTTTTGAGAGTCAAGGGTTTTACTTTTGATTCTACTTGTATCAAGAACTTTCAAAATTTTCAAATAATCTATATATGCTACCTAAAATTTCATTCAAAACCATGACCTTTGCTAAAATAAGAAATATATCCAAACCCTAATTATAATTTTAAGCTAAAAATTCACATTCAAATGAATTTTTAATTTTTTTATATCTATAATATCATATTTTTACCTCTATAGAATCATATAGATTTACGATTAGAGTTTTGAGCATATTCATAATTTAACATAAATGCATACATAGGAATAGAATTTTGGACGAAATATATGAATATATTTGAAAATTTTAAAATTCGTGGCTAGAAGTCGAATTACCGATAAAATTAGTAGGCATCTATGAAATTCACCCTAATTTCTTTAAATTTAAATAGTTTCATTTTCACTATCAAATAACGTTAAATATAAAAAATAACCATTTGTACAAACCAAGTGGTCCAAATGTTTGTTTTGGATCCTTACCACAAAATAACAATAAATAAATACAAAAATTGTCATACATAATTGTGCAAGAGAATCT
Source organism: Annona cherimola (assembly GCA_030490835.1). Lineage (NCBI taxonomy): Eukaryota > Viridiplantae > Streptophyta > Magnoliopsida > Magnoliales > Annonaceae > Annona > Annona cherimola. The sequence goes on along the minus strand of CM059972.1, from coordinate 81,679,950 downwards.
ATAAACCTCTATCAGATGTCTAAAAATTTTAAAAAGTATATTCAGACTAAGTAAAATTTTAAAATGATAAAAGTATGTTTTTTTAGGAATGAGAAAAGATCATCACATGCGAACGTTAAAAAACCTGTTTTACCTCTAGTAAAACCTTTATAAAAATTGAAATTAAATTCATAGTTAAAAATTAATTTTAAACTCAATGTTGAATTGGGTTAGACTTCGTACGTTAAACTATTTGGGAAATTAATGGATTCTTAAATTTCGGGAATTAACCTGGTCCCTTGATTGGTGCGTTATTTTTATGTATTTAAGTAGATTTTTCTAGGTAAAACTAAATAGTTGCTTTGTAAATTTCTCTTCCGTGAATATATTGTGGAATTAAAATTTCGAAATCTCGAACTGTACTTAAGTTGATAATCTAATAAAAATCGGAAAAGCTGAAGAGATTCCGTGGCCTGCTTTGATGTGGGCCTCTACAAATTCTCCGATGCCCTGCATCAGAAGATCCGGATTGGATATTAGTAACATTTGAATTTAGTAGAATATACATGACTTACAACCTGTAAAGGAGTTTATCGCCACTTTCGGAAAAACGTGTCAGTTTGCTTTTTAAAAGATGAGACAGGAATGGCATGACATGACCAAGAGTCGCGAAAAAAAGGAAGGCGCAACCCCAACCCATGCGCCTGCAATTGAGAAATGCCTTTTTCACCAAACTAATTTGTATTTTATTTTATACAGCATTTATTGCGTGATTTTTTTACTGTTATATTTACAACTCATTACAAAATATATTTTCCTATCTTGCTTAACAGATTTGGAATTCTTTATATAAATGAAGACATAAAGGGGGTTCGCTTTTATGTAACGGTTCCATGTAATTTCCTCAAATTTTAAAATTTTGATATTTGATGGAAAATTCAATCCATTCATTGTATTTAATATTATTTTTTTAATTATAAGATCAAGTTTTATCAAAATCTAATATGAACATAGGCCGCATTTGCTCAAAAACAAGTTTGATCAAAATCTAATATGTACATAGGCCGCATTTGCTCAAAAACAGGTATATTCATATGTAAAATAAGAAAAATATTTAAATTCATTTACATATATATATTGAAATGTGATAATACTTTATAGAATCATTTATCTATGTAGTAATAATATTTTAGATGATTTTGATGTTGAAAACACTACTTAAAAATTAATATTCAACATTAAATCATTTTATTATGTTGATTTTACATATTTGTAGATGGAACATATATACCATGATAGTAGACAAACGAAAGGGTTTCCATGATAATAAATGATGCTAAACATGATAGATGAAGTAAATTTTTCATCAACCATCTAGATGTTGAAAATAAAAAAGTTTACATAAAAAGAAGGTTCCATAGAAATATCTACGGACATTAAATGTTGTCCCTCTCCGTTGTAACTTGAATCAATTGAAAAAAAAAATCTAGGTCTAAAAAAAGTGCTTTGTTTCTATGGAACTCTTTTAACTATTTCATTGATGGTTATGAAAATTTTATTTTCATTTTATCATGAAATCCCTTTTCTTTGTCTAAAATTAATGTGCATGGGCCTCATCTGCTAATATGTAAAATCAACATAATAAAATAATTTAATATTAAAATTTATACTTTTATATTTGATAAATTATTATATAAAATATTATTACATTTTAATATATATGTAAATGGATATTCGCTTTTTCGTAAGTACCCATAAAAATATATTTTTCAGCAAATGTAGACCATGTGTAAATTTTATTTGGATAGTAGATTTTCTATCAAATATTAAAATATTAAGAATAGAAGGAGTTACGTCTAAGAAGCTAGTCCCACAAAAAAATTTGGCACCATTAAATAAATAAGCATTACATAATAATTTTAAACTATTAAGCAGAAAATCAGAAAAATTTATCTCCATCAATAAGTCCATCAGCGAGTATTATTATAACCTTCTTATAAGCTTTGATGAAAATTGTACGTAGTTTATATTATTTATTTACAGGAATATCTAAAAACTGAAGCTAATTTAGTAAAGTCATATTTGTCACGTATATTTTCAATTATTAGAAATTTTATTTTAACTTTAAATTATTTTCATTATCTCTTCATAATTTCTTTAAAAATATGACAAAACATGATGTATTTTCAAAATCAAAATCAACAATAGGATTTTAAACATCATATTCTAATAACAAAAAATATTACTTGAACGAATTGCATAAGCAGGCTAGCTATAGTTCTTGAATAAATTGCATAAGCAGTTATATGAAATAAATGACAGAAAATTGAGTTAAATATTTATTGGTAAATTTATGACTCGTTGGAATTTATTTATGTTTTGTAATTCGTCATAAGTTAATAGCACAGTTATGGAATTTAGTTAATTATGTGGGCTTTTCTCCGGGTGCAAATTGCAGCCACCACGAATCATGCATTATTTCTTTAGCCCAAATATAGGTAAAAACAAATATTCTTATTTTTATTTGTATAAATGTGAGCTTCGCCTAGTTTTTTTTTAAATTTTGATAATAATTTAAAATTATTTTGTATTTTACTTTTATTTTTAAAAATTACTAATTTCATAAGAAAGAAATGTAGTTAACTCTTACATATTTATAAAGGGTCACCAATCCAATGCAAAGGTTTCACATGATCCTTTTCTTACCAATCCAATGCAAAGGTTTCACATGACCCTTTTCTTATTTTTGACTTTTTGACAGAAATATATCGACCCAAGCATTTGCTGAGCACCAATCCAATGCAAAGGTTTCACATGACCCTTTTCTTATTTTTGACTTTTTGACAGAAATATATCGACCCAAGCAGCATGATTATATACATCATGATGCATTTTAAGTCAAAATATAATATTTATTTATTTTATTTTATTTTTATTTAATCTTTTCTTCATAAATATATTTTTCCAAGCGTATTTAATCTATACACCAAGTTTTTTTTATTTTACAATATTTTTACATATTTATTGTTTATTTTTAAATAATAATTAATTTTAGAGACATTTATGTCATTTTTCATCTCTTAAAAAACTTGATTTGTAAAAATAAAAAATAAGTATGTGAAACGACAAAACTTGGTATATAAATTGAATACATTTAGAAAAACATATTTATAAAAAAATCAAAAAATATAAATAATTGTTAAAATAAATGAATGTTGTACTTTAGCTTAAAATACATCATAATGTATACAATCCGGTTCCAACCTTTATTACGTTCTTTATTGTTGAATTCGAAATCATACTTTATAAGATTTCCTTTTCCTTAAAATACAATCGATCTTCCCAACTAATATCGATCTCCTCAGTAGATATTTATTTGATACAAAAGATCAATTTAATGAAATTTATATATAATCCCCAACAAGTGCAAATGCATAAGGGCCTTTATAGTTATATTTTTTAATATTACAAATTATAAAAGTTCTTAATTAAGTTGCTTTTTATATTTAGGGAAACAGATAATTTAAACAGGCTTGAATTTTAAAAAAAATGAAAAGAAAAGAGAAGCCTAAGGGGTTGGAAATTGCACCGAGTTAGATGGGGAGTTGTTACATAAGATCCCTAAATTAATGCTTACTAATGAGATACGGTATCGACCTCATCCTTCATACGTTCTTCCTTATATGATGGCATATATATTTACATCCCTCTTTAATTATTTAAAATTTTCTTGAAAGTTAATGACATTTAGAAGAATAATTGGGACGTATAATGCGTCATATACGATGATATTAACCCATCTACAATACCAAAAAATAGAAAAATAAAAGATAAAAATACATACACACACATGCGTATGACTTGGGCTGGAAGAGAATTAAAGAAAGCACCTGATAATGCATTGACGCCATTGAGCAAGGTCCGAAGGAAGCCTGTACGGGGTTGTTCTTCGTCATCCTTTTTGCTATTGGTCGACACGAGTGGGTCAGTGATTTGGAAATCATCATCTGCTGCCCCGATTTCAACACGGTTTATCTGTCGGGAAGTCGAGGGGATAGCCATTATCCATTCAATTCAATACGCAAGGCCTTCACAATCAAAACTCTCTCCCTCTTTTCCATATGCCATGAGGAGCAGCAGCTCTGCAGTAGGAAGCAAAAGGAGTCTCAAAAGCTGAAGTTATATAGCCTCTTTATGACCCTCAAAATTAGTTGGGGGGTTATATTTATTTTTACTTATATATAATCATGTTATTGCTAGCAATCTCATACCGCCAACTGTACTGCAGGCGTAAATGGGATGCACTAAAATAGTTTTAAAGTTTTTTCTATAAATGTGCGCATGCATTCTACTTAGATCTGACAATTTATTTTCTAATTGTTTATAGACGTATAAGCCCATATTCATAAAATCGACAGTTTTTTATCTCGAAAACCAACAAAAATCACCATGAATAAGGACGAAGATTTAAATAGGGCCTATATATCTATAAAAAAAAAATTTAAATATTTTTTATAGTTTCCTGTAATGCTGCTGCATGTATGGATGCAACTTGGGTAGGATAACTATGACTACCCACCGATCTGACCCTAATTTAGGTAGGATAGAGTACAAATTATTATCCATTTGTATAGGTTAGGTACAAATTATTATCCGCCACCTCAAATAGGGAATAGGTAGGTAGATACATGGGTACTTATATGAGTAATTAATTAGGTATATAAAATTATAAATATGTATAAAATATATATTATATAGTATGTATTGTGTTTTATTTGTGATGTCTTATGTGCACATTCATTTTAATAAATTCAAATCTAAATGAATCTTTTTGCTCTGTGGAATTGTTGATTGCGAAGTAAGAAATGAGTTCGGTTATACATATGTTATTGACTTTCAAAAGCTTCTTATAAATAAGTTCGTGAATTATGATTGTAATATATTAATAACTTTAATGATCTAGTTGTGATATTTTATGCTTTATATTTTTTATATAATAATGTAAAATAATATATATTTGTGATTTTAAAATGTAAATGAGGATTGCTTTGTATTATTTAAAATACTATAAAAATATGTTTTAAAAAATATTAAATTCGAATATTAAAAGAGCCGATTTGGAATCGAAATTGGAACCGTCTTTATGGGTACTATATAGAATAGATAGGGTAAACTTTTTGCAAATAGGATACGAGTAGGGTAGACCATTATCCAAACTAAACTGACCGAGTTGCACCCCTTGTCATATGATTAGATTGACTCCTTGTAATTATTTAGGATAAAGTAATTGTTTATTTTTTGAAAATTTTCATGCATACATAGATTCCCTCTGTACCTTCTTCACCGTGAAATTTGACAATTTAAAAAATTTATTTAGTGTGTGATTTTAAAATTTGAAAATAGATAAAATGGGCGAAAGATGTAAATAAGGTTAGCATATCGAAAATAATAAAATAAATAAAAAAGAGAGTTCGCTGGCTATTGTGCAAATGATCACACCGCTAATTATTTACACTGTACAAGAAAATGGACCCATAAAAAGATGAAAATTGTCACTATTTTCTATTTTTTTGACAGGGGAAAATTGTCACTATTGCATGTATAATAAACACCAAGATGCTATAACTTAGCCGCAGGAATAAAAATAGGCACGATACATGTCTCCCTACCCATTTTCATTGATTTTTAAAACTTGAAATAAAAATATCAGATAAATTTGAAATTATCAAATTTCATAAAATGAAATATCTAAGTCGAACCTACATGGTCACCGATAATTATTCACTCACTACAAGAAAATGGACTTTTAAAATGATGAAACTTGTCTCTGTATAATATAGATCAAGATAAGTGATTTTTAAAAATTAAAATAAAATATTAAATAAATTTAACATTTTGGAAAATTTCACAGGACGTAATATCCAGGTGGAACATACACATCTAAAAAAGAAAATTTACAGCCCGCCCGTACGGGTATTAGATCGGTCCCCTGTAATTACTTACACAGTACACAAAATGGACCTTAAAGTGATGTAAATTGTCACCGCATTGTAATATACATCGAGATACTACAACTCAATAACTTGACACAACTAATAAAAGGGACATCGATGCATCTGTCCGGGCATGTATTCTCGAGCTTGATTATATACAATATTTTATATTTTAAGTTAAAATACATTATTCATTTATTTATCTTATTTAATTTAATTTAATTTTTTCTTCAAAAATATGTTTTTCTAATTATATTTAATTTAGGTTCGATTTCAAATATATCCATAACTTTTCCTTTTAATTTCAAATATATTCATATATACCTATTAAGTAAACTCTAAGGGTGCGTTTGGTTGAAGGTAAAACTTCTTGATGAAAACTTTTCAGAGCAGAAGTTGTCAAGTTGATAGAAAATGATATGATATGATATGATATGATAGGGGTAATAATGAGGTGTAAAGAGAATAAAGTTAAAATAGGAGGCTGTTTGGCATTATGCAAAACTTATTGACAAATTTTCCCGTGTTAAAAATAGTCAACATCAAATAACGATGATTGAAAATTATGTGTTTTGCACGTGATCAGCAGATGCTTGTTAATGTGCACGACTACAATGTGCATTTATTTATCGTCCAGCACTATCAAACTGTTGCATCGATTGGCTTTGAAATTTGCGTGCAGTTGGTGTAGTCAAGTATTGAATGCAGCACTGGTTGAAATGACAACTTTCAACGACATCCTTTTGGCTTTGAAAACTTTTACATATTTTTCATAAGTTTTTCATAATGCCAAACAGTCCTAAGTTAAAATTTTTCAATCTAAAACTTTTCCCTCTCCATAACTACTCTTTTTTTAATTATTTTTTTATACATCTTTTTATACAACAACCCTACTTTTCAATTATTTCTACACAACTATCAATACCACCACCCTATCTAAGGTGTGTTTGGTTGGAGGTAAAACTTTTATTGAAAAGTTTTTGAGGTAGAAGTTATCACATTAATAGAAAATGATGTGATATAATAGGAGTAATGATGAGAAGTAAAAAGAATAAAGTTAAAATAGATAGGGTAGTTGTATGGATAGTTGTGTAAAAATGAATGAAAAGTAGGGTAGTTTGTATAAAAAAACGTGAAAAAATAATTAAAAAATAAAATAGTTATGAAGAGTGAAAAATTTTAGATTGAAAAGTTTTGGTTGACATGTTTATATCTCAAACAAACACACCCTTAATAGCAAAAGTGAAAGATTTCATAATGATGAGGAAGGATAAGCTAGTCATTCGAAAAAAGTTCACCTGTGAAAAATACCACTATCTTCTAATTGACGAAGGAAGCTAACAGTTTAGATTATTCAAAATTAACATAAAACTTAGTAGCAAAAGTGAAGGATTTTATAATTAGTGGATATATTTGAAATTTAAAGTAAAGGTTGTGGATATATTTAAACTTAAACAGTTATTCTATATGTCAAGTTTTACTATTTTATAGTACTTTTTTTAAAAAAATTATCAATTTCAAGGGTATTTAAGTCATTTTTCATCCCTTAAAAAACTTGATTTTAAAAAATAAAAAATAAATATATAAAAGTATTGTAAAATAGCAAAACTTTGTATATAAATTGAATATATTAAAAAAAACATGTTTATGAAGAAAAATAAAAAAATATAACTAATTGTAACAATAAATGACATGTATATAATCAGAATACTGTATCCTTACCCATTTTTATTTATTTCTAAAGGTTAAGATAAAATATCAAACAATTAAAACTTTACCGAATCTCATTGAATCTAAATTTTAAATGGAGCCTACACATTTATAAAATATATAATCAAAAAATTTTACAATTACGTGTGTGCGCATAAAATACGGGCAACCATATGAAATCGCCATCAATTGTTATTTACGTATGACAAGAAATGCGGCAGTGATTCAGCGCACTGTGCGCATTGATAACTTCAGTGAAATATTTAAAGAGATAAAAAATTATAAAAATTTAAAAATATATAATATATTAATGCTTGCAATCTAACATAGCAGTTCTTTTTTTTATATATATATTTATATACCGTGACATTGTAATATTTTTGGTATTTATATACTATAACATCGATATTAAATGTGGTATATTCACTACCTTCACACTATGAAATTGAATTTTTACTACACCTCATACTAGAGGGAATTATAAAACCCCTACTATGGAGGATTAAATTATGAAAACTCCCATGTAAAGAACTAAATTATAAAAATTCTTGTGTAGGAGAAGAAGATCTAACGAGGGTGATCTGAATTTCAGCCCTAGTTACCATACGGCCAAGGGCGGTGGCTAACATAGCATTTCTTTTTTTATTTTTTTTTTGATAGAAGAATTACTCTAGTCCGACCCCCTTTCCACTTGAAAAGGGTTCGGAGGAGAGAAATCCAAGCAATTACTTGCCAAAAAATTGTCTGTACAGATTTTCGATACAATTTCTTGTGGGGGAGAACCCCACCAAATAGAATGATCCTGTGCAGAAAAAGAAACCAGGTCAGCTAAGGAATGGGACACCCCATTTCCTTGCCTAAGAACATGGTGAAAAGAGAGTTGAGCATTTGAACTGAGGATGGATCTAATTTCGCTGACGATATGTCCCACCGGTGAAGAGATGGCGCGATCATATGATAGAAAAGAGCAGAGCAGAAGAGAATCTGTTTCAATTTGTATGTGGCCCAAGTTAAGCAGGAGGGCCCACTTTGAACCCAAAAGAAAAGCATATGCTTCCATCATCAATGGTTCCAACACACCCCTCCATCTCCAACCCTTGGCCCCAACAAAAAGACCCCTAGAGTCTCTAATAACCGCCGCCAAACCAATTACCATCCTTTCCCCCGAGGACCGCGCGTCAATATTCAACTTGAAAACCCCATGTGGGGGGGCAATCCACCTAGCCACAAGAGGGCGATCCAAAACACAAGATTGACCAAGAAGAGCCGCCCTCCTGAGCTGATCCATATAATCATGGCACCACCGTAGAGTGTCCCCAAAGAAAGGTTGGACGCCCTCCTCCCTGCACTTGTTACGCAAAAACCATATTCGCCAGCAAAAAACGATAAAGAAAGCCAACCTGTCCAGATTGTTGCCTCTAGACAGATTACGCAATGATTCCACCACCTCCGATACGGGAGAGCCCCGACAAGCCGCTATCCTGCCGATCCTTACAATACACGGGCATCTCAAGAACAAATGATTAATATCTTCCACCTCCCTCTTACAAAACATGCAAGTCACCTCAACCGGGACACCCCTATGCGATAGGTTCCAAAGTGTAGGTATTGCGTTCTTCAGTAATCGCCACCCAAAAATCCTTATCTTACTAGGCAGCCTTGTCCTCCATATAGCCCAAAAGACACGATCCAGACAGGGCGAAGACGATGACAAAGATAGCATCCTATGAGCCGACTTCACCGAGTAGAGACCGTTGGGTTCAGGAGCCCAGAAGACACAATCCTGAACCTCCCCCCGGGGTAGTGGTATGTGCCTAATTTCCTGCCAGCCAACCTCACCCACAGCAGCCACCACCCTCTCCTTGATCCACGACTTTGACTCCCCATTTATGAAGTGACTGACCAATACATCCTCCGGTAGAGATAAAGGTAGAGGGCCCGCCTTGTTCACCATAGAATCAAGCCAAACATCCTGAAAAAAACGAATCCGATTACCATCACCCACCCTCCATTTACATCCAGATCGGATCGCCTCCCGCGCCTTGAGGATGCTCTTCCATGTGTAGGAGTCAGCTGGTCCCCCCGAACAACTCCAAATATCCAAATCCGGGAAATATTTAGCTTTAAGAACTCTATAGCATAAGGAGTCAGTGTTTGATGCAAGCCTCCAGACTTGTTTCGCTAAGAGGGCGTAGTTGAAAGCCATTATGTCTCGAAACCCCATTCCTCCTGCCCTCTTAGATTTGCACATCTCTGCCCAAGCAACCCAGCTCATCTTCCTTTTATCTCCCTTCTCACCCCACCAAAATTTGCTTAACATGCTGTTTATATTCAAACAAAAGGACTTAGGAAGAAGAAATATACTCATAGCGTAAGACGGGATTGCCTGTGCAACAAACTTAATTAAAACCTCCTTGCCCCCCCAAGATAGGAGGCGCCCCTTCCACCCTTGGATTTTTCGCCATATACGCTCCATAATTCCCTTAAACATGCCTTTTTTGGATCTGTCAATCCAAGCCGGAAGACCCAGATAATGGTGGAGATCCCGTCCCTCCACCGCCAATAGCTCGGTTATCTCCCGTCGGTCGTGATCATTCATATTTGAGCTGAAGAAAATGGAGGTTTTATCAACATTGACCATCTGACCAGAAGAAGCCGCAAAAGTGTCAAGGATATCCAACAAGATCCTAATGTCCGCTCCTTCTGCCCGAACAAAAAGCAAAGCATCATCAGCGAAAAGGAGATGAGAAATCTGTGGACCCGCCGGATTGATTCTGATTCCATGTAGCGCCCCTTCGGCCACCGCCCTTGAAATGAGAACAGAAAGACCCTCCACACATAGGAGGAAGAGATAGGGAGATAAAGGATCTCCTTGCCTCAAACCCCTATAAGGTTGGAAAAGCCGTGATTTGAAACCATTCATTTTAACTCGGTACCTGACAGTAGAAATGCAACATTTAATCCACTCGATCCACACCGGGCTAAAATTCATAGCCGACATCATCTGACACAAAAAATCCCACTCGATCCTATCATATGCCTTAGACATGTCGAGCTTAACGGCCAGCGCCCCCCTCTTGCCCCCCTTTCGCATTCGAAGGGAGTGGATCGCCTCATAGGCAGTCAACATATTATCTGTTATCAACCGCCCAGGTACAAAAGCACTTTGTTCCATTCCGATGACCTCATGGAGCACCCCCTTGAGCCTGTTTGCTAAAACTTTAGCCAAAACCTTATACACCACGTTACATAGGCTAATAGGTCTGAAATTTGGTAGCTCATTTGCCCCAACTACCTTCGGGATAAGCACAAGAGTGGTAGTATTTGCTGCCCTGACAAGATTCTCCCTTTGGGCCCGATCGCTTGCCTCCAAGAAGAGTTTACACCACAAAAAGATGTCATTACCAATAACATTCCAATGCCTCTGAAAGAAAGCCGGAGACATACCATCCGGACCCGGGGCCTTGGTAGGACGCATACTTTTCACCGCTCCCACCACCTCCCCCATCGTAAGGGGAGAAATCAGCAACTGACTTTGGCTGTTAGAGATCTTCCTTTGAATGTGGCCGTTAACCCAGGATGCAGTCCCCGAGGCAGAAGATTTGAGGATAGAAGAAAAATAAGACACTGCCGACTCAAGCATCTGGTCTTGATCCGTTATCCACCCACCGTTTGAATCCCTTAGCTCCGCAATGAAATTTTCCCTTCTGCGATTGGACGCCACGCGATGGAAAAAAGAAGTATTTCTATCACCTTCGTTAAGCCAATGTGTTTTCGCCCTTGTGCGCCAAAGCTGTTCCTCATCCTCCAACAACATATTGATTTGGAATTTAAGCTTCCCGACGGCATCATCCCGCTCATCAGACGGATCAAGAGACAATTGGGCAGACAGCTCACACTGCTTGCGATCAATAGCCTTTCTCAGGTTACCCCTCACCTTCCGATTCCACCGTGTAAGCTCAACCCCACAGCGTTTGAGTTTCCAGGCCAAGAGGTCGGCATTCCCCACCACCCCCAAAGGTGTCGACTCCCACACTTGTTGAATGATCTGATGTGCCTCAGGATCGCGAGCCCAGAAAAGCTCATATCTGAATTCCTTTGGTGGCCGCCTAGTATGAGAATGGTGATCACACAAAACCAGTAGCGGGCAATGGTCAGAGATAGACGCCGACAGATGAACAATCCTCGCGAGAGGGAAAAGATTGAGCCATGAAGAATTAGCCAACCCCCTGTCCAGTCTTGCTTCAACCCTTTGAGTGCCTCTGCGATTATTGCTCCAGGTCATAGGAACACCCACAAAACCTAGATCCAGCAGATTACATCTATCAATAGATTCACAAAAAAGATCCATTTGGTTTTGAGGATGAGTACGCATACTGATATATTCATTCGGCCAGACAACTTCATTAAAATCGCCCAAAATAAGCCAGGGGGAGTTGTATCCCTCCCCCAACTGATCCAGAATAGCCCAACTTTGATAGCGGCAATGAGTATCCGGATGACCATAGAATCCAGTAAATCGCCACCCAGAAAAATCCACATCAATATGATGATTTGAGAAGCTCCGCAACGATGCGGGATGGTCATTATTCCAAAAAAGAGCCAGTCCCCCCTTCCTTGCCACAGGCTCCACTACAAAACAAGAATCAAAACGAATTTTGCGCCTAATCCCTTCCATCTCCTTAGTGGACCGTTTAGTCTCGCAGAGGAAGACCATTTTGGGATCTTTATTCCTGACCAAGTCATGGAGACATCGAATTGCGCGTGGGTTCCCAAGCCCACGACAATTCCAAGCTAGGATAGCCATATCAGTTGAGGTGGGGCTCGATAACTTCCCGAGCCACCACCTCCCCAAGAACGACACCATCTGTGTGCTTCGCTTTCTTCTGATTCCCTAATTTTACATCCGGTTCCATATTCCTCCTTTTTTTTACATTTTGAGACAGCTCATAACCATTTGGTTTTGTTGTTTCCCGCCTCCGGATCTGCCTCATCTGCCTGTTCCATCTGCCCGCACCCCCCTGCACAGGCTGTAACTGCCTTGGAATGCTTCTCCTTTCCCCCACTGCAGATGCCCCAGATAATGTGCTATAACTGCCATAGGACTCCTGCACAGCTACATCCACAAACTGACAACCAACAACCCAGCTTTCAGACTCACTTGTGGCTCCTACTCCGCTCCCAGCCTCATCCCTTTCCCTTCCCCCCTGAATCCCCCCCCTAAACAGCCTGTCCTTCACATTCATATCTAGCTCATTTGTAGCTCTTCTAATGCCCCTGTCCCCACCCCATCCAGCATACCCAACATCTGTTTGAGTGTCAACAGCATTAACGTCATTAGAGATATCCCACCTTACTGCCCTCTCAACCCCCCATAACACTCCCTCATCAACGCTGCCCATAGAGGTTGCAGTTACCTTCGGCTGCACCTGATAAGAGGGGGAATCGATGGCAGCACTAGGCATCACCCTGCACACCAAATCTGCAGCCAGCATCCCCACCTCTATCGCCTTTCCCTCCTGAGGTTGCTTTCCCATGTTTGAGTTTGCCACCCACTCTTCACCCTGCATCAGTCCAGCTCCTACATGTCCCCTTGAGTTTGTAGCAGATTTCTGCTGCAACTGTTGAGAATTGGGATCGTTAGCAGCACAAGGAACTACCCCGCACACCACTTCTGAGCTCAGCAGCCTTTCGTGGATCTCCTCTCCGTCCTGCACTTGCCTGCCCCTTGCTGAGTTTTCCGTGGCCATCTCAGTAACCATAGCAGAATCTGCATCTGCTCCATGACACGCCTCCTTACTGCTCTCCCTTGGGTCTGTTCCCTTGAGCCCCAAATACTTTGTGGGTTGCATTCTGTTTCCCCCGCTGACTTCCTCTTGCAGCCTCATTGGTTTTGCTCCCACACGTAACTAGCTGCCGAATGGCATGTCAGCTTCCAACATGGTTGGTTCCCGATTGGTCTTCGATGGACACTCCTTATGGGAATGGCCCATGATCCCGCACACGTAGCAGAACAAAGGAAGCTGTTCGTAGTGGAAGCTTAACCATCTTCTCTGCTGAGACCCAATTCTAAGGAACATTCCTCTACGCAATGGCTCCCTGCAGTCCACCACTACCTTCAGCTTGAGCTCAGAATCCGATATTCTGCTATCCAGAAGCTCCAAGAAGGTAGCACCAATACTCCGCCCCACCACTTCCTTTTCAGCTATGAAGGGAATGCCTTTGACGTGAACCCATAGCGGTGTATTCACAAGCAGCAGCTGGGCGTGATCCATTTCCTCCTCAAGCTCAGCGAGGATAACAATGCTCCTTTCAAAGAGCCAAGGTCTACCCGCCATTATCCTTTCCTTATCCTCCCTGCTTGCAAAGGATACCTTAAAGAGGTTTTCGCCCACCTCAGTGAAGAAGAAACGCTCCTTCGTCCGCCATAGCCTCTTTAACATACCTTTGAAAAATTCTTTATTATATGTTTTTGAAGTCCACAGTGAACATAGAATGGCTGATTCCTCCCCAGGCCTGATCTTCTTAATCGCCGACCCATCAATCGAAAGAGTTTGAAGTTCCGACTGGAGCAGGTCCGCGACACTCGGATTCATACTTTCGGCTATAATGGACAGCTAGCAACACTCCAAGAGCAGGAGCAGGTTCTCCAGCAAACCCACCACCTGGCCGCCACCACCCCAGTCACCGACGAAGCTCCCTTCCTCCCCCTACTCGCACTCAGTCCCGATCACGACAATATCGCCTTTCAGGGCAACAGAGGCGAGACTTCATTCTCCGGCAATGTGTTTATTACTAACATAGCATTTCTTAAATAGCAACGAAAGTTACAAATGATTTGATAATAATTACTCGTTAATAATTTTTTAGCCTATCACTAATTAAATATTAATTTCTTGAGCTGATTAATATAAATAATAAAATAAAGATGTGTTTTTGCGTATGCACTCCTCTTATTAAGCATATTTTCTTACTTATTTTAAAAATAAATAAATAAATAAATAATTAGTAGATAGACATGGGGGGTGTTGCTGTAGTGCCTGGTGGCCGGTATTTACTTCTCCTCTCCACCTCCGGGGGCATCGCCGTCCTCCTCGATTTGGCTGCTTCCACTCTCATCTCTCCCTCTACGATTTGTCGTTCCTGATCTGCCCGGATCATCTCTTCCTTCTCTAGCTCCAGCCGGGTTTTCCGGCCATTCCATTTCGCCGAGCGGATCGAATCGCTGACACAGGTGTCAGCCGTGCTAGGCTGTCACTGGGGCGACGAAGGCAAGGGAAAGCTCATCGACATCTTAGCCGAGCACTTCGACATCGTCGTTCGGTGTCAAGTCTGATATTACACCCCCACCCACCCCTTTTTTCTGTTCGCACACCAGTTTGGTCTCTTGGGTTTATTGTGGTTTTGGATGGAAACGTGTAACTTTGCATGTAATGTGTTTGTTGAACTGATTCGAGATTCGGACCCGATGAAAGGTGTGATATTTTTACTGTTGTTTTGCTGTGTTCAGTTCGTTTCACTTGAAGGAAGCGTGTGCTTATTGTTTAAGACCATCGAGATTATGTTGAGATGAGAAAAGTATTGTGTTTTAAAATTTTTATATGTTGAAAAATTTCACTGAGATTTGGTGAAGATGAGATTGCTGGCTTGCTGCTGGCGAGATAAAATTTTGGTGCTAGTGCTGAATACATCCCTGATTTCATGAATCGTCCCTAATATGAGGTGCTGAATATGCCAAATGTGCTCCAGTCACACACTTATTACAACGATAGTATTTCACCAACTTGCTAACAAAATAAATATGCTTAGATGCCAACTGTGGAGCCAGGCAATTGGGACATCAAAGAGGTATTGGGCCCTGTTATTCAAGCAAGGTTATTTGCAATGGCATTATGGAAAGTGACTTGAGACACATTGATGCTTTTGCTTGGAAGCTTATTACTCTGTTCTCGGACACGGCATCGCATTTCAAAGATTTCAATTACGGAGCTTATAATCATGATGTATTTTATGCTAACATACAACATTCATTTATTTTATTTTTTTCATAAACATGTCTTCCTAAGTGTATTCAATACATATACTAATTTTTGCTATTTTAAAATTTTTTTATTTTTTTATTTTTATAAAATCATCAATTTCAAGGGACGTTTAAGTCATTTCTCACCCCTTACAAACATGATTTTTAAAAATAAAAAAAAATAAAAAGGTAAAAGTATTATAAAATGGTAAAACTTGGTATATAGATTAAGTACGCTTAGAAAAACATGTTTATGAAAAATAAAAAAAATAATTATAAAAATAAATGAATGTTGTATTATAGCTTAAAATACATTATCATGTATATTATCATACTCTTTCAATTACAGCTCAGGCATGCGTAATACTTGCACCCTAGTAGAAAACCAGATGTTGTGGTTTGGCCATGAAATCTATGTAAGAAAATATATGCTAGGATTTTATGCTCTGTACTTTAAGAATATGAAATGCAGTTTGCTTGAAATCAAGGTATCAGAGAGGTGGTATCACAGCAAATGTGGTGGATAATGTTGGAAGCAAGAAAATTTTAGAAACATTTTAAATTAGAATAGATAGGTGATCATTCCAATCACAATTGAGTTACTATAGAAACAGCACAAGGTGATGAATAACGAAAAAATCTACACGTATCAAAAAAGTGGTAGTTATTAGTAGAGAGATCAGCCATTTGATAATATTGTAGGTATTTTTGTTGATTCAAATGAGAATCCTATTGACACCAGCGCTGTTGGCGCCGTGGTAGCCACGCGGGCTTTTCATGCCCATGAACCGGTATCAAATCCTGGGTGGAGCAAGTGCTTCATAGTCTTACGTGTAATCAAAAAAATGAGAATCCTATTACCATGAAATTAATATCTTCGGTAATTAATAGGAATAAGGAAGAGGGATATGATATGAAAGATTTTGCCAAAGATATAACTAGTTATGTGATTTTGGGAATTAAATCACGTTAGAAAGTTATGAGGCCAGTTGATCATAGGAAGTAGGCATGTCAATCAAATGGTTTGAAGTAAAAAATAATGCAATAGTGGTGATGGCAGCAAGGTAAACAGGGACAGGGCCCTATAAATGTGTCCAGTTGTCTGGTATGCTTTACAATGCATATTTTACTATTCAGGATCATTCCCAAAAAAAAAAAAAAAAAGTTAACCTTCCTATACGTAATGATTCAAGAAAAGGTATGTGTGTCAGAAAGGAATAAGAAACTATGTGTGTCTGAAAGGAACAAGAAACTGTATAAAGATGGGAGAATTGTAATACCCACACTCTAACCCTAGTAGAAAATCCATACGTTGTGCTTAGGTGATGCAATATATGTATACAAGGAAGCTTCTATGAACTTTTTTTCTATATAACCCTCTCTATTTTTAACATCTAGATGGTTAATGAAAAATTCTCTTCATCTATTGTATTTAGCATTACTTATATTATTAGAAAAATTATTTTATTTTTCTAATATCAGTGTATATAAGTCTCATCTATAAAAATGTAAAATCAACGTAATAAATGATTTAATGCTAAATATAAATTTTTAAATAGTATTTTTACTATCTAAACCGTCTAAAATATAATTACTACATGGATAAATGATTCCCTAAAGTATTACTACATTCTAATATATGTGTGGATGGATCTAAGCATTTTCTCTAATTGACACATTAATATACATATTTTTGAGCAAATGTGGCCTATGCGAATATTGGATTTGGATGAAATTTGGTCTCGTAATTAAACAAATGATGTCAAACACAATAAATGGATTAGATTTTCCATCAAGCATCCAAATCTTAAAATTTTATAAGGATACATAGAATCACTTCTAGTACATAGAAGTGCGCCTGGTATGTACGCACACACGGATTTTACGTGATGTATGCTAAGAAGTAAGAATATGAATGTAGTGTCCTTGAAATCAGGGTGTAACAGGATGCTTAGGAATGAAGTTGAACGGTATGAAAGTCTTTCTGAGCATTTAGAACTCTTCATCGCTGAATTCTGCACCTGTTGTGATTGACTCCGTCAAACAAAAGTAGATATTGATTGAGGGTGTTTAGGCAACCCTGCTGGGTATTGGTTTTGGAACTTACCCACATTGCGACTTCTCCAAAACTTTCAGCTGATGTCTCATCAAAACACACACACATTCAGCTGATGGAATTTGCACTGGGTTGGGCATTGCTCCCAAATGTCTTGGTGACCTTATCGTTGTGGTGAGTAAAAATATATTTTTATTACTCCATTACCTTGTTGTAAATAACCACTTTCTACATCAGTAATTGTAGCACACTAATTTTGGCTCGCTATGATGGGCCGATAAGTGAGTCTAAAAATCTAAAATATGCACGAAGCAAAAGGCTAAAGAATAAAAATAAAAGTAGATGCAAACGAAGCTGAAAAGTAAACTTGCATATGAAAGAGAGAAAAATAAACATGAATGTAAAGTTTAGGAAAATAAATGTGCAAACGCTAGACTGAAAATTAAATATGCAATGCGAGTTAGCGAGTTAGCTAGTTAGATATATTGCGAGTTAAATATAGGCATTAACACATTCAAAAAAAAAAAAAAATAAAAGATGTAGAAAAGGTGTTCAAGATGAGAAATAAAAAAAATATAAAGGTATAGACATAGAGGTTAAAGAAAGAAAATGTAGACGTTAAGACTTTTAGATGATGCAACTATTAAAATTTTTTATATGATACAAAATTAGTCAAACAAGTGTATCAATTAGTCACTGTTAGCAGTTAGTAAAATGCACTAAGGAAATGAGCAAGATAAAAAGTGGAGAAAATGTAAAAGAGGGGTTCAAGATTAGAAATAAAAATAAAGAGAAAATGTGTAGATATGTAAGTTAAAAAAAGGAGATACAAGCGTTAAAACTTTGAAATGATGCAAATTTTTAGAAATTTTTAAATGATGCAAGTTAGTCAAACATAAATATGTGTATTAGTTAAGCGCAATTAGTAATTAATAAAATGCATGCAAATGCAGATATGCGTAGTAGATAGAAAGAAAAATTAATTTATTAAAAATTTCTTTTTAGAGTCGTCACTAACTAAAGAACGATGGTTGGACCGTGTACAATAAGACGCTGAAATATAGAGATTACTTGGGTGGACTCGTAATCAAAAAAAAAAAAATTGTTCTCATATAATACATTAGTCCTAAGAGTGTTGAAAAATAATATATATTTTATATATAAAAGCTCAGGAGGGTGAAGGTAGGAGAAGGGTGAAGGTAGGAATTTAATTTCGAAGCTTTTTATGAGGCCTTAACTCAATCCGAAAAGGGGCATGGGAATTTCATTTCTATAGTATAAGATGAGATTTTTTTTCTTTTACAATGGTTTGTTAGATTTTAAATTTTTTTTTATGAAATGAAATAGCAACTCTCTGTTGTGTAAATGACTTGATTCAAATGAAATTTTTTTTTTAATGGACGGCCGAGAGCAAATGGCCTGATTTCAATGCTTTTTTTTTTTTTTAAAGGATGCAAGTGATGTAACGGAGAAACATGCAACCGCTGATGCATTTGGAATTAAAAAATTGCAGATGCTAAACATCTGGGGAAAGTGATGTAATTTGAACGGACATTTTTTTTTTAACGAATAAAGGAGCCGTTAATGATCAGGTAAGTGTCGTGATGTAAAAAATTCCAACGAGATGCATGTAAAGTGAAGAGCATGGACAGTTAAAGAATACCGTCATATGCCACGGCATGAACAGAAATGATGGCTGGAAGAAACAGATTCCATAGCATGCGTACAGAGGCTGTGTTTCACGGAAGGAAAATGAAGAACATGCAGGGATTTTCCTGGGCGTCCACGGCTACACAACGGAAAATAGGGAATGGATTTTTTATGTATGGAATGACCTAGTGATGGAAGAAAATTGAGACAGATAAAGAGAAGTAGGACTGGAGCACAACGATGAAAGAAACTGGATATGGGCTGAGATAATTTTTTAAATGGCAAATGAAAACAGAGGAGATGGGTGAGCATGCAACGGCTGGGAAGCAAGCTGCTGCTCAGAATTTGTGGTTTGGGGAGGGGGGAGGGATGCGGTGAAAAACGGAAGCTGGGCAGAGGAATTATGGGGTCCACCCCTGAGAGGTAGAGGGCAGCAGCTGTGAGGATTTTTTTTTTTTTTTTTTAAGGTCAAGATGGCCAGTAATTGACAGCAACAAACAGAGGGATTTTGAAGGTGGAAAAAAGATGGCTGGCGAAATGGAGAAGAGGATGCTTGATGCCGGGCCTGGATGGAAAGAGAAATGAGGTAGCAATGGAGATATGGCTGGTAGATCTAGGCAGTGGACAACCGAATGGTATTGGGATATTTGGGATGGAGAAAAAAATGCAGCAGTGGCATTTCTTGGGTATGCTCGGTTTGGACAATGGGAGGCAGCAGCTGGGATTTTTTGGGTTTGGTATGCCTGCTGGCCCCCCAATTGGAGGAGAAGAGGCTTCTTTTTATAGGTTTTGAGTTTGAGAAAAATGGCACATCAATGGGTGGTTATAATATTTTGCGCAAGCCCGCCTTGAACATTGTGCAATATCCTAACTTAAGGGGTCCTTCCTAGCAATTTTATGGGTAGTCTTGGAAAACCACCCATGGGCCCATAGTTTCATTTGGCTAGTAAGTTAATTCTTTTATGGTCATTGATTTTTTGTATTTTGTATCCTTCATTCGTGCATTGATTTTCACTTATTTTTTATTGATTTTAGATGAGGCTCACCCTTGTTGATGTTTCTTGATCACTTTAACAGATTGGATCTTCACTTGATGACTAGATTTTATAGTTTTCATTTCTCCATTGAAATGCTACAAATCCATCTCTTTTCTTGTTCAAACATATGTTGACCATTAAAATTTTCATAAAATATTGATAATTTGTTCACCATTCATCATGTTGCCTCCATTCCATTTTGGCTTGAGAGAAATATTTTTACTTTTTCACGAATATAAACTCTACTCTTGTTCATTGATGAGGATTTGCAACTGTTGTTCCCAAAAAAGGGCTTGTGGGCATTAGGAGCCCATTTATCAAATAGTACCTATACACATTGGGCTTCCACATATATAGGTTAAAATTCAAATATAAATCAACAAAAAGCCTTAAGTGGGTGGGCCTAATGGTAGTAAGTCCATTTGAAAATTTAATTTTTACATTTAAGTGAGGTGAGAACAGTAATATTTTGCCTATAAGCCATTGCTGTCCTGCAATTCATTTATACAGTGGGCAAGAGTGTTGAGTACTGAACTTTTGGTATTGCTCTACAGTGGTTCAACAATTGGTGGGGGACAACATAGAGGAGACTTTTAAGTTTGGACTACACTTTTTTTGGTTTCTTTATATGCCATGTTGTATTTGCATGTCGTGTTTGCAGTAAACATCAAATTTTCATGTCATGTTTGATTTAGAAACCATGCCCTGGTTTTCTAATTTGGTTTGCCAGATCAATGACACCTGAAAAGCCACTCTGAGCTTGTACATTGCATTAAGGTCCTAGCTGAGTGGACTTATTTGCTGGATCTTTCATCTATTATGACTAAGGCCTTGAATTTCAGTTTCTTTTAGTTACTGAATGCTTCAAGAAAATGAATTCCTCGGTTATTTAGTAGGTTGCAAGAAAGGCGTGTCCCCCCTTTTTTTGCATACTTATGGCTGCTTTACATTGTAATTTCATACCATTTAATGTAGCTGCCTGGCAGAGCAGAAGTCGATTTTGAAAAATTCAATGTCATGACAGTGTGCTGAATTATTTACATTCTCTTTTCCAGAAGTGAACTTCCAATCACCAATGATGATCCAAATATCATGGAACTTGTAGAGCCATCAACTCCTTCACCAGCTTGGTTCAATATGAAAGATCTTCAGGCCTATGTAAGTTTATATGAGATGTCTGGATTCTGTTTTTCGTCGCAAGTTCCTTACAAGTAGTTAAGTCCAAGCAACTTCACTTAAAATGACTGGTTAGTTGCAGTAAACAATATACTTTTATTCAAATAAAAGGTGAATTCCAGCTGCTGAGAGTTGAATATTATTGTGTTATGCACTATTTTTTATTGCTGTGGTAATGACATTTTTTTGATAGTCATTATAACTTATTTTTAAGCTTTTCTCATTGATGTTGTAACATTTCTTGGAGTTATTGCCATTGTTATTATAACTCATCTTTTGGTTTTTCATAGATCAGGGATGCAGGAACCAAACTGCAAGTTGGAAAGGTGTCTCATTTAGCCGAATTGCAGATCGGATGGGATTGGGTAATGCTACACGACAGAAGGCTGGGCCTCTTGGTGAGAAAGACCACTTGCCATCCACTTCAGTAGCCATTGCTGCTTCAAGAAGAAATGCTGCAAACAAAGCCATTTTTCCATTTGAAGCTAGACACTGTGGGCAAGCAGTAATGTTGGGCCTTCTAGTGGCTGCCTGGCTGGCTTCGATCTCTACAACGCAAATTTTCAGTAAAAAATTGCTAAGGATGTTTTTCCCTGATTCACGTTTTATTTTGTAATATGGCCATAGATTATTTTTATTTTTATTTTTATCAAGCTTTCAACTTTGGATGACCAAGTACCTATGGATGTGTACTTTAGGGGGAGGAGTAACCAGATTACTGCTTCTTCCAACTTCTTAACACTCTATACATACTCATGTCACCTAGAATCTCTTTATCCTAACACTTTATACACACTCATGTCAGCCACTTAGTTATCCACGTGGTAAAAACTATATAATAGTTGATATAACAAACATATGGCCGGACACATGTCCTATACTGATTTTTTTGAGAGAGCTATACTGATTTTTTGTCCCACTTGTATGATGTAGTATTGCCAGCCAGATGCAATTGGTACCACTAATATATATTTCACTACAATTTTTCTTTTTTGATATTTATACATCGTGGTATATTAATATTACAATGCGGCACATTCACTACTCTCACACCATGGAGAGAGAATTTTCCTCCACCTTTGTACTAGAGAAAATTGTAAAAACTTCCCATTTAAGGGAAAATTATAAGACTTCCATTGCAGGAAAACTAAATTATAAAAACTCCTCATGTTATAGAGAGGGATTGAACCAGGGTGGGGTGGATTTTCAGCCCTCCCCGTTACCACTGGGAAACCAGGCCGGTGGTATATTTCACTACTATTTGTGTCGCACTTGGATCAACGTATATTTGTACATGTACCTTTCCCACTTTCCTCTCAATCGGTGAAGAAGGTGGTATCGACACCCACGTGGAAGATCGACGGCCATTGGTGTACTTGGGAAGCTTTTCTAGAAACATGAGCATGCATGAGCAAAAGCAAACGAAATCATCATGTTGTTCTTTAACTGCTTCGATGCATGAACCCATGAACCACTTTAAATACTTCGGGGGAAAAAAAAGGAGTTAATTTCGATTTTGCTCGAACCACTTCAAAATGATAATGTACTTAAAGTCTGGAGATGAATCAAGACTCCACTTATTAGTAATAAAAAAATCAAGCGATGTAGTCCAAGGCTGCGGGTGCATTGAAATTTCAGTGTACCCATTGCACTAGACCAAAAAATTTTTTATTCTGGATTTTTTGCTCTATAAAGTTTTGTTGAAATAACAAAAGGACCGCATGAATAATTTCTTTTCTATTTTAAAAAATTCTATTATTATCGAAAATTATTTATCATAGAAAATTTCAAAATTTGTCTGACAAAAGATTAATCTATTTAATGAGAGGAGCATTTAAAAAATTTCAGAAGTATATTCTTTTTTTTTTTATTTAGGGCGTGTTTGACTAAAGATAAAATTTTTTACTTAAAATTTTTCAATCTAAAACTTTTCATTATCTTCAACTATCTTATTTTAAAATTATTTTTCACATATTTTTATACAGATCAACTTACTTTCAATCATTTTATTTCTATACAACTATTATACAACTAATCTATTTATTTTAATTTTATTCTCTTTATTCATCATTATTATTCTTATATATCACATCATTTTCTTTTATTTCAAAAAAAAAATTTATCCAAAGTTTTATCACTTCCCAAAGACACTATTAATGAAAAATATATTCAATTGATTGTTGGAAATATGTGAAAAATAAGCTAAATCTATGTTTTGATGATTAATAAAATAATTTGAGTAAGTCTTGGTTACTAACATGTTTGTGGAAGTGATTAAAGGCTATACATTTGAAGAAAATGAAGCATGGCAGGTTAAGTCGATTTTCAAGTCGACTCAGGCATCGACTTAAGGCCAAGTCGATCCTCAAGTCGACTCCAACATCGACTTCGAGACATCGTTTCCTTCCAGAGTTGAAATAGGGGAGCAGAGCTGCCGAAGTCGCAAACGAAGTCGACTCCGATGCGACTTGGGCGAAGTCGCAGACTAAGTCGACTCCAGCAACGACTTCAAAATGACACTTCCTTCTAGAGTTGAAGTCAAGACTCCGAAGTGGCGAAGTCGCACCCCAAGTCGACTCCACTTGCGACTTGAGGTGAAGTTGCTGGCCAAGTCGACTCCGGTAGCGACTTGGAGGCGTCGTTTTCTGTCCAGAGTTGAAACCGAGAACTGGGGGTGCCGAAGTCGCATCCCAAGTCGACTCAGCATGCGACTTGGGCGAAGTTGCAGACCAAGTCGACTCTGGTATCGACTTCGATCGGACAGAGGGGAAATTTCAGAAGACAAATTGGGATTAAATATATTTCAAGGCAGAACCGAGTAAAGTTGAAGATCAAGTCAACTCAGATGCTCATATTGGAACACATGAAGACTAATCCAAGTCCAAAGAAAGCAAAATGCATAAACTCAACCATTCAAATCAAGATATATTCATGAATACAAGATTCAAGACTCAAGGACTCAAGGCTTGCAAATCATGGAGCTAAAGGGAAACAAGCTAAGATGAAAACACAATGGTTCAAAAAGAAATAAATCAAGGAAGAACAACAAAAGGCATGAAGAAGTCCAAGCAAGCAAAGCATTCCAAGGATTTCAAGTTCGTCAAGGAACCTGCCAAGGTGAAGTCGCACCTGAAGTCGACTCCACCTGCGACTTGGGTCAAGTCGATGACCAAGTCGACCCAGTTAGGAACTTGAAGTTGCTGTGGACAGGCGAAGTCGCACCCGAAGTCGACTCCATCTGCGACTTGGGCGAAGTCGCACCCGAAATCGACTCCACCTGCGACTTGGGTCACAACGGTCGAAAAATATTTGAACGTTGGCGCATTAAATGCGCGCCACCTACCTTCAAACGTTCGGATTCCTTCAACAATAATAAAAGGCATTCAATGTGAACGAGGGATGTAGCTGAGATTCATTAACTGCTCATAACTCCTATCTCTAAAGAGCTTCAAGTGATCAAGTCAATCCTTAGAAGAAGAACTTTGCTTCAAACTGCTAAAGCTCAACTGCTGATTCTTCAAAGCCAACACTACAAGTTCTTCACTGCGCCAAACTGCTTCTACACAACTGTAACGTGTAGATTCTTTTGTTATTATTATTATTGCTGTATTGAACTTGATTTAGTTTGAGGAACTAAGATCAAGTGTAAGCAAAGTAGTGTGTGATTGGAGTGAAACTCATCACCTACTTGTGCTGTGATTTGTTGATACCCCATAGAGCTGGAATTTAGAAGAGAGCAGTGGCTCTAATTGTATTTGTGAAATACAATAGTGGAACCCAAGTCACAAGGAGTGTGAGCTTGGAAGAGCGGAGTAGGGAGGTTGGCCGAACCACTATAAAATCTTGTGTGTTTGATTTATATTTCTGCTCTCAACATTATATTGCTTTCCGTTTCGTTTCTTTATAAAGGGGAGTAGATTAATCCGGGGTAAAGTTTCTGTTTAAGTTATAAATTTTTAAATACCCAATTCACCCCTCCCCTCTTGGGTAATTGTCATTAACTCGGGACCAACATTGATTATTTCTATTTTTATTATTTTAAAATTTATTGCATATTCTATTAATTAATAATATTATTGCCCACGATTTTTTGAATATTTGCAAAAAAATAATTTTATTTTTTCATAGAAGCATTTTTGTCGTTTCAATAAAAATTTTAATTCCCATTAAAGTGCCCTTAATGGAAGTGATAAACCTATAAGTTCAGGCAAACTAAATATGTGATGAAGCGTTTCTTCAAAAGTCGTAATACATTTGCGAGTTTAGCCTGAGCGAATTGCATCATGCCCGGTGTATGGGTAGCTATGAGTATAAGCTGTGATGATATTTTTAATTAACCCCAAAAAAAATCTGCCGACCAAATTGTGTGATTGGCAGCCCAACCGTACTGCAAAGGATTTAGGGGTGGGAATGGAGGCGAGTTGATGCGTGACACACCTTGATCTGGCCTTATTTTATATTGAGGCGGCGCACGACATGTCAGGAATTTAAGATTTTTCTAAAATTGCAGTCGGGGCGGACCGACCGAACCTTGACTTTCTTATACCATTTTTGACCCGCCTGACCCACCTAACTTGGTTCTTCAAATTACGAATAAAATTTTGAATGAGATATCTTTTTTAACTCGTTCTAATATTCCTGTTGTATTTAAATAATGATGCTTTACTTTGACTAATTAATAATAGATCGAAGTATACAATATTTAAATTTAACATCTATACATTTTTATACTTAAGAGGTTTATAAATTCTTAAAATCATTTTACGTGACCCACATTTTTGCCTGATCCGTTGTCCCAATATCAATCCGAAATTTATCCTGAGACTTACTTGAAAAAAGGTCAAATTATCCCAACCCAATATAAAAATAAAAGTCAAATACGATTTTGAAAATATAGAATCAGAGTTAGGCACATCTTGATCTGTCCCGACCAGCACAAATCCCCACCCCTAGTGCTCTTATTTTTAGGACATGGATTTTATGAAGTAGCACCTATGCAAAATGTACATGTGCCTCTTTGGCACCCTTTTGAGTAGGGGTGAAAATACGGTTAGAATAAGGATTTTGACCCAATGAGGCAGGATAAGTCAAGATTTATACATATGCTTCAATTTTAAGGGGTGGGGCAGGTTGACCATGTTCCAACCCGCCTTGGCCCGCCTCGACCTATAATGTGTAAATTATTTTTATAAATTATACAGTTTACTTATATGAATGTTATTTTGCTTCATAAATATGTTTAACTTTATGATTTATTAATGTAAATATCATTTATATTAATGTACATATAACTTTATAACTTGTCTACATTGATAAATTTTATTTTTTAATTGCATATATGTTGTTTAAGTTATCTCATTCACATATTTGTCAATGAAATAAAAATATAATTATCTATATTCTTTATATATTTTTTGATAGAGAATATATTCTTTATATCTTACAAAAATGAGTATTATTATTTTGTAATTTATCAATTTTAATTATAATTCAAAATTTACATAAATGTCCTTTTTAAGGTTGATACACACATTTATCAAGATTAAGTTGTAAACAAAGTTATTAAAAAAATTTATTAATATTTTGTTATGGAAATTGTGTTTTATTTACTAAATAGTAAAATATTGAATCACATAACCTTTGAATTTACTATAGATATGAGTTTATATTAATATGATGAAGGAAAGTTAACTACTGTTAAAAAAATTGCTTCATTTAGAGACCTAATAAACATTATTCAATTATAGTAAGCACATCTAGTCTTATCAATTCATTCCAAATTCTTGTCACTGTTATTTAAGTTCTTAAATTCATTACAAATATTCTTATATCACTTCAAATACATAGTATTCTCCAAGTAAACCTTGTACATACTCAAAAGAAATTAATTTAGATATAAACTATGCATGATATTCAATTAAGTTATAGAACATGCCTTCACTGCTGCATTAGCAGTGAAGAATTCTCTATTTTGGCTTGTCATATTTGCACTCACTAATGGTTTTTAAAAAACAAGGAGCACACAATATTCAGTAACCAAGCATTTTAAAACAATTAATTATACTTGTGCATATATGATTGGGTTATGAATGCTTATGCATGCTCATATGATAATCTCCACACTAATCTGAAAATGACACCGTATATCTTTTGATTTTCGCGACTTGGTAACATCAAGGAAGGACAGGGGTCCTATTTAACAACCTTGATAGAAGCCTACAGGAATTTTTGTCATTTGTATGCATGCATCTGTTTTTATATTTTCACATGTCTTGATATGAGATGACTTCATCTTCCATGCTATGATAATAAATTTTGTGTACAGGAAATGCATTTAAAAATCATCATGTCAAAACACCCATAATCAACATGAAAGCATGAGTTCATGATCATTATACATGGTTAACGACATTTAAAATAATACATTTGAAAGTCATGTTACTGAAAAAATGTAGAAAATACACGTCATAAAACTTATCTTAAACATTTGATAAAGCTTGGTTCATGTGTTTAAAGCAAGATAACAAATTGGGTTACTTCATGAAGCTTTTTAAAAGAGCATTTGAGAGGCCTACTTATCTTTTTGCTTTACAACTCTTCTAACCTTTTCTTTCCCTTTTCTATCATGGAAAATAGAGTACATTCTAAGTATACATTAAATAATCATGCATGTTTATCTATTATTGATATCATGTTTAGGCCATATGCTTTCTTTTTAGTTGGTTTGGATATGGAATTCAATCCTATTATACTTGAATGCTTGTTAGTAAGTTCCCATATCCATTTTATACATGTATAACCCCTTAATCTCTTTTAAGGATTCCTACATAAGATACTCAACCTAATCACGTTTATCAATTAGATTAGTCATGAATTTTACGCCATCATTTGGGGATCATATATAGCAAACCAATTTTTATGGCTTTCAAATGCATTTTTTACACAAAATCCTTGAATAATGAGTAATCTAGTTCAAGCAACACTCCCCTTGTTCCCACATAAAAGCGTTCAACACTTGGAATAATGCATGCACAACACCAATACAATTTATCATGAACATATTCAATTGAAATCATGATACTCTCACGAGAGTATAAATGAATCAACTTATTCATTTAAATAAACTATGCAACTACTCTCTTTTTTTTGAATATACTCAATTCAAAAATGAAGTAACTAATTTGAAATCTCAAGCAATCTGCTTATTCCTTTACATCTCACTTTCTAGCTTTATATGAACATTTTATAAAAAATAGTAACATTACTTCTTCCTTTATTCTTATTTATATAAACTTGTTAATGGTACTATATTCCGAATTTATAGCTTATGCACACTTGTGTTCAGGTTAGGCTCAATTTCTCATGTTAATGCTTACCATCAAGTCAATTTAAGTCTTATAACCAACCTATTTGATTTATTAGTTCAACAACTTTCCTTTAATATCATGAAATAGTGTGAATTTTATCCTTTATAAGGCTACTTATATAGATCCATAGGGTTCCGTTTATTTCCATTTTTGTAATATACAGTATGAAATCTCTTGTGACATTATTAATTCAACATGAATACGAAAATTTAAAATTACACCTAGCTGTCAAGTCATGTTTTTGGCATCAATTTACTATTTTACTTCTTAAAATTGAAGAATTGCAACTAGATGCTCATAACTTACATAACGAATTAAATAGTTAACTCTATTCAAGTTACATGCATTTTCAAATCACATAATAATAAGACCAATGCATTATCGTTGTTGACTTAAGTAAATAGACTTGTAATGCATTATCATTGTTGACATAATTAAATAGACTTTTAATGCCATTTAAAGCCTGGATTTAGCTTCAATGTGTTTCATCAACTTTAAATTTTCATTTTAAAGTTCTTCAACTTGTATTTTTAATTATACATAATTATTACTCATAAAATCCTTGCCTGAATAGTATCCATCTTCTTGGCTAAGTTCGTAGCAATATAAGGATCCAAGATTCAAAAATTTTATTCTATATATTATTAAGTAGTTAACCCTATTATCATTATCCACTGTCATGACTAAAATTTTAGCTCTATAGGTGAATCAAATATGAGTTTAATAAAATTCCCTTTTGAAAGCATCATAATGCATAATTAAGAGCATACATTCAAACATATACATTTAAATTCATCCGTATATAGCTTTCAACTAGATATACACGAACTAATATCTACTTTAATTGAGTGTTATTAAGTCATTTTTATACTTTATATTTTGAATATTTATTTTGTGAACTTCTGTGAAAATCTTTTTTTGATTGGTTTTGATAATGAAAAAAGAAATAGTTTTGTGCTATTGGTTTTAATATTGTGAAATTGTGTTTTGGGATGGTTTTGTAAAATTATGATCTTATATGAGATTTTAAAAAGATTGAAAAGAGTGTTGTATTTGTGAAATTATCTTTTTGATTTACGATACAAATTGTGATAAAATTTTAAACTTTGACTTGTTTTTCCAACCATACTTGTTGTTAATACTGACTCAAAACCAACCCCAAGTTTGTCCTGAGATCAATTAAAGAAAGATGAAGGTCGAACTAACCTTATTCAAACTCAGTATAAAAAGTAAGGTCAAACAAGACTTTTAAAATGTAAGATCAGGATTGGACACACCCTGACCCGTCCCGATTTTCACCCCTACCTTTGAGGATCAGATGCCATTTACATCGCGCTCCGAATGACACTGCCTAGCTCACTGTGCCTATTGTTGTGGCATTGCATTCAATCATCCAATATAAATTTATGATGTTTTTACATATTTAATATCAAAATTATACAAAAAATACGTTTATATATTTTGTATTAGATAAAATTTGAAAATATATTAATTATTAAAAATATTTAGAAAAAATTAAATATAAATAATTATATTGTATAAATGCGTGTTTATATAATTAAATATTTAATATTTTTCATCAAAAAATATTTAATATTTTTGTATGAAAAATCTAATGGTGTTGTAATTTTATTATTATTTTGACTTTTGCATAATTGACCTTAGAACTCGATATTGGAAAGTTTGCCTTGGCTAATTTGAATTATTCTAAAATAAATCTTAAAAGACCAAAACATTTTAGATTTGAGTAGAAGTAAAAAATTTTCTAATGAATTATTTGTTAAAATATTTTATTGATAAGTCTATTAAATTCTAATTTCATATGCAATAAAATGTAAAATGTTTGTTATTAAAATGAAATAAAAATAAAAATTGCAATCTAGGTACATGAATTGCATTTGTATTTTTAATGAAGATTCGAGTTTAGTTTTGACAACAAGATATATTTTGGTGTTTCTAAAAATTAAACCTTGTAAGCTTACTAATTAGAAATTAGACATTGTTGGTTACATATTTTAAAAGGGAAATGATCACTTCTGACCAATCCAATTTTTTAAAATTTTTTGAAATTATCAATCTTGGTGTATATAATCCTTAAACAAGTTTTACAAATTTTAGGTGTATATATTTTTTCAATTATAAATATAGGAGTATTATAGTCATCTTCAAATGGTAAAAATAATCACGTGTTTAAAATTTTCAAAAATATTAGAACTTGTTTTATGGATTAAATGCGACTATATCTACAATAAGAATGGGCTTTTGGATCGGTCGGCAATGCTTCCGTTTCCGAATAATTAAAATCTTTTTAGGAATAAATTGTTTACATATTTAAACGAAAATATAGAATATGATTTAGATAAAATATCAAATAAATTCAAAAATTATCAAATTTTATAAAATAAAAATCTTAGTGAGGCTCACATGCGCATAAAAAGCAATTAATAAAAAATTATATTTTTGTCAGATCACGAATTTAACTATTATATAAAATCTGCGTCTAATTTTCTAATAATCTGTGCTGAATATTTAACCAAATTACAGTAATTGAATTATTTCATTACAAATAAAAAATAATTTTTTTTCAAAATAAACCCTCTTGTTATAAAAAAAAATCATGCTGCAGTAATGGCGAAATATAATTTGCAGATACGCAAGCATGCAAAAAACCAAAATAACATAATGTGATTTGCATATAAACGAACATGAACAAAATAATAATAAATTTACAATGTCATTAAATTTTGTATATAAAATTAATATTTACTTTATAATTAAACAAATAAATTTGAACTACAAATTTACAGGATATAATCATTAATACTTAAATTTTTCTTATTTCAAATTTTATTTAATATAAGATATATAGAAATATTATTTTATGTAATTTTAATATTAAATATATAAAACATTTTAAATATATCCTATGCATTCAACGGGAGACAGGGTCGGCTACTTGGCTTGTAGCATCACCTAAGGAGCACATTTAAAATGGATCTTACAGTCTTGAGGGTTTCATGATGATTATGATTTATGACAGTGTGGATCCCACCGCACGTACACTTTTCAGTGTCAATCCCAGGGCTGCAGTGTCAGCCCTTTTCTGAAACCAGTAACACATGTACGTGTATAGCTTCTGTTCGTAAAGTTGTAAAAATTTTAACCTAGAAGTTGTTAAATGAGTAGAAAAAAATATGATATTGTAGAGGTAATAATGAAGAGTAAAGAGAATAAATTTAAAATAAATAAATTAGTTATATTAGTAGTTGTGTAGAAATAATTAAAAATTAAGGTTGTTGTATAGAATGATGTGTAAAAAATAATTAAAAAAAGAGTAGTTATGGAGAGTGAAAAGTTTTAACTTGACAACTTTCGCAAATTACCAAACACACTCATAACTTGCACCGGCATAATTCGCATCCCACTTATACTTTTCACTTTTCACCGATATCTTATTTTTTAATTTCTTCATATATAATTATTTTATGTAATTATCTATACATTTAACTTATTAATTTTAACTTTATTATCTTTATTGTTATCATTATTTTTCCTATATTATATACTTTTCTCAAATCAAAAGTTTTACCACTTTAACAAATAATTTACGTGATTGTGTAGAAGTTGTTAAGACAAGAAAAAGTACATTTGAAGTTAGGCGTTTTACCACTTTAGCAAATAGTTTAGGTGAATGTGTAGAAGTTGTTGAGACTGGAAAATCCACATTTGAAGTTAGCCGAAGATTGTAACTTTATTATCTCTTTTTTAGAGTGTAAATCTGCCAGGTGTCTAATTATCTAAAGTGGGTTGAGTTCCTGTGGTACCTAATGATCCAAGGTGCGTATCTCAATAATAGAAAGGTTCTCACCAGCTTTCGGCAGTGCGATTGGCACGTGTCTGGAAGCGACAGATGCAGCACTATGCTCTATAAAACGGCATCCTATCGTGTGCCTGATATTTCTCACCAGCTTTAGGCAGTTCGATCGTGCTCCTGTATGAATTGGCATCTTTTTTGTAGGAAATTGCGAAAACCTTGTTCTTCTTTCACCTTTCTGCGCATCTCACTGTCTTCGGAACTCAACCGTACGAGCGCTAGCTGCCCAAAGGTCAATAATCATCTTCCCGCTCTCGTTCTTTCGTTTCTATGCAAAAAAAGAAGAACATGTAATACCATCATCCTTATTTATTTTAAAAATATCTAATTACCTTTTGGTGACAATTTTTATTTTTAGGGTTATCCATTCCATCATTTTATATGTATTCCAGGTTTGGGGGAAATCGTTTTTAGTTATATTTTATTAAAGTGGCAGTCTTTAATATGTCCGTTCTACTCAAGTGGATTAGTACATCTTTCCAATTTTGAGTCTCATCTAGCTATTTTATGTTAAATCCTATCCATTATGTTCAGGACCATTTATTTTAATAAAATACCTGAAATTATGTCAATTGGAGTTATACGTGGGCCATATCTTATAAAATTATATAAAAATATTTATAAATTTAGAAAATCACTTGTATTTGTGCACTAAAATTTTAAAATGTTATGAAATCGATCAAAATTATTATTGTAGATCGGATGAATATTTTAGATGACTTAGATATTGAATCGGGACCTGTAAGTCCTTAAAGTAAAAAATGATTTTTAAAGGTGTCGAAATTACTCTTAAGTTCTGTTTAATTTTGGAAATGATGCTAATAATGGATTAGAATGATTTTTGTTTTCTTAGATAAACACATGTCGATAAAAATAATGCATGGATTTGATTCGATGTAAAACAACAAGACAAGGCCCAAATTGATTGAATGTACTAATTCACTTTGGTAGAACAAATGTACTGTAGATAGTCTCTTTATAAATATGTAATAGTTGATGGAGATTTACCGTCTTTCAAATTCCATGGTAAGTTGGAATTGGAATTAAGCGCACTTATTCGAAGTCAGAATTCATGGTAAGTCAATCATAATTTTGATGATTAACCCAACCGATAATCTCCACATATATACACGAATTCCACTACTCACTTTCTTTGGATCGGAAAAAACAAGCAAGTTAAGCAATGTAACTGCGTATATTGCTTGTTGCATAAATATCACATGTATGTAATTAATTAACTACAAATTTTGGTTCTAGCATTAATATCATATATGTAATTAACTAAAAATTTTTGTTGACAATTGTGCGACGTACAGATCGATCGAGAAATGAATTCTTGCAAATCTGACAGCCTTAAGACGGCCCTTGTGCATTTGTTGATCTTCCCGTTTGTGGTACTAGGTGCATTGAAATCAGAAGAAGCGATGTTCTCGTCAGCAGTCGAGGTAGGCATGAAGTAGTATCTGTCTATCCATTCCTAGAAAATGATTTGCCGACGTTTCTCAAATTAAAACCCATTATGGCCGCCAATCCCTATTCACTACATGAGAATTTACATTATGTGACGTGCTTTTTGCCACACTTAATATTTTTTATCACCAAAAATTTAAGTTTGTGACATAAGTAATTATTGTCATTAAAAACTAACTTTCAGTGACAATAACATAATTGAGGTTGCAAAAAGTGGCCTTTTAGTGACTAAAAATCTAATTTTTAGTGACATTTTTAAAAAACGTCACAAAAGCTTTTCTGTGACGGGCTGTAGCACCGTAATTATAGCGACATTATTTGCGTCACTAAAAGTTTATTTTCTTGTAGTGATTTGATTACAAGATATGATTGTACATAATCACGGACTGCCTTCGTTATTATTTACCTGCTCACACAGGAGTTATTTTTTTAATAACTTCATCTATTTTGGCCCACCATAATGTATGAAATCAATTTGTCCATTGTATGTAGAATATTTTTTAGCTAATATATCAAGTTCATCCATATCAGAGATATGCATAGATACCATCTAAAAAACGCAAAAAATAACATAAGAAAAATGTTAGATATATATATATATATATATCAAGTGTGCATGTTTTAGCCGTTCTTTTAAATTTTTTGCAAAGGTATGTGGGTTGAGGCAATTTTTTTTATTACCTAAACTTTACATTCTTTTTTATTTTTAGGTGTGTTTGGAAAGTGATAAAACTTTTAGATGAAAAGATTTTTTTAGCATAAAAGTTTTTGAAATAAGAAAAAATAATATGATATAATATGGGCAATGACGAGTAGTAAAAAGAATAAAGTTAAAATAGATAAGTTATAAGTAATTGTGTAGACATGATTGAAGAGTAGGATAGTTGTATAAGAATATGTGAAAAATAATAAAAAATAGAATAGTTGTGAAGAGTGAAAAGTTTTATAAGTACAATTAATTTTCACTTCTAGAAATTCAAAAATAAAAAAATGTAAACTTTCCTATGTAAAAAAGCTACATATTATTTAATAGAAATAAAAATTTTTAACAATAAATAAATCT
Organism: Annona cherimola; assembly: GCA_030490835.1. Lineage (NCBI taxonomy): Eukaryota > Viridiplantae > Streptophyta > Magnoliopsida > Magnoliales > Annonaceae > Annona > Annona cherimola. The sequence continues at coordinate 81,644,555 of CM059972.1, read as the reverse complement.
TGTACAAACGTTGACGTATAACCACATATACAAGTTTGATATGTTTCCAACTTGTGAAGTCTAAACAGTTTAAAACATCATTCCTATGAGAAAAATTAGTCTTTAAGGAATTATTCCAATATTCTAATGATTTGTGAACACTCGATTTAAGCCATTTTATAATTTAGATGTAAATATATATTTTCATCAAATGTGGCCCACTTACATTTTATCAAGACATTTTTTATTTATGATAAAATGAATAATGTTAAATAATATCTACTATTGATTTTTTATTCCATCATCAAATTGAGCATCATTATAACTATTATACTTTTCAATTATTTTTCTAAAATTATTCATATACTTAATTTATCTATTTTAATTTTATTCTCGTTAGTACTCATTATTGCCCTTACCATATTACATCGCTTCTCCCATATCAAAAGAGTTTATACCAAAAACTGTTCATCCAAAAATTTTAAAAATTTTATCAAATATCAAACACATCCATAATTAATTATGCTGTTTGTTTTCTCCTAGTTCCAAGGGTCACGCCCACTACTACCCGATGAAGTGGCAAGTCCAGATCGTAGTGATGTTGCTGCAAGATCAAACGATGAACCAGTTACAGTTAGAGGTCTCATAGTTGAAATAACTCATGCAGCTGCTGTTCGGCGTTCTCTGTTGCGTGCAGGGTGGGCACCCGTCCCGCCTCCCTCTGGCAATGCTCCTGGTACTGGCCCTGGGCAGGCTCCAAAGCCGCCCATAAAAATACCCCCAGGACCTAATCATCACCGATCCCCCTCACGCCCTCCTCACCGAGTGGGACGACAGTAGAACCCACCTCTTGTGTTTGGATCACTCGTGCACGACTAAATTCTATTACAAGTGTGCATGAGTCAGATAATATTGGGATTCAAGCATCTCTATGCAGTGTTGCATGTGTTGGAACACGTAAGTTGAACGAATATCGCTGGTTTTGCCCAACTTGGAAACCTTAAAATCCAGTGAGTGATGTTGCTTTGAATTTGTGTTAACTTGGAAAGGAGTGCAGCGTCGATCAAGTGTGAGTGACTGCATAGAATTAGGTATGTGTTAGATATATGAACGTATTTGGTTGTTTACGTGATTTTCCGAAGTTATAAAGTAATAATGTCTTTATGTGGTGTTTTAATGCGTCAAGTAAAGTGAGTTAACTAGAGTTGTAAAAGTTCCTTAAGTTTCTTTCAATAAATAAGTTTCTATCCTTTGCCTATTGTTGTTTTCTATTTTATTTGTAGTGGTAACAGAACCACGTTTTTTTTGAGGAATGTGTAATACCCCCAGGGGGGGTGCAAAATCCCAACACAGAGGGAGGAATGTGTAACACCCCCATGGGGACTTATCAATACACCAACATGTGGGGTGATTCGAAGTCGGGACAACCCATGTGCTGGACGCTTGACTTACCACGATGCCTTATGTGACGTGGCTAGAACCACATTTCCTAATGGTCATATTAGAGTGTAGATTGATTCCGGTAGAAGATATTAGTAGAGCCAAGACTTTTGATGAGGGGGAAATTTGGTATTGAGGGGGTAAATATGTAAAAAAAAAAAAAGTGTTTGGATAAACTTAAAACTTTTTAATCTAAAAATTTTAACTTTTCACAACTATCATATTTTTTAATTATTTCTTCATATCTTCTTATACACCTATTCTACTTTTCAATCATTTCTATATAAATATTAATATGATTAACATATCTATTTTAACTTTATTCTTTTTACTATTTGTCATTACTCTTATCATATCACATTATTTTATATTATTTCATTACTCTTATCATATCACATTATTTTATATTATTTCAAAAGTTTTTACGCAAAAAACTTTTTATCCAAAAATTTTATCACTTTCTAAACACACCTCATATATTTAAAACTTTTGAATCTTCTATTAATTTTTTTTTATTTTCCAGGTTGGTAACTCTACATGGCTCTATTAGTAGTTAAAATTATAAATATTAGAACAAGCAGAAGAGAGCACTATTCGGATTTGAGATCTTAGAGAAAAGATTCTTAAGGCACTCTGTAAGATACTTTGAGAGCACAAGAAAGATTTGAAGACATTATTACTCATTCACCAGGGAATGATGAACCAAAGAGGATTATTACAATAAAGTACTTAAAGGAAGAGTTGGATACCTTACCCTCAGTCTATAATATTGTCAAAAATCTAGAAAAGATTCATTGTCAAATTCTCAAATTTGAATGGACATGGATTACAACAATTTGTGAATTGTCACAACACGACAGTTTTCAGTACAAGAAAGCATGCTACATTTGAGAGAAGATTGTTTGAGCAAAACAGTTTACGAACTATCTCAATCCGCATTCAATTTGAATTTGATTGCTTGTATACGAAATTAGATGAATTAGTTTGAGATCAATTTACTGTAAAAGAGGATGAATGATTATACCATGAGATGATGTTGATATTGTGATTGATGGCTTGATATAGAAATCATCATTGGAATTGGAAATTTTGGTTGGAGTATTGCTGGATGAAATAATGGTGGTGATGAATTTGGGCAACTGATGGACGATCCTGATTTACTCGGTGAAAATCCGTATGCATGGATGCTGATTGAATAGGTGGGCTGCTGGTTGGTTCTTGTAAAGCCCAAAAAATTATTACAAAAATCCATGAATCTGTTATTAGATTTAATGGAAATTTTGGGCTATTTAACTTATGAAAATTTAAATGTTTATTCGATGTCTAAAGTACATATAAATATATATATATATGCATGAAAATGTGAAAGTTGTAAATAGTTTGCAAGATGCAATGTATAACTATTAATTAGAAAATATTCATTTAATTAATAAATGTGTACATTGATTTAATAAAATAAAATGATTAAAGACATATAAGTAACTAAGAATAAATGGTGTAATGAGTAAGATTAAAATTGCAAAGCCGATATGGTGACGTATAATATCATGTATATTACGTACAAAAAAGCTTACATGGGTGTCCACATGTGCGCGTGCACATGTGGAGCAAATCAAATAGAAGCAAAAGAGCTTTGCCCCATTTCTCTCTTTCGTTCAAGGCAGAGATTTGAACGATAGAGAGACAGAGAGAGTGGAGAGAGAGAGCGGAGCAGGGAGAGAGGAGAGAATGGGAGAGAATACGAGGGGAGAGAAGAGGTTGCCAAACCTACGATCGACATTATTGGTTGCTACTCGTTGATGGGAGAGAAGCCAACGTGGTTTCCTTGGCGAAATTGGAAGGTAAGAATCAATTTCTTTCCCCATATCTCTCTAAGGTTTGAACGCATGTGATAGATCCTTCTATTTTCAATTTTTATCATGTTATGGGATGATTCCAAATTATGTAGGGGAAAACCCAAGATGGATTTAAGATTCCACTCACGGATTCATGGTCGATGGCCATGCATAGGAGGGAGATGACTTTGCATTTGGGGCTTTTACTATTTTCATTTGCATGCTAAATCTAATAAGAGATCTAAAGGATCTAGCTAAAATAATCTAAGCTTAAATAATGATAATTTTGAATTAATAAAGCCCTAATATATGAACCGATATGTAGTGCTCCATGAGAAATCACCCCAGACCGGTGGTCTCCATAATAATGATTTGGTAAGATCTCCTCAGAATCTACCACAATTCTAAAAGCAAAGGATCACATATATAAAAAATCTACCTATGGCAACCCTAGATATTCACAAGTAATTATCAATTAGATATATGCCTACAAAAACCATTTAAACAAAAATTATTTCCATCATTAGCACAAGCAAAAAATATATTTATAATTCCTAAAAACATTCGTAAGGCCTCAACAGGCCATATCTTTATGACTCATTTTCAATATACAAATACATCTTACAACTAATCATATGGTATACATCTTATCTCACATATACTTCAGTCTCAAATAACTATAATCCAAAGCTAACATGACTTATACATGGAACATTCCACATTAGCTTGAGAACATAACTTATAGCTAGGAGTTTGTAATATTAGTCCAACTAAAAATATCAAACATAAACATGTGACTTGGATAAACTCAGTAAATAAGTATGATTAGTAAAAACAACGGCAAAACCATTCCAAATTCATCATATATCATGCCACCACATGTAATGCAAACACGAGACTCTCACTAGCCTTACACAATCATTTCACGCCACAAACACACATATGAAACCAAACCAATCTTATGTCCATCAAGGGTCATGAATAACTTTATCCTCTGCTAATAAAGGGCTATGAAAAATCCTCTGCAAATCATGCATATGTATCACTCATGCCATATACATCATGCTCATGATAAAATCATGTCTTATGCTGATTTCAAATTATGCACTATTGGTTTATCAAAACCATGCAAGAACACATAACCAACAATATCAGACCATTTTTAAAGGACCTAGCCTCAATTCATCGAATCAACTATGATTTGCAAAAACTCATACCAAACCATCTCAGAATCCATCTAAATACACAACCTGTGTCAATTCATCTCAAATTCTAACATATATCTAACCATACATTTAAGCACAAAGTTCAACCTTGTTCCAATTCATACAACATATATTCATCAAGCTTATCATAAGTTTCATTTAAACATCATATATGCCTCAAACGTTTGCAAAATATTATTCACATTACAAAGGTATTACACACTCATTCATATATCATTTCTCATATTTAATCTCACTTAGACATTTCATCGAACACATCATAAACATTATATAAAAATCAAACCCAACTTATTCAAAATTCATGGGATTTTTTCCAACACATCATAATATCATACATATCACTTATAAACACTTTAATTCATCATTTACATGCATTTCCATCAAAACTCCAATTTTCTAATCTCTCTACAATCTCTACACAACCCTCATATCTTAAAAAATATGCAAATCACAATAACAAACACGGTGCCCATAATCAATCGCAAAAACATCATGATCCTAATCCAAATTCATGCTTTCATTAAAGAGAAAATAGTCTACTTACCTCAAATTACATTATACTTAAAAATCTTTAAGATATCCTAAGCTTCAAGCTTTCTTCTTGATCTAAGAAGCTTCCTTGATGTAAAAACAATATGAATCCAAGCACTTTTGAGTGTTTTTCATGGGGTTAGAGAGCTAGAGTCATAGGGAGGAAGAAGGGAAGAAATGATATGAAATGGGGAGAGTTTGAACCCCTCCGACATATAAAACAACAACCAACATGGCTCAGGTCGTGTAGTGCTAAAAATGACACAGTTTGGGTTGTACGTGACCATAAATAGCCAAATTTTAGCTATCCTGTACCATTTTGCCCGTAACTTTACCTATACAACTCTAATTGAGTTGATTATTTTTGAGTTGGATTTCTAACTTTAAGTAATATCTCTACACAAAATTTCAGCTTGGAGTTCAATCACCACAAAATTTAGTATGTATTTTACTATATAGTTTTACCGATAACTTTCACCCGTTTATAAGATAAGTAGTCATAATATATCAACACATTCCTAACACCAAATCAGATACTCATACGTATCTTTTATCATCATTGTATCATATTTATATTATTTATTTGTTCAATACGTGTCTTATACAAAATTTGGTCCATGAACTCAACTCTTTAACACTTTTGCCTCTACAACGAGTCTCATTGTCTTAAATCACATCTATCACCTTTAATGCTTTCAAAATCACTTCTTATCACACATATATCTAGTATATGTCATTTTCAAAAAATTTCCCATCAAGCTCAATTCTTACCAAATACCACCATTAGTCCCAAGTGACACACTCCTTAAAGCCCTCATCTCAGTTACATTGTCAAGCATCATGAACACATTTCAATTATTTTAGAATCATTCTCATGCAAATCATGACTTCCATTAATATCCTTGGTCATTTCCATTATTACAATAATTTTTTTGGGCTTAACTCACTGTCAAGCCCATTTCTGTCATTTACCAAAATTTCACCCTACGACTGTCTTTACTCATTCCAAACATGTTAGGCATTTTACCCATGCCTAAATACATTACAAAATGAATCAACTCTAAATAATACCCTTCTCTAGTTCTAAATCCATACGAGGGTCAAATCTCAATATTCATCATTCAATCAAATCAAAGGTTCTTATAAGTCCAAAACAAGCTAAGGAACACGTGAGAATTTATATCAGGCTTTCACCAAACCATTTATCAAAATTCATCCCTCTAGTCCTCACCAACTAGATTTTTTAACACATTTGCTGCAATTTGTATAATCTTTCAAATATTCAATCCATTGATTCATCAAAATTTTATTATCATGTGGTTCCTAGACTATATTATACACATCATTATTCATTTATATAGTTACTAATAATGGGGGCATTACACCATAATTGGTAGCGTTGTATAGGTTTGAATCCAAGCTGCATGTTTCAATTTCCAAAGGGCTTTTTATGAACTTTCCTGCATTATTCAAGATGATTTCAAGTCTAAATGATAAATACTTTTAATTTATTAAGCTCTAAATTCATGAATGCATGCCCAAAGTCATGTATGGTTGTGAATTTGAGTTGTAGGTTGAATTTAAAATAAGAATAATACATTTTAATGGTGATTGTAGTGAGACTAAGATAGAACATAATTCATACCCAAATGGTGGAAAATAACCATAGATGGGTACAAGCACGAGTTCTATGAAAATGCATGAACATAAATATTGCAAGTTATTAAATTTATGAAATGTACGTGACTTATTGTGTTTTTAAGAATGTATGATAAATATTTATATGGTTTCAAGCCTTGATTTATGAAAACATGGATGACAAGGGGATTATGAATCTTGTAACTATAATTTTGATTTAAATGCAAAGTTACTATAATAACACTATTGTAAGCATGATTACACGTATACTAAGAAATTTAGCATATAGATTATAGAATCTCAAGTCTAGGGATGATGAGTTTGAGTTTCATGTGTTCCTTATGATGAATGGAAAAGAATATTTTGTTCTTATACACAAGATGAAACTTATAAATCTGTATTAAATAAATGGAATACCTGTTAGCATTTTTTCCACAAGTGTATGGATCGTAAATTATAGTATATAAAATATCGATCATACATAAAATTCGGGACCCAAGATGTTGGATTTAAATAGTTGGTAACCAAAATCAAAAGAGTAAGATAAGAAGAAGGAAGGAAATAACAAGAAGAAAGTTTATCTTGAGAACCTAAAACAGAGATTAGAAATCACAGGATGATAGTACTTAGAATCTAGAGTTTTACATACGTCTTTTGTAATGGGTATGAGGAGTGCTTACTTAATTCAGATATTATGTGTTAAAGGAAAACTAGCCGAAATTATCCTTGCACATTCTTTCAAAACTTACAAAACATAACCCTAATTTTCTTAACCACATATTTTCATGAAATTAAATTCATTTAGAATTCATTAAGTTATGTGGTAGTTTGCGAAATTCTTTAAGGTTATCATATCTATTCTTATGGTCTTAGATTTTCAAATTTAATATCTTAATTGTCGTATATTATATTTTCACCTCTCGATTCCTTCATCTAATATATGGAAATCATTGCCAAAAGTGTAGGCCTTCACACTAAGCAAACATTAAATAACAAGATATTAATTAATACGCAGTATCCTTTCTAAATAAATCAAAACCATTATACCTGTTACATTGTATGCATACTACATCCTAAATCCTAGATTAAGGATTTAGTCTAGCATATTTATGATCAAATCCAAATATAAATAAAAGTGTATCTTAAACTCATCATAAATAAGATAATTAAATCAAAAGAAAAGAAGAAAAGAAAGTTTATTCGTTAAAGGCTCCAACATTGTCTTGAATGCTTCCAGTAATTCACCACCTTGCTTCTCACTTTGTGCTCTACATATTCTCTTGCACCCAGACCTTCACCCAAGCTCTAGAGATGATAAGGATTTGTAGAAAATGAATATAATTGGACATGAATTGCACAACTCCACCAGACCTAAAAAGATTTTAGGTTTTAAAACTTGTGCCATTTTGTAAGTCAATACATTGTGTATGAATTCCGGCCCAGAGTTTTCAACTAAACCTGAAAAGAATTTTAGTCTCGAGCGAAACACGTTTTAGCCTATGTTGATCACTATTTTGCCTCCTTGATTCTTTTAAATCGTCAACTTGAATGGGTTTTGATCTAAATGCTTTAAAACTTCTCAAAATGGACTGTATTATACGAATTTTACCTGTTATTGCACTAATCAATGAAACATGAGTGATTTATATTAAAGGAAGCTAAATCCATCAAAATATGACTCAAATAATTTTAATCACTCACATTTTTATCAAATTAATATTCAAAATACACATTATAAAAATGACTTAACAACACAATTGAAGTAGACATTAGTTCATGAATATCTAGTTAAAAGCTATATGTAGATGAATGTAAATGTATATGTTTGATTATATGCTCTTAATTATCATTATGATACTTTCAAAAGAGAATTTTATTAAACTCAGATTTGGTTCACATGTAGAGTTAGAATTTTAGTTACAATAGTGAATAATGATAACAGGGTTAATTGCTTAATAATACACAGAGCAAAATTTTTGAACCCTTATATTGCAATGAACTTAGCCAAGAAGATGGATTCTATTCAAGCAAGGATTTTATGAGTAATAATTGTGTGTAATTAAAAATACAAGTCAGAGAACTTTAAAGAAAAATTTTAAAGATGATCAAACACATGAAGCTAAATCCAAGTTTTAAATGACATTACAAGTTTATTTAATTAAGTCAACAATGATAATGCATTACTAGTCTATTTAATTGACTCGACAATGATAATGTATTGATTTTATTACCATGTGATTTGAAAATGCATGTAACTTGAGTAGAGTTAAATGTTTAACTTGTTATGTAAGTTATTGGTAAAATAATTACCAATAATGGCATCCAAAATAATTGTCCCTGATTTAAACTAAGATGATAAAATTAAATAGCAATAATTATGAATCTAGCATCAAAAGTTCAATCTCCTGAAAGAGTGGGAGACACCAGAAATATTGAACAATATCATGAATAAACCTAAGAAAATAGTACACATAGTTTGAGAAACTCGCTCCGCTTTGTATTGTTGAGCATTATAACTATGCATTATTGTTTAGATCATGTGACTAGTCTTAAAAGACAAATATGGTAGTATCTCAGCTATTGAGGTAAGAAGCTTCCTAATCAAAATTTGGCAGCAACAAAGAGTGCCAATATTACACCACGAAGCAGCATCTTAAGCAAACGTCAATATAATCCGAGCGCCTAAACAAATTGGATATGCTCTCATAAATTAGCAAAAATATTGACTATGGTAAGATCCCTCCTAACAACTGGAAATATATCATGTGTAACAGAAATATCAATTCCTTTGAGGATATTTCACACCAGTTAAATCTAGAGGTTGAGCACCTAGGGACCTCATAATCCTCCTATAACCAAATTTATGTGGTTAACTCGAGTTTGCATGGAACTTTGAGTTTCAAATGCAAGAGGAACAAAATATTTCTTGAAGGGAAGAGATAATGATCAAGGTCCACATGAGGCTAAGGAGGTCAAATGAAAGCAAGATATGCGTGGAAGAAAGAAAGATATAATTGAGATTAAGCGCTATAATTGTAGCAAAATAAGCTACTTTGTGCATGGTTGCACTGAGTCAAAGAAGGCATAACATATTTTTACTTCTGCTTCTGCATTTCTAAGTGGCTTAGTAATGCTTAAAGAAGCTCATCCTTTGTGAATTGTAAACTTAGGAATTTCAGCAAAACTTAATCTCTATTATATTTTTATTTAGCCTAATTTTTTCATGATATTGCTGTATTATTGGATTGATGGTTTCATTGTATTAATTGTGATATACGATGATTGCTTTTCTTATGTTTTGATGCTTTTATAAATGCAAATGTATTATATTTTAGATTGTGTCACATATAATAGATAAAGATTAATCGAGTAGCTAGAAAAACCCGTCATGGCTCATTCACTAAAATTGATTTATCTTTCTATGAAAATTATTTAGCCCAAAAAAGCAACAAGGAAAACCATTTGATAAAGCAACTAAAAATAATTTTTCTATTGCTATTTGGTCCATTTTGACATCTATGATTGAATAAATTTGAAGGTGAGACATGAGGCTCATATTTAATCACATTTATTGATAATTATGCGTAATTTGGTCAAGTTTTCTTGATCTCTCATAAGTCAGAAGCATTAGACTGCTCTAGACATTATACAAGTATGGTTGAGAACTAATTAGATTGAAAGATCAAAGTATTGAGAACTAATTAGATTGAAAGATTAAAGTATTGAGAAATAATCGTATAGTTGAAAAACTAACTATTTTCTAGTACTCTATGACAAAACAATATTGCAAAGAGCAAAAATTAGACCCCATTGGATCAAGTTAGGTCTACGATGGTGCTGGTGAATCTTTCAATATTTGATTAGAAAGATGCAAAGCTGGCTGCTACTCATTTGCCTAATCTTGTGTCCTCCAAAATTAGTTACTTCCACTCATGATTTGTTGATAGGCTTAAGCTTGATATAAGAAAACTCGACCATGGGTTCAACAACTTTCGTCTCTCTTAAGAACATAGTCAATTAGGCAAAGAGGAAAGAAATGTATCTTTGTGAGATACTCAAAACACTCCAATTAGGGCAAATTGATTCACAAGATGCTAAAAAATGACTTTCCAGAGTCAAGGTGGAGTTGATAATGGTGTTTCTCTTTATGAGTAAGGAAGCCCTAAAGATAGTGACGCTCACAACGAATCAATTGAGAAAACTAAACACTTGCCTCAATATCTTGACTTGAGTGGGAGCGACACACCTCAAGAAGAGTACCAACCTTACAGCCGAAAATAAAGTATCCTATGTCGTCTTTTATGATTGATGAGGAAACTCTTTTGGATACGTCTCAAGATGACGAGGTATCTAAGTCCTCTCATGAGTCAATTAAGAAAATGGAAAAAGCAATGGAAAATAATTGGAGTCAATGTGGATGAACCAAGTCTGGGACTTGGTGAATTTTCCATCTAGATGCAAAGTATTTGGGAACAAATGTGTTCTTATAAATAAGTGCAGGACAGATGGATCAATTGAGAAATATTAGGCTCACATAGTGGCTTCATCCTATATCCAAATGAGAGGGTATAGACTATGAGAAAATCTCAATTTTAATTATGAAGTTGTCTTTTGCAATATGATTATTATAGATTTTTTTGTCGTCAATAAGTTGTGGTTGTCCTCCAATTTTAAAATAGAGGACATAGGTGAAATAACTTTTCATATTTTGAATGAAAGATTAATTATATTATTTTAAAAATGCTGACCATTTTGAATAAAATCATTTTAAATGATTTAATATGCAAAGTAATTAACCTATTAACAACCATATTGCAAAAGGTAAAACGTTGAGCCATGAAAGGTCCTGATACCTCTCCAATGTTCCTTGTGCCAGTAAGGTATAGAACTTGATGTATATTATGATATCTATTCGCTCTCATACATATTACGTCATTGATTTGGTAAACAAGCACCAGTTAAAGCCTATTGACGACTTTTGACTCATATTGGCTCTTACACTGCAACTTATTTTCCAAAATAATGATTTGCGTCCTATAGATTACATCAATATTGATTGATGTGAAAATCCAAAGGTGCAAAAATCAGTATTAGGTCATATACCCTTGCTAAGACAATGACGTCATTCTATAGATAGCAAAAGATAACCTAATTCGAAAGCTAAATTTGTAATGCATCTAAAGGTAGTGCAACATATCTACAGTGTATAGATCATGGTGTTTGTTGATTTATGAAGCTAATACTAGCATGATTGAATAAATGAGAAATATTCAATCCAAAATATGTCAACAAAGTCAGAGATTGGCCCTCTCATGAGCAATCATCTTTGATGTTCTAGAAACATGCAAAAATGAGACGAACTAGGTAAACTACCTGTGTTGTGTGAACATGAGACCTAAGATAATTATTGCCTTGATAAACGATCAAGATGATGTCATATTTTATTAGATCTTGACTGCGGTAGGAGTCCCCACGTCCCATTGGACTTTGTCAAAGGTAGACGTGAATCTCAGTCGGCGCCTAAGTACAGTGAGCACTTTGAGAACTCAATTTAGGATCTTGGTAGAGACTGCACTAAAGTCTATATGGTATCGAAAAGTTAGTGACATACGCTCCTTATGAGTCAGCAGTTTCTCCACCATAACACGTGTTTCATGCCACGTGTGTTTAGCGACTAATAAAGGAAGTGAGTCGAATTTCCTTGATTTGGATAATCCCTATCTTCTCACTACGAGAGCCGTTGAAATTGTAATAGCTTCAATATTATGCCCTATGTGACTTTTGACTATATTTTTATAGTCTAATGTTGTTACATTAGCATGTTATTTACAAGTCATAAGTAATGCGGCTTTGCGGGACATGTCTAGGAAAGCATTTAATCTATAATTAAAACTTGTATGTGTGAGAAGAAGACTATTTTGTTTACATCACTTGCTTGTATTCACCGGTCGACCAATTATATCCATTTATATGATTAATTTATGTGATTGGGCATAATTGTGATTAAAATGCAATGAGAGAGAAAGTCAAATATAGCCTTATGAGGGATTAGGTATACTTGGACTGATGTAATAAAATGAGTCTAGGGCAAAGCGAGACATGTGTGTATGTACACATAATTCTATTTTAGGTTGTAGCTACTGTGTATCCCTAACAGGTGCATCACATTGAGCTCCCAAGTACTCGCAAGTCGCACAACCTATTTGCCAATATGAATGATCTTGAAAGGGAGGTTAGTTGAGGAACCCATCATGTGCCAGTGGGAGATATTGGAATTATATCAGGATCAGGAATCCTATATGCCCATAACGGGTTTCCTACTTATACTCGTACTGGGAAACACAGCCCCACTTAGATAAACTGTATATGTAAATATACTTGTAGTAGATAGCTCTTGCGTAGCTACGGTGTATCCCTCCCAGACTAGTTATAAATATGTGAGAGGTCTCAAGGAGAAACATACATTAGAGCATACGGGAAAAATCCCTGAAGAGTTCTCTTAAACCTTTTAAGAGATTAGTGGCATCTAGGTTGTGGAAGATAGTTGATTTCAATCTTATGATTTCAATCCAGGCAAGCAACGAAGTTTGAGACACAGCCTTCTGATCTTTCCACTTTCGCTAAATAAGGTATGTGGTAATTCCTAATTTTCGACATGTGTGATGCAGCATTAGAAGAGAAAGAAGGGAGTTGTAGCAGCTGCTGAATGATGACACGTGGAGGCTATTTTGAATATCAAAATGCAATAACATGGATACATGACATGGCACATATCTTCACCATCCAAACAAGCTACAAAAGTGTGGTAAAAATCACATTCCAAAACATAGGAGATGCACCAACCAGAAGCTAGCACGGGAGTATCTTGAACCTCAAACCAAGCAAAATATTCGCGAAACTTCAGTTTTGTGGAAACTATGTCTTGGTGCCCAAGCTTTCAAAACCATGGAACTGCCTACCTTCTATAAGTAGCTCCCCTTAGTGGCACACAACAACGACAACCGACCTTTTAAGTTCAAGCCTCTCCAAAATACCTCCTTAGCTCTCATTTTTTCTTTAATCCTTCTTCAAAAGAAAAAAAAATCTCAAAATCCTTTCCAATGAAAAAAATCTTTTTATCTCCCTAATTTGGTTTTAGAAGTAGAAAATTTCTCTTTTACCTGTTTAAAATCTCTGCATGATAGATGATTTAAAATTTGAGGTTAAATTTTCTGATTTATTTTCTAAAAAAATTACTTTATCTCATGTAGATAATCTCCGGTTGGCTGATTGAATTGAAATGTGAGGTTAAGTATTTTTCTTTTATTTTTAAAAAATAATTTTTGTTAAAAAATTACTTTACCCCATATGAATAATCTCTTGGTGGTGGGATAAATTGAAATGTAGGGTTAAGTATTTTCCCCTGTTTTTAATAAAAATTATTTTTGTTAAAAAATTACGATACCTTATGAAGATAATTTCCGAGTAGAGGATGACTTAAAATGTGCAGTTAAATATTTTCCTCCTTTTTAATAAAAATATTTTTGTTAAAAAATTACTTTTACCCCATGAAGATAATCTCTGGGTGGCAAATGACTCGAAATGTGAGGTTAGGTATTTTCTTCCTTTTATTAAAAAATTAGTTTACTCAATGAAGATAATCTCGAGGCGAATGACTAGAAATGTGGGGTCAATTATTTTTCTCCCTTTTCATAAAAATTATTTTCATTAAAAAATTTTACTTATCTCATATAGACAATTTCTGACTAGCGGATGACTTAAAGTATGAGATTAAATATTTTTGCTTTGACTTTTTAAGAAAAATAAAAATCAAAAAGTATTTCTATCTTCATGTTTTATCCAACACTTTTGAGTTGAATTGTTTTGCTGCCAAAACAGAATCCTCAAACTCTATATATTTTTCACGATCTGAGCAATTAGATCATGATGGATCTAGATAGATCTTAGTCTTGCTCTAGCAAGAGGCTTTATAATAGACCTAATGTCAGTATTTTGCCCTCACAGGAGGAATAAGCGTGATCTGCGAGACCTGCTAAGTGGTAGCAATCTATAGACATGCAAAACTCAAAAGATAGCAAAATTGTTTTGTATTAAAAAATTATGAAAACTCTCTTCTCTAGTTGGAATTAGGTACATGTAAATCCATTGTGATTTGTAGATGTGTAAATTTTACACAGCTTATATCTGGAAGTTAGCCAGGTAATTTCCACCCATATATTTCCATTGGGCCTAGTCTAGCCTATTTGGGCCCATTTTAGTTTATTTGTGTCCAAAACACTTTCTCAGGCTTAGAATTTTCCACTTTGCCTACTTAGGGTGTGTTTGGGAATGAATAAAACTTTTGATGAAAAGTTGTAGAGATGAGAAGTTGTCAAATGATGTGATATGATAGGGGTAATGATGAGGAATAAATAGGATAAAGTTGAAATAGATAGGTTAGTTGTGTTGTAGTTGTGTAGAAATGATTGAAAAGTAGGGTAATTGTATAGAAAAATGTGAAGAAATAATTAAAAAATAGGATAGTTGTGGAGAGTGAAAAGTTTTAGATTGAAAAGTTTTAACTTGACAACTTTTGGTTATTACCAAACACACCCTTAGGTTTAAAACCCCACAATAGGCCCAATTGGGCCCAAAACTCATCAGACAGCCCAGAGTGGGGCTGAAAACTTTTCAATGAACCCATTTGGATTCAAAACTCTCTAAACAGCCCAATGGGCCCAAAAGCCTCCAACAACCTTATTTCGGCTTGAAACTTCCTAAGGTGGTTTTAAACATCCTAATTGGGCCCAAAACCTTCAAAGCTAATTCATTTGAACCTGAAGCCCTCAATAAGCCTTTTAGGCCTACAATTTTCAAGATGGACTCAAAGCCTATTAGGCCTAAACCCCTTTCAACAAGCTCATTTGGGCACAAATTGATTGAGTTAGCCTAATTGGGCCAAAACTCTTTTTAATAATCCTAGTTGGAGGGGTATTTGCACCATACCCCCTCTAAGTATGCAAAATAGCATTTTAGACCCCGACGTTTGCGTATTAGCATTTTAGACCCTGATAAGTTTCTTTTTTGGCATTTTAAACCCTCCGCCCTAACGTCGTCTGCTGTGCACCGTCTGACTGTGTGCAATGACGGAAATACCTCTCAATAGAAACAAAATCGTTGCCCTAATGAGAAAATCCTTCCCAAATCTTAGCATCTCTACTCTCTGCTAAAACACGAACATGAAGATCTCCTTGATTAACATCACCATCAGCTAGCTTCCGGAGGTTCAATCGATCTCCCTTCCAGACAAAGCATCTGCTCCTGTTATAGGAATATGCAGAGCAAGAGCAATCATCCAAGCATGCCGCCTGGCATTTTTCAATACCTTCAACAACTAAAGATCTTGAATTTGGAGGTAGTTTCATATTAGGAATCCGCAAAAACATCAACTTTTTTACCATTCACGAAGTCATTCTCAGAACATAACACATCTTCCTCTGCTACACAACCTGCAGCCCAGTCACCCGTCTCCCAATTTTTCGGGACCGCGGCTGAAAGTCCTGCAAACATCCACACAAGGTAGAGCTGCCAAAATCACAGACCCCAAAGGCCCCACAAACAACAAAAACATCACATTGGTCTGATGGGTAGGACATAAAAACATTCTAGTTCTTGGTCTGATTAGACCATATCCAATCAAGGAATTGCCCTAATACTCCCACAACAAATCATATGATAGATCCATTTTTCACAATGTAGGAGTAGTAATTCTCTTTCTCATTTGTTACATACGTGATACGATCAACCGGTTGTTGAATGAGTTCTGATATTATTGCTGGGATTAAAGGGAACCTTTGGCCATCCCACACTCCAGTTCTCCAGTACCTATAAGAATCATTCCACAATATGTAATACTAATT
This sequence comes from Annona cherimola, assembly GCA_030490835.1. NCBI lineage: Eukaryota > Viridiplantae > Streptophyta > Magnoliopsida > Magnoliales > Annonaceae > Annona > Annona cherimola. The sequence continues at coordinate 81,628,007 of CM059972.1, read as the reverse complement.
GGTGTCATCTGCTTCTATCTGGAAAGAATAAGCACCGGAAGTAGGATCTTCCGAGTTCCTCCATGAAAAGGGGCGCTGGTGAAGTCCGGTGACTTTGTTCAAACCCACCTTTTGTTTAGGGAACCATGTATCTGTTGGGTGATCGAAGCTCTGTCATGTCACCCGAGACGAATTGGACCTGTCTCTTAGGACGAGATTTCCATTGTCCATTACCCAAAGTCCCTTCACTTCACAACGTCGTGCCTCTTCCAAAAGTTCAGTCTTTTCCCTTTTCATCTTAAAAGCATTTCAACCAGTGTCATTTACGTCATTTTAAAAAAACCATGCGCACAAAGGACTGCCAGACGGTGCGCAGCAGACGGCGTTAGGGCGGAGGGTTTAAAATGCTAAAAAAAAAACTTTTCAGGGTCTAAAATGCTAATACGCAAACGTCGGGGTCTAAAATGCTATTTCGCATACTTAGAGGGGGTATGACGCAAATACCCCCCTAGTTGGACCCAAAACCCTTTAACAGGCTTGATTGGGCCTAGAATTCTCCATATAACTCAGCTTGGCCCAAAACTTGCCAACAAACCCTCTTGGGTCCTTAATTTCCCAATAAGCCCAAAACTCTTCGACAAGCCCACTTGAGCCCAAATTTGTTAAGTTTGCCAAATTAGGCCCAAACTCTTTTAAATGATCCTAATTGGGCCGCAAACTTCTTTAGTTGGTCCAAGTTACCCAAACACATTTCAAATTTTATTTAAAACCGTATTTCTTGGTAAAACCACCTATTTTTTTAGCCAGAGGCTATATGCGGAATATGCTAACCTATTGTGTGATTCTAGAGACTAAATGTGGAAGACATTGACTTTCTGTGTGAGTACAGAAGCTGAAAGCTATGTAACTCCAAAAGTTGAGAGCACATTCAGCTTGCCATGTAGGATCTCTAGTGTAGCCAACGGGCCCTCACTAGTACCAAACTGAATCATCGTTAGTCAACAAGCTACGCATATATTCACTTTGAGTCATGGTGTGAGGCATCACGTACTTTACCCTTTCGAGTCACAATATGTGGCGTAGTGTACTCACCCCTTTTTAGATCATGGTGTGTAGTGATATGATCTATATTTAATTTTATTAGTCATGTTGCATGGTCGATATGCAACCCTCTCGAGTCATGGTGCGTGGCAACATACACTCATTTTTTCTTTCGAGTCATGAAGCCAGGCAAAGTGTACTCATCACATTTGTATTTTTGTTAGACACATGTTGTTGTGAACTTGTAAAGTCGTGGGAAGACCTTTTATGCATTTTATTATCATTTCAACGAAATTATCAAATCTTTATGAACTATTGTATTTGGCTCTTTTAATCAAGGCTTTCATCGTTAGAGATGTAAAATCAGAATGCAGAACACAATGCAAAATACTTCTATGATATAATTTTCGAACTCGATTAAAGGAATTAAATGCTTTAAAATCTATTGAAAAAATTAATTGAGCATTTATTCTCTAAAATCACAAACACAAATGGTACGGTCTAAATCTCTGACCCGAAATGAGGCCAAAACACGTCTCTCCGAATATCCGAGCTCCGCCGTCAACCCTTATGTCTCCCTCCAAAATCACATATCCCACCCCTCCTTGTATTTAAATAGGCAACATTAAATCCATACTCTTAAGCTCATACTGTGCATATATATTATTTTCATAACTTCATTTTATTTTCCTTATCTCCTCCCAATTAACGACCAAGTATGTAATAACATTTTTAGTATTAAAATTTTTACCACGATGATTACACTGTTGTTGTGAATCAAGCTATCAAGTTACGGAGCTTTTAATGGATCTTGGTTATCAACAAAAAGGTCCAATAGAAATTAAATGTGATAATCTTTTAGTAATACTAATTTCAAAGAATTGAGTGTTGTATGGCATGACAAAACATATCGAAATTACTTCCATTTCATTCAAGAAGTTCAACAATCTAATGAAGTGATTCTAGTACATTGTTCATCTGATGATTGGCTTGCTTATTTGCTCATTAAAGCTTTGCCTAAGGAAATGTCTAAAATGCTTAGCTAAAAGATTATTGTTGTCACAAAAATGTTGATGAGTATTGAACATCTAACATTTTAGTTTTTACAATGAAGTTCTATTAGCATAAAGACTAGTAGGCTATCATGGAATAAAATATAAAAATTTATTTTTTTGTTTTGCTATTTGTTTTTCAATTGTAACAATTCACAAATTTGGAATTCAAAGTGGGAAAGTTGTTATTTTTTATACAGCTTTTTCCGAATATACTCATTACATTTGACTATAATTTCAAATATCCCACTATAATTTTAAAGCCTCAAATATATATTATATTTGCATATAATTCTAAATGTGCCCATTCAGTTATCTATCGTTATGTTAATTAACAGAGCTTTTCCCAAATATACTTATTATGCTTAACTCTAATCATAAATATACCTGCTACGTTTTTAAAATTCCATATATACTCACTACGTTTGCAGTTAATCCCAAGAAGACATGAAATTACTAATATGTGCATCAAATTGTAGACATAATTAAAAAAATGAATATCATAATTGAACATGAGCTCTAAATTTGGAAATTTATAATTTTCTTTTCTTTCTATTTTATTTTATATTTTATTATTTTATAATAGGGGTATTTTGAGCATTTATGAAAATTTAAACAATGATTTTTAAAAGAACGAAAATTTTTTAGATTAACTACAAACACAGTAGATATATCTGAAATTTTGAAAATGTAGTAAGTTTATTTGGGATTAGGGTGAGTGTATTTGGGAAAAACTCTAATTAGTGGAGGCGATATGACATGGTTATCAATTTTTCGGAAATGCCTGAAATACCCTTAGAAATACCAACATGGAGAATTACAAAAGCTGAAATGTAGCACAAGCATCACAACAAATAAGTCCAAAAATTTTTTATGTCTAATTTAAGCACATGATTCATGAAATTCCAATTAAAAATCCACTCTATGGCAAAGCCCAAGAGGAGAGGGGTGAATTGGGTCTTTAAAAATTCTTTTACAATCAGAAAAATTCAGCCCCTGGATAATTGTGTCCCCTTAAATGAAAAACGTGAAATGTAAAAGCTGTAATCAATAAAACTTAAGAAGTTATAGTGGTTTGGAACAACCCTCCCTACTCCACTCCTCAAAGAACACTCCCTAGTATCTTGGGTTCCACTAAAATAGGATTTTAATGTAGCAAAGCCCTTACTCTCTTCTAAATTTTAGCTCTAGGGGGCCTTATACAATCTCAGCACAAGTAGGTGACGAGTTCCACTCCAATCACACGTTACTTTGCTTTCACTTGGTCTTAATCTCCAATACTAAACCAAGTGTAATACAAATTATCAATAAATAAATAAAAATTTTATATTTTACAATTGTGTAGGCAACTTCAAGTACAAAGAAGAACTTGTAAAAGAGGTGAAGATGATGCAGTTCAGCTCTCGGGAGTTTTACGCAGTGTTTTTCATGAAAAACTTCTTGTAGATCACTTAGGGTGTGTTTGGTTAGAGGTAAAACTTTTGATGAAAAGTTCTTAGAGAAGAAGTTGTCAAATCAATAGAAAGTGATGTGATATAATAGGAGTAATGATGAGGAGTAAAGAGAATAAAGTTAAAATAGATAGGTTAGTTGTATGGGTAGTTGTGTAGAAATGATTGAAAAGTAGGGTAGTTTGTATATAAAAGTGTGAAAAAATAATTAAAAAATAGAATAATTATGGAGAGTGAAAAGTTTTAGATTGAAAAGTTTTAGTTGACACTTTTTTGCCCTAAACAAACACACCCTTAAATGATAGAAGATGAGAAAGGTGAACTCAATCAATGCTCTTTCATCTACCCTCCTCGTTTATTTGAAGTTCCTTAAATAGAGGGAAATAAATTCGAACGTTTGGTGGTAGGTGATGCGCATTTAATGCGCCAACGTTCGAATTTTTTCGACCATTGCGAGCCAAGTCGCACTTGGAGTCGACCTGGGATGCGACTTTGTCCAAGTCGCAGAATGGAGTCGACTTCGGCCTTCAGCTTTTAAGTCAAGTTTCATACTCAAGTCGACCTGGTCTTAGACTCGCAGGTGGAGTCGACTTCTGATGCGACTTCGGCCTTTAACTTTAAGTCAAGTTCCATATTCAAGTCGACCTGGTCTTAGACTCGCAGGTGGAGTCGACTTTGGATGCGACTTCACCAGCCATGTCTTCTTGGAATTTTAGATTTTGTTTGTGATCTACTTGTGTTTGACCTTTCTTTCTTCTTCTCTTTTCAAATGCATGTATCTTCATTTGGGATTTTAGTCCTTGACTTTTATCACTATACTTGGGTTTGTATAATATTCCTTGGTCACTTGATAAAATCCCTTTTAGTGGTCTTGGCTCAAGGTTGTCATTGCCTTTTGAATTTAACTTCTTCATTCTAATAAGAAGTTTTGGAAGCATCTTAATGATGATTTTTACTTAAGTCGCAAGCTTGATTTGACTTGAGGTGCCACTTCACCCAAGTCGCATGTTGGGGTCAACTTGAGATGCGACTTCACCCAAGTCGTTTAGTGAAGTTGACTTGATATGCGACTTAACCTTGTCAAACTCAACTCCTGTAGCTAAGGTTCACCTAAGTTATAGTTGGAGTCAACTTGGTGTTGCGACTTCGCCTAAGCCGCAAACGGAGTCGACTTTGATTGCGACTTTGTCTGTCTTGGAGTCCAAATTTCAGCTCTGTCAATTTTTGGGGCATTGAAGTCGATACTGAAGTCGACTTGGGTATCGACTTCACCTAAGTCGATGCCTAAGTCGACATGGTATGCGACTTGACCTGCTATCCTTTTGACCTTTGATTATTTGAACCTTGTCATCACTTAGCAAACACATTAGTACTTAAATGATTCTCAAATTGAGTTGTTAATCATCAAAACATGGATTGTGCTTAATTTACCTCATGTTTCAACAATCTCTCCCTTTTTGATGATTGACAAAACCAATTTGAGATGAACCTTTCCTTTTTATCATCAAAGAGGCATTTCATATTTTAGGTAACATTTTGCATTAAATTTTATTGTCAACTCATGTTAGTTATATAATATTTCATAAAAATGACATATTTCATCCAAGTGATATGTTATCATATTCATTCCAAATCATACATATTCATTTCAAATCATATAGTTTGCAACAAAAAATATTTTCATTTAATTCAATGCAAAATATGGAGAAAAGATTCAAATTACATTCTACCCAACCAAAAATGAACCTAAGTTCTCTCTTTCTCTCCCTTTTTTGTCAAGGCATCAAAAAGGTATGTATGGAAAGCAAGATTTATGGAATTGAAAGGCTGAGATGGGATAGGAAAGGGAATGAGATGGAGGGATAGGACGGGTGCAAGCTGAGGAAAATGAGGACGATGGAGCCTGAATGGTGGGTTCAGCTTGGAAAGATTCGCCCCAATATGGATCAAAGTCGGGTAGGCTGGGAATGGGTCTGCCACGACGACTACCCGAGGCAAGTTGATACTTGATAGTCGTCATCTCTTGATCCAATTTGTCCAGTCGTCCGTGCATTTCCATCAAAGTGATATTGATATTTCCCAACTCTTGTGAAATGCGTCTCTTCATTTGGTGTAGATATTCGAGGATGGCCTTAGATGTGGATGGTTGATCTGGGGAGCGGGCGAAGTGATCGGTGGCCCGCGACCCGTGAGGGGAACATGATCCATGTGACGCAGGTGACGCAGGAGCTGGAGGTGCGGGAGCTGGAGACGGAATGGGATCATGTCAAGGAAGATCCTCCCCCTCAGGATGAGCTTCCTCTACTTCTGGTGGTGCGGGAATGTCTTGGAACGGATTTTCCATTCGTTCCCTTAGCCGTTCTGCGCTGAATGCCTCCAAATCAATCTTCATCCTAGTCAAAAGGGCATGGTTGATGACATTGGTAGGTTTGAGCACCTCATACGGCTCACCCTCCAAGTCAATATAGTAATAGGCAAAAAAATTTGTAATCCACGTGCCATATTGTAAAATGCCCCGTGGGTTCTCCTTCTTTAGCTCAAGAGTCTCCAAAAATAGTTTGAAAAGATTAACCTTGACTCGATTTTCCACCTTCCATAGGATTTCGGCCTCTTGTGGATTGATTTGATTCTGGTCTCCTCCTTTGGAGTAGATGCAGTGTGCAATAAGCAGCCATAGGACCCGCAATCTTGGGGATAGATCTATGTAATGCAAAAATTTGATACCCGGATAATACTTGTTACTATTTGTCAGTTGGTTGTACATCTGGGTAAGAGTTAGGCCTTCAGGAAGAGGTTCATCATCTTTAGGTACTCTTAGAATGTTTGTGACTTTATCAACTGCATTTCTCTTGCTTATATTATGTCCGAGTCCCAGATTTATCTCGACCCCTTTAACATAAGTATTTAGATACTCCTGATCCCATAAGTAATAGAATAGCTAGGTCAAATCAGGGTAAATCCTATCGTCCTCCTTTAATAATGCAGTCCAACCTTGAAAATCCAGTAATTCCTCTATTCTAAACTCATATTCTTGCAGGAACTTGAAATTGATGATTTTGGGCACAAAGGTCTTCCTCTCGTAGAAATGCATTTGAAATAATTTAAAATTCATGTGAAAAGTAAAGGCTAATAGAACGCGTATGGCTTCCAATCTAACTGCTGGAGTACACGATTCCTCAAAATCAATTCATTCTTCTAGTAAATATCCTTTGGCCACAAGCTTAGCTTTATTTCTCACCACAAGTCCACTTTCGTCTAGTTTGTTCCTGAAAACCCATTTGGTACCAATAACGGTGCAATTTTTTGGGTCTAGGAACCAGATGTCATACTTGATTTCTTTTGAACTAGTTTAGCTCTTATTGCATTGCCAAAATCTAATTTTCATTATTAAGAGATTGATCAATTGAATTTAGTTCTATTTTGGATACAAGGGCAAAATCTCCACATATAATATGTTTAGATCTTCTGGTTCATACTCCTTCATATACTTTCCAAATTACTTGTTCAATTGGATGGTCATTTTTAAATTTCAGATCCTGTGGAGGTTTGTAAGAATCATTACCTTCACTTACCTTTTCATCCAGAGATTGCTCTTGTTTTGTTTTCAATTCTCCTTGTTGTTCCAATCGTGATTTTTCAACATTCTTTGACATGTCATCTGCATCACCAAACTTATCCTCCTTTTTGAAATTAGGATTAAATTCATCGAATACAACATGTATTGATTTTTTACTACTTGATTTCTTTTGTTAAAAACTCTATATGTTTTGCTATTTGATGAATATCCAAAAAATATTATCTCATTACTTTTGGCATCTAAGTTTCCTAAGTTTATTTTTTCATCATTAAGCACATAGCAAGTACAACAAAAGCATGGAAGTATGAAATATTTAGTTTTCTACATTTCCATAACTCATATGGGGTCTTTTTCAAGATTGCTCTTATGATTACTCGATTTAGTACATGACATGTTCTACTTACAGCTTCACCCCAAAATCTCTTAGATAATTTACTTTCATTTAGTATAGCTCTAGTCATCTCCTGTATTATTTTATTTTTCCTTTCAACTACCCCATTTTATTGGAGAGTCCTTGGTGCAGAGAATGTGTGTTGAATTCCTTTTTTATTACACAATTTTATAAATCGTTTGTTTTCAAATTCACCACCATGATCACTTCTAATGGATACGATCGTGTTTTGCTTTTCATTTTGCACTAAATTTGAAAAAGTAACAAACATTGAGAAAACTTCATCTTTGCTAGCTAAAAGTATTATCTATATAAATATTGAAAAATCATCAACAATGATAAAAATATACTTTTTTCCTCTAAGAGTCAAGATGTTGGACGACCCATATAGATTCATGCGTAATAATTCAAGTGGCCTAGCCGTCGAAATTTCTTTTTTTGGGGGAAATGACATTTTAGGCTGCTTGGATAGTTGACATGCCTTGCAGATTTTATCTTTGTCATATTTAAGTTTTAGTAATCCTTCTACTAGGCTCTTTTTCCACAAGGTCTTAATGTTTGACATATTTATGTGTCCAAGTCTTTTATGTCATATCCATGAATCATTTTCAATAGCTATGAGACATTGTCCATTAAGTTCATCAAGGAAAACTAAATATACATTTACATATCTTTTGCAGCTAAAAACTATGTAGTCTTCATAAAAAATATTGCATATAGAAGATTCAAACATAACTTTATAGCCTTTGTCACATAGTTGACTAATGTTCATTAGATTATATTTGAGTCCTTCAAAAAATAGCACATCCTCAATACATGCATTTGAAATACCATAAACATTTCGTTTACCTTTTATTATACCTTTCTCATTGTTTCCAAATGCAACAATTCCTTCACTACATTGTTTGACTTTGTGGAATAATCCTCTTTCTTCTGTCATATATCTTGAGCAACCATTGTTCATGAACCATATGTTGCTAGGTTTTGCTTTAAGATATACTTGCAAAATAAAATTATGTAGTGTTTATCTCTTTGGGTACCCATTTTGTGGGTCCATTTGCGTTAGTAAGCCATTAGAGTCTACGCTGCTCTACTTTGGATGACATAAATCCAATGGTTTTTAGTACCCAAATCAATTTTGCACCATGGTCATGTAATTTCTTTATTCTTCATTGATAAATTTTGTGGCCCATTTTGTTGCAGAAGTTGCATGCCCTTGGAAGTCTTGGAGTGGGAATCCACGTGCTACGGGGTTCCCAGATTGGCCTTTTTGTCCAAGTAACATGACTCATTCTTGGTTTAAGAAATGTAGATTTGGTTTGATTCCTACCAAATTTTGAAGTATTTGATTTACTACTTTCTCTATTCTCAAATGTGAATATCCAAGTCCTCTTTTGTTATTCTGGCTAGTCATATTTAAGAACATTTTCACACTTTTTTCTGGATTAAAATTTTTTACTAATGATTCATTCAATGACTCATTTTCCTTCTTCAGTCTTTCCGCCTTGTCAATTAAAATATTATTTTCATTTGTTAGGTGGTTGACTCTTTCTACTAGCTTTCCATTCACAATAATGGTTGGGTCACATTGTCATTTCTTTAATGTGAATTTATTTCTCAGTTTTTTGATTTCATTATATAATGAATCATACGCTTGTTTCAATTCCTCTAATTCAGCATATTTGAGACAATCATGCGTAAAGAAGTAGATAAACTTGGTATTTGAGTGATTAAGTTTGAATGATACCTCTTCACTACTTGTACAATTTATTGAGGTTGGTTCTTCCATCTACGTTTCTATTGCGGTAAGGCAAATCATGTCGTGTTCTTCCTCTATCCTTGCCATGCAGCATATTCGATCATAGTTTGCTACTTCGTTATCTTCATTTGCCGAGCTGCTCGTTGTAGACGTTTCTTCATTTACATATATTCCTCTTCCTTTAGATTTCTGAAATTTTCTATTTTCACTCCTGTCTTTCTTCTCTTGCCGTTATTTTGTTTTACTATTTTCTGGTGTAGGACATTGAACTTGTATATGTCCTACTTCACCACATCTGTTGCATTTGGTTATTTCTTTCTTTTTCTTCTTTCTATTTCTCTCCTTGAATCCCTTGAAGATCTTTCCTTTTCTCATGAACTTTCTGAATCTCCGAGTGAGTAGGGCGATCTCTTCGTCATCATTTTGAGAAGACAATGTGGATTTATCTGAGTTTTGTGCAGTCCTCAAAGCAATAGCTCTTTTGCCTGTATGTTGCTCCTCATTTCTTCTCTTTATCAGTTCATGTGACATGAGAGAACTGATAAGGTCTTCCAATCTTAGCGTATTCAAGTCCTTTGCCTTTGCAATAGTTGTGATCTTTAGAGCCACGACTCCAGTAGAACCCTTAGGATTTTCGTAACCTGTTAAGATTCGGAGATTGCTTTTTCAAGACCTTTTAATGCGTTAGTAATCTTGAAAAATCTAGTAAACATCTCAGATATATTTTCAGTGTCTAACATTTTAAAACTTTATAATTCTCCAACCAATATATTTCTTCTCGTCCCTTGGACTTAAGAAGTTCCCTCATATATTGATGTTAGCATTTTCCATATTTCTTTGTCTTTTGACACGAGGATACCCTATTATATTCTGCAGTTGTTAGAGCGCAGAAGAGGGAGTCATGGCCTTAGCATTGCTTTTCACGGTCTTAACTTCTTCTCAGACCATGTCGAGGCTCTTTCACCAATTGGCAGAGTAACTTCATCTTGAATAACAATCCAAAAGTCTATATCAGTAGTCATGATAAGATGTTTCATTCTTAACTTTCATTAACCGAAGTTACTTCCATCAAACAAAGGTGGCGGGTGAATGACTGACCTTCAGCAAATGTAGGAGTGGAAGTTGATTGGAATGCCATTAAATAAGATCTCTTTGGTGGAAACTCAAAGACCTGCTCTGATACTGCTTATTAGTCTCGAGTTTATGGCAAAGCCCAAAAGGGGAGGGGTGAATTGGGTCTTTAAAAATTCTTTTGCAATCAGAAAAATTCAACCCCTTGATAGTTTTGTCCCTTTGAACGAAAAACGTGAAACGTAAAGGCTGTAATCAATAAAACTTAAGAAGTTATAGTGGTTCGAGACAACCCTCCCTACTCTACTCCTCAAAGAACACTCGCTAATGTCTTGGGTTCCACTAAAATAAGATTTCAATACAGCAGAGCCCTTGCTCTCTTCTAAATTTTAGCTCTAAGGGACCTTATACAATCTCAGCACAAGTAGGTGACGAGTTCCACTCCAATCGCACGCTACTTTGTCTTCACTTGATTTTAGTCTCCAATACTAAACTAAGTAGAATACAAATGATCAATGAATAAATAAAAATTCTACGCTTTACACTTGTGTAGGTAACTTCAAGCACAAAGAAGAACTTGTAAAAGAGGTTGAATATGATGCAGTTTAGCTCTCAGCAGTTTTACACAGTGTTCTTCTTAAGAAACTTCTTGTAGATCACTTAAATGCTAGAAGATAAGGAAGGTGAACTCGATCAATGCTCTTTCATCTAACCTCCTTGTTCATTTGAAGTCCCTTAAATATAGGTAAGTAAATTTGAACGTTTGGTGGTAGATGACACGCATTTAATGCACCAACGTTCGAATTTTTTCGACCGTTGCAAGCCAAGTCACACTTAGAGTTGACCTGGGATGCGACTTCGTCCAAGTCGCAGAGTGGAGTCGATTTCGGGTGCGACTTCACCAAAGTTGTAGACTAAAGTCGACTTCGGATGCAACTTCACCAGTCATATGTCTTCTTGGAATTTTAGACTTTGTTTATGATCTACTTGTGTTTGACCTTTCTTTCTTCTTCTCTTTTCAAATGCATGGATCTTCATTCAGGATTTTAGTCCTTGAATTTTATCGCTATACTTGGGTTTGTATAATATTCCTTGGTCACTTAATAAAATTCTTTTCAGTGGTCTTGGGTCAAGGTTGTCATTGCCTTTTGAATTTAACTTCTTTATTCTAATAAGAAGTTTTAGAAGCATCTTAACAATGATCTTTACTTAAGTCGCAAGCTTGAGTCGACTTGAGGTGCAACTTCACCCAAGTCGCATATTGGGGTCGACTTGAGATGCGACTTCACCCAATTCGCTTAGTGAAGTTGACTTAATATGTGACTTAACCTTGTCAAACTCAACTCCTATAGCTGAGGTTCACCTAAGTCACAGTTGGAGTCAACTTGGTGTTGCGACTTTTCCTAAGTCGCAAGCAGAGTCAACTTCGGTTGCGACTTTGTCTGTCTCGGAGTTCAAATTTCAGCGTTGTCGATTTTTGGGGCATTGAAGTCAATACCGGAGTCGACTTGGGTATCAACTTCACCTAAGTCGATGCCTGAGTCGACATGGTATACGACTTGACCTGCTATCCTTTTGACTTTTGATTATTTGAACCTTGTCATCACTTACCAAACACATTAATACTTAAATGATTCTCGAATTGAGTTGTTAATCATCAAAAAATGGATTGTGCTTAATTTGCTTCATGTTTCAACATAACCCATACACATACCCAGACCCACTCAACTAAGATACGCAGAATACGTAATCCTAATTCCAGTAGAATACAAGACATCTAACAAATCTCCACCTTGGCTTGAATTATGCACACAACAAGCTAATTAGCTTATAGAGAAACTTGTGTCTGCGATCGCTCTGCGATCTTCTAACCATGCTCAAACTTGCATGGTCTGTCACACCCTTCTTGAGTGTTGGGTATAGCTTACCTCTGTGTCACAGTCTTTAGTGGCCTCACAGGAACTCCACCTGCTTGCACACTCCCTAGAAGTCTATAAAGACTTCCAGTCTTTTGACCTTTCATCACAACCGTAGCTCCCTTTGACACCTTGAGAACTCCACCTCCAGCTGAAATCTCAAAACCTCTGGAGTCTAATGTTCCCAATGAAATCAAATTCATTCGTAAATTAGGAACATGTCTCACATTAGTCAATGTCCGTACAACTCTATCAAACATGCAAATTTGTACTGCTCCAATGCCAACAACTCTGCTCCTTGCATTATTTGCTATCCTTATAGTACCACCATCGCATTTTTTGTACGAACTGAATTGTTCCTTAGCCGCACACATATGAAAGGAACATCCTGAATTTAAGATCCAATCATCACTACCTGTAGTCACTTCTGCTGTCAGCAACACATCACTATCCGAATCCACAACTATTGAGGAATAATCAGACGATTCATCATTCGCCTTCTCTTTCCCCTTCTCATTTTCTTTTTCTTTCTCTTTCCTCTCTCCTTCCATGTATAGCAAACTCTCTTCATGTGACCCTTCTTGCCGCATTCCCAACACTCAATATCTCTACTCGATCTAGATGAACTTCTGGATCCATTAGGACTATTTGATTTGTATTGCCGATGACTAGTCACAGCCAAAGCACTCTCACTACCTGACGATCCATTATCATTGTTCTTTCTATAAGTTTCATTCATTAGTAGAGAAACAACAACATCATCAAGCTCCAAAATATCTTTCCTGAATAATAACATCGTCACGATGCGATCAAACGAATCAGGTAATGAGGCCAACATAAGTAACGCCTTGTCCCCTTCTTTAATTTCCACTCCCGAAGAAGTGAAATCTATTGCGATTCTATTAAATTCATCCAAGTGCTTCCCAAGATCTCTAGGCTCTTCAAATTTCAATGCATATAATTTTTTTCAGATATAATCTATTAGTTAAGGATTTAGATTTATACCTGGTCTCCAATTTTTTCCAAATTTCTTCAACATCTATCAAACTAATCACCTCCTGAAGAGTATTATCTGCAAGAAACATATGAATTATGCTAGTTACCAAATCTCTCATAATCTGTCATTCATCATCGCTCATCTTCTCGAGCTTTTCGGATTCTTTCTTCAATGCTTTGACTGTCCCTTCTTGAGTTAGAATATTCTTTACCCGTTGCTGTCATAGGGTAAAATCATTCTGCCCATTAAATGGCTCCACCGCAAAAGAGGTCCCCTTTATACTCGCCATATTTGAAATTCTTCAAATAAACTTTTCTAAATAAGCTGAATTTGCCCAATCTGAACCGTCCATGTGATTCAAAGCACCTTAAAATGTAGAAAACGACTCTCGAATCACCCAAATCGGACGCTGGGATCACCAGATTTGATGAAAAAAAATCTACGCAATTTAAACCAAATTTTCTGTCTGTTGAGACGAATAAAGATTCGTTCGTCACCTTCCAAAAAACCAACTGCACGAGCTGCCCTAGCTGCCGCCCAAAAAAAAAAATTCTGGTCGATCTGTCTAGGTCTATTCTAGATTCGTCTGCCCATCGTGTAATGCTGGACGTCAGATTCCGGCAATCTTGAGCGCTAGCCGCTTTCCTACGGCACCAGCTTGCTCAACTGCAGATACTGCCACCTTGCGCACCGCCGTCGGCCGATTTCTTCGCTGGTTCGTTGCCGTCTGCGCGCGCACCGTCCCTGCCAGAAATCGCTCGACCCCTTTCTGCGCCACTGCCTCTCTGACGTCACCGGCGAGCTCAACCGCTGGAGCGTACTAGTCCCGCACCGGATCGTCGCTGCCTGCCGAACCGAAAAAAAGCGCTGTTGTTGGTTCTTGTCTAGACGTATTGCCAACCACCGTAGGTCCGAGCAAAGGACGCCGCCTCTGCTTCTCCTTCCTCTTTGCCGACCGCTCGTGTCGTCAGCAAGCGCACCACGTCGCCGCACACACCGCCTCGCCGAATCTCTCCTCTTGCACATTGGCCGGACCGCAGCTGCTTCTCCCAGGCCTGAGAATTGCTTCCGTTCATATCTGTTCCGCTGCCAAATCTCCACCGTCCAGATTTGGTTGTTCACCAAATCCAATGTCCGCATTATTGCTTGCAAGACCTCAACCCTCCGGATTTGCCTGAATTGGAAAAACCCCACAAACCTTGCTCTGATATACCAATTTGTTAGGGTTGAGATCAATTTCAAGCATACAAGAACTCAGGGATATAACGCGGATCGGCTCCAAGCCCACTCCACCAAATAAAGGAGTAATTAATTAATCACCAAACTAATTACAACTTTCCTTCCACAGGTAACAGACGGCTTCTCTTAGAGAATCTCACACTGGGACTCTCTAAACTCTCTATGTGATCTTCCCTGCAACCTTATAAATCACATGTCTATTTATAACTTTCATATATAACTTTGCATAACCCATACGCAAATTCAGACCCATTCAACTAAGACACGCGGAATACGTAATCCCAATTCCAGCAGAATACAAGACATCTAACATATGGGTAATTAGGACCAGCGTCAACAAGAGCAATCTTCTTGATTGAACAGCTGAGATCTACTAATTGGATAGCTAGAATTTTCCAATCGAGGTAGCTACAATATGGACAAAAGTTTTGACAACAAAGGAGTTGTCAGACGGACTGAAGAAGGGTGGTCGACTATGAGTAAGGTGGCAAAGCTAACAGCCTATGCCAACGTGGGAGCTCTAGATCAGTAGGTTCACTGTTGTTTCTCAAACCCACTACCACCAGAAGCAACAACAAACAAAGAAGGATGCATAGAACAGAGCAACAAACAAGGAGGCTAGGCTAGAAGAAAAGTAATATCTCATTGCAGTAAGAAGGAAATGGAGGAATGCGAGGAGAAGAAAGGAGAGACAGGGAGATCGGGGTGGTTATGGAGAAGGGAGGAGTGAAGGAGAAAGATGATCTGAAAAGTAGGAGTAAGAGGAGGCGCTGGAATAGCAAAAGAAGTTACTGCCACCTCTTAACTTCTTCTTCGCTACCAGTTTGCCTACCACTGCTTGTCGCCTCTTCTTCAAAGGCTACTGCTATGACATCAATTTTCTATTCTGGGGAGAAGAAAAAATCCAAAGCCTTGTTGTGCCTGAAATCGTTACCTGTGATGAAAACCGACCACCGCTTGCTTCTCTTCGCGAACCTTAACGCCAATCTACCACTGATCGTTTGATGAAGATGGGTAGAATCAATGGTAAGCCACAGTTGTCAACGCCGAAAGTAGAAAGAGATAGAGATAGAGATGGAGGAGGATTAAATGGGAACAGATGGGCGGACACAGTTTGTATAGGTCATTTGCCCCTTTTGGTTCAGCCTTGGACAGTGGGCATTTTAGTGATTTTATATATTTTCTCACAGAGGCCCAACCCATGAGAAGCGTTTCTTCCGTTTTTCTCAGAGGAAGCTGCTTATCCACCGTCCATTTTCAATCAACGGCTGAGAACCGAAGGGGTACTTTTGGTACAAAATTTTTGTCGAAGGGGTATCACGTATTGCCCGCGATTGGATTCCTCACACGCACTTCTGGCTTTTCTAGCTCTTAGGGTTTTGAAATTGCTCTTTCCATTATGTCTGCCTCTTTGCTATCTAGATTCGTCGGCCTCATGCATCTCTCTGCCTTAGGGAATCCTCTCACCAGATTCATCTCCCGCGTGCCCTTAATCTGTTGTTGTGATTTCAACAACCAGATTCACAAGATTCAGGTAATCTTGCTCTTTCCATCTCCTTCCTGCTCACTATCGTTGCCTCTCTCTAATCTTCTGCTAGGTCAGCCACTCTCTATCGCTTTGTGACAAATCTCCTCTTTCAACTCAAGCTAGGGCATTGCTTCCTCCCTCATCTCTCCGATCATCTCACTATTTATGGTATCCTCTTTCGCACCCCCTAAAATCATATCCAAAGCCGATCTAAGCCGTTCTCTCTCTCTCTCTCTCTCTCTCTCTCATTTTAAGGCTTTTGATTGTCGAAAGCAGCTGTATTTTTGCATAGGAGAAGAGAGAGACAGAGCGAGAAAATCCACGTCCTCCTCCTCAGCTCATCTCTTCTCCTGAAATTCCAGTTCAATACCCAAAAGATGGACGAGATGATGGAGAATTTCTTTGATGGCGGAGAGTTCGAGTACATTGAAATCGATCTAGACTACAAATTTGATGCCGCCCAGTACTTCGCTTTTACTTGTCCTGAATCTCCCACCGAAACTTATGCAGCTGACCGATGGTTCAAGAAGGCCTACACCTATTCTCATTCTCGTAAGGACAAACCTAGAAATTTTTCTTTTTTATCAGCAAATATGGTTCTTAACGCATTCATTTTCGTCCTTCTGATGTTCGGATTCACTCAGACAGATGCTGCATTGTGCGCATGTCTTCTAAGAAGATGAACCGTTCGTGTGTTTGTTCTTGTAGCTTTACATTTGCGCTTCTTCTCAACGTTGAGGAATGCAGAAACAGGGAATGTTGGATTGAGCTGTCGTCTGAATCATCTTGTATGCTGAAATATGTTGTCATAAGACCCACAGCAGTGTATTAGAGAGCGAACCAAAACCATAAACTCCATTGGATGTTGCCAACCTCTGTTGTTGCCCTTGTTCATCACCAGCATTGGTTGTGATTGTTTAATTTTATGAACGATCGCCTGACCGTGGAATTTCGCCTAATGCACGACTATGCTTGGCAAAGAAATTGCTAACTCTGGGAATATGTACTCAAAAGTTTTACATATGTTGGCATGATCCATCATCTAGTAACAATTAATGATGCCTACTAAGTTTAAAAAATTTATTAAATTTTGGTGACTAATTTATTGTTCTTGGTTTTGCAATTGTTCTTTCCAGCTTAAGTTGCAAGGATGATTTTAGAAGAAGATCTCGAGAATTGGGGGATGCTTGACGAATCCAAAATAGGGGAAGAGATCAATTCCTGTGTTGATCATTCAGAATTAGAGTCTGATTCTTCCATGATTGACGAGAGATCTGGAGGTGTTTTTTGCTCTCTCCCGTTTTGCTATTGCATAGTTGTAATGCTTTACATTTCCTAACAATAATGTTGGTTGCTATGCATTTCTTAACAATATTTCCATATTGGATGTTTCCACCACATTTTTTGCTTCTACAACTTTGTAGAGGCCTTTTACCGAATCCTTGTTTTCAGTAGTTTATGAAAGAAAACTACATGCAAGCACCATTATCTGAATTGGCTTTTTTTACTTTTAGCTGGCATGACGTTTCTGTGTTTGATTGCAAGATTGTGACAAGCATGAGGCCGGGAGTTGCTTCAGTGACCACAAAGACACAGAAAATTTGCAGCAAGAAGTGTCATCAGATATCATGGATTGTTCCGATAGCAATGATGTCACCTCTCATGCCGGGAAAGATGCTAGAATGGGTGTTATTTTTTATTTTGATGAAATATCCATTGAAAAGGCTCTCTAAGTAATGCGCATGCGGTGAGAAATGACCATTTTTAATTGTTTTAAGGTCATGGCAAAGTCAGATGATACAACAATTTCATTTGTTGACCTTCAAAAAAATGTTCAAAATATCCTTTCAATTTTAGCTCATAGTAAAATTTGTAAGCATCATATTTTTGAAAAGTTGCATTTTTGGGGACCCACAAATCTTCAGTTTTTTTCCAAACAGCATGTTAAGAAATTAATTTCTTAAAGAAATTGTCTTTCATTTATATTCTTGTATAAAATTTGAAATCTCAGTAAATTGTTTTTATATTAGGGTTCTAATTCAATGGAACTTAGTCCAACTTTTAAGAATTTGAATTCATGGAACCTCTTCATTTGAGGCCCACATTGATGATTATACAAGATTCATTCCTCATTGCATTCAGAATTAAACCATTTTGTGGGCCTCATTTGATTCAAGCGTAAAATCAACATAATAAAATTATTTAAGTTATATAGAAATTTTCGAAGCTGTTAATAAAACATTAAACCATCTAAAATATTCTCTCTCTATATAGATAAATTATTCTAGAAGGTATTATAACATTTTGTTGCATATGCAAATGGATATTAGTGTTTTTCATAATTTACATATGATTATATATATTGTATATTTTTAAGCATGTACTGTACACTCAAGACTCTGATTGAATACCATGATAAGACAATCGATGTTGAATAAAATGACTGTCTGGATTTTGATTTATCAGCAAGGTTGACTCCAGATGGGGAGGTTCATGGAACTGGTTCCATTGAATTTAAACCCTTTTATATTAAATGTACCCTTACAATTTTTTAAACAAGATTTAGGTTTGTTTGGGAACATCGAGAAGGAGATGAAAAGTTTTCCTCCCATGTTATCAACCTTCTGTAATTTGTATGTCATTTAACCGTTTGCAGATAGCACTATCTACTCCTCACAATCCTGTTTCTGTCACTCTCTGCTCTGTCATGAATTATATTGTCTTTTGAAGTGTATACCTTCACTTGTTTTCTTACGTGCCATGGCCTTTACGGCCTGTAAGCGCCATTTTAGAGCCTCAAAACACATCCTTTGATATATTATGCACATTCTAATGTTTTCATTTGATGAATAATTTGTCTTTCAAACATTTGTCAAGCTCAGTTCTCACCCAGAAAGACATGTCATGTACTCCTGCAAAATTTCTTGTATACATTTATACTTCGTTTGTTTTCTTTGTTTTCTTTTTTTTAAAAATTTTTTTCTAAACATATCCTCTTGATTATTTGTTTGTTGAATGGAAATATTCTAATTGCATAAACTTTGATGTAGGCGAAAGCTACATAACATCAGCTAGCAAGGCACCTTTTCAAAAAGTCTCAACATTGATGAAACCTACAGCAAGTCAGTTGGCCAAGCAAACTCAACGAAGGGAGATCAAAAGTTCCAGCCAATTGAAGCAAAGGTTGTTTGTAGTTCAAACTTATTTATCTTATATACAATTTTGCTCAGCCATGAAGGTTTTTTTTTTGTTATTTAGCTGATCGTTGACACAAGTTTCATATGCAGTTATTGTATT
Organism: Annona cherimola; assembly: GCA_030490835.1. Taxonomy (NCBI): domain Eukaryota; kingdom Viridiplantae; phylum Streptophyta; class Magnoliopsida; order Magnoliales; family Annonaceae; genus Annona; species Annona cherimola. The sequence goes on along the minus strand of CM059972.1, from coordinate 81,608,709 downwards.
TTCCTGAAATCCTAATTTTCTTTCAAATACTGTCAGAGATGCTTTGTTTTTAGATACAATGCAACTCGTTCTTGGGCCTTGGGGTGCGCCTAATTAAACTCATGCAAAAATATAAAAATTCTAGCATTTACATGGTGTTTTGACTTTTAAATTCACTATTCTTTTTCAACTAAACGTTGGATTAATGAAATTTGAGATTGTCTTTATACACTGTATCTATGATTTAAGATTATATTGAATATTTACATAATCTTATTGTTATCATTATGAATTACACATATTGTTAAATTTATTTGATTTGATGTGATATACTCCTTGCTTTACTTGTGCACCTTGCACCTTTGACAGATATGTTTGCCTTTTTGGCCTTTATTATTTGGATGTCTTTGAAGTCCTGTCTTGTTATTATGGATACTGATTCTTGAATTCTTAAGTTTTCTAAAAAAGGAAAGCTGTTCTAAGAAGCAAGTTATGCATTTCCAATGATGTTATATTAGTTATGTAAATTATGTGTAGGTTTCATGAGCAATCGGAGCAGAAAAATTTGAAAAGTGTAGAGAATTCATCAGTGAATGAAAGTCATGTCATCAAGAAACAAAAACTGGAGGGAGGGTACCCTTGTAAGGTTTGTCACTGTGTTATTCTTTTTTAAATTTCTGTTTTAACTTTTCAGCATGTTCATAAATGTTGTTCAGTGGTGAAACCAGCATAACTGACACAGTGGAGTAATATGATAGCTGGTGGAGGCCATCATTGTGGCATATGTCTAGATATCATAATCCTGGAGAGCATCTCTATTTGCTCGTCTAGTGTATGATGTACTAACTCCTCAATGTTGACTAGTAGTGGCTGGCTCTACGTCCCAGTAAAAATAGAAGGTTGATGGAAGAAAGTGTGCAAATGATTATTGAAACTTGCCACCCATTACGAATAAAATCCAAATCGATGGTAAAGCGGTTTCAATTATATAATTTCAACAATTATGGTTCCATATCTAATCTTGGTTGAAGAAATTTGAAATATGAACCACTTATTTTGGTCCAACATATCAACTATGATGGTGAATTCAAGTATTCAACCAGTCGTTCAAGAGTAAAACGTTTGGATGAAACAGACTTCATGGTTGAATTTGAGTTTTTTTTTGTTAATTTCAGCTTTTCAAAGTTTTATGCCTTCATCGATCTTATAATGTATCATTTGCTATTTTTTCTAAGTTTGCTTTCTCATAGGAAAACAGCTCTGACCCCTGCTTTGACATGGGCAACACAACGGCCCTGATGCCTGGCCTTGGCGCCAAGAAGCTGGAAAGCCTAGTCGCTGCACTATTTTCAGATCATCTGTGATTATGTTGAACGCTATTTTCAGATCATCAGTGATTGTGTTAAACGAATCTTGTATCTCAATTTTTGCTTCCAACAGCTCCTAAATGGATACAAATTTGGATAGCATGCTTTGTATGCTTCGAAACAAATAGGATTGTTGACATGTAATGTCTTGAATAAAAATAAGATTTTTTTCAGTTTGTAGCAAAATGTATGCAACAATGTATTACATTCCAATTTGATTTTAATGAATTTAGTTATTAATAAATCTACTACAAGTTTTGTTATGCAAGTTTTGGAATAGGTACATTGTATTAGAAAAATTAAAATATGTGTGCTTTGTGTGATAAATTGGATGCTATTCATGTCAATCTTATTTTAACATAATGGAACGGAACAGAAAACCGAGAATGTGCTCTCTCCATGCTATCATTGTCTTTTTCTTTCCCAACTATATTCAGAATCGCGGCAATAAACAAATAACGTGAAGTAACCAATTGATAATTAAGGAAAAAAACCAATCTTATGTCAAAATCAGCTAAGCATACAAATAAAATAAAGTTGCAAACTGATAATTAAATTTGAATGTGTAAATTTGAAAGGAGAAAATGTATATGGTCTTGTAGTCATAACTAGAATCCATCTGTATACATATGTTTTTAAATTTTTTATTATTTTTGTATACATATATTTTTAAATTTTTTATTACATTTATAATTAATTTCTTTAATTTTTATTTAACAAGCAATGAAATAGATGAGTATAATTTTTAGTAAAATGAATTATCATGTATATTTCTTTTACGAAATACATAAATTATAGTTTATTTAAATCTAAATTATAGTTTTATATCAAAAAAATTTTATTGGACTTTAAATTTGATTAGACTTTATTCGGAGATGTTCTATAACATGAAGATTTTCTATAAATTTTTTATTCAATGTAAATATTTAATAAATTGATAGTTTTAGCAAATTTGAACCTTAAATTTATGAAAGTTTACAAATCTAACACGGAGGATTATTGCTGGGAAATATATTAGTATAAAATGAATATTTTGTTTCTTAACAAATATATATGTGTCTCGTAGGTGTTCAAAAATGAATATTTTATTTTTTAATATATATATGTGTCCCACGGGCCTTCAAAAATGAATGTTTTGTTTTTCTAAAATATATATATGTCTATCGTGGGCCTCCAAAAATGAATATTTTATTTTCTAAAAATATACATGTGTCCCGCGGGCCTCTAAAAATGAATATTTTATTTTTCTAAAATATATATGTGTTCTGCAGGCGTCCAAAAAATGAATATTTTGTTTTCTAAAATATATACATGTCTCGCGGGCCTCCAAAAATGAATATTTTGCTTTCTAAAAATATGTCCCGAGAGCCTCCAGAAATGAATATTTTGTTTTCTAAAAATATACATGTGTCCCGTGGGCCTCCAAAAATGAATATTTTTATTTTTCTAAAATATATATGTATCCCGCAGGCGTCCAAAAAATGAATATTTTATTTTCTAAAATATATACATGTCCCGCGGGCCTCCAAAATTGAATATTTTATTTTCTAAAAATATATATCTGTCCCACGAGCATCCAAACAATGAATATTTTGTTTTCTAAAAATATATATGTCTCGCGGGCGTTCAAAAATGAATATTTTATTTTCTAAAATATATATGTGTCCCACGGGCGTTCAAAAATGAATATTTTTTTCTAAAATATATATATGTGTCTCGTGGGCCTCCAAAAATGAATATTTTGTTTACTAAAATATATCTATATGTGTCCCGCGAGCTTCCGAAAATGAATATTTTATTTTCTAAAAATATATATGTATCCCACGGGCCTCCAAAAATGAATGTTTTATTTTTTTAGAATATATAAATGTTCCACGGGCCTAAAAAAATGAATTTTTTATTTTATAAAAATATATATGTGTCCCGCAGGCGTTGAAAAATAAATATTTTATTTTTAAAAGAATATATATGTGTCCCGCGGGCTTCCAAAAATGAATATTTTATTTTCTTAAAATATATATGTATCCCACGGGCCACCAAAAATAAATGTTTTGTTTTTTTAGAATATATAAATGTTCCACAGGCCTAAAAAAATGAATGTTTTATTTTTAAAAAATATATGTGTGTCCCGCAGGTCTCAAAAAATAAATTTTTTTTTTATAAAAATATATATGTGTCCCGCGGGGTTCCAAAAGTGAATATTTTGTTTTCTTAAAATATATATGTATCCCACGGGCTACCCGAAAATAAATGTTTTATATTTTTATAAATGAATATTTTGTTTTTATAAAAATATATACGTGTCCCGTGGGCGTACAAAAATGAATATAATATTTTATAAAAATTTCAATGTGTCCCACGGGCCTCAAAAAATGAATATTTTGTTTTTATAAAAATATATATATGTCCGCGGGCATCCAAAAATGAATATAATATTTTATAAAAATATCTACGTGTCCCGCGGGCGTCCAAAAATGAATATATTATTTTTTTTCAAATATATAAATGTCCCACGGGCCTAAAAAAATGAATATTTTGTTTTTATAAAAATATATACGTGTCCCATGGGCGTCCAACAATGAATATAATATTTTATAAAAATTTAAATGTGTCTCACGGGCCTAAAAAAATGAATATTTTGTTTTTATAAAAATATATACGTGTCCCGTGGGCGTCCAAAAATGAATATAATGTTTTATAAAAATTTAAATGTGTCCCGCGGGCTTCAAAAAATGAATGTATTATTTTTATAAAATATATAAATGTCCCACGGGTCTCAAAAAATGAATATTTTGTTTTTATAAAAATGTATACGTGTCCCGCGGGCGTCCAAAAATGAATATATTATTTTTTAAAAATATATAAATGTCCCACGGGCCTCAAAAAATGAATATTTTGTTTTTATAAAAATATATACGTGTCCCGTGGGCGTCCAAAAATGAATATAATATTTTATAAAAATTTAAATGTGTCCTGCGGGCTTCAAAAAATGAATGTATTATTTTTATAAAATATATAAATGTCCCACGGGTCTCAAAAAATGAATATTTTGTTTTTATAAAAATGTATACGTGTCCCGTGGGCATCCAAAAATGAATATAATATTTTATAAAAATTTAAATGTGTCCCGCGGGCTTCAAAAAATGAATATATTATTTTTTGAAAATATATAAATGTCCCACGGGCCTCAAAAAATGAATATTTTGTTTTTATAAAAATGTATACGTGTCCCGTGGGCGTCCAAAAATGAATATAATGTTTTATAAAAATTTAAATGTGTCCCGCGGGCGTCCAAAAATGAATATATTATTTTTTGAAAATATATAAATGTCCCACGGGCCTCAAAAAATGAGTATTTTGTTTTTATAAAAATATATACGTGTCCCTTGGGCGTCCAAAATTGAATATAATGTTTTATAAAAATTTAAAAGTGTCCCGCGGGCGTCCAAAAATGAATATATTATTTTTTGAAAATATATAAATGTCCCACGGGCCTTAAAAAATGAGTATTTTGTTTTTATAAAAATATATACGTGTCCCTTGGGCGTCCAAAATTGAATATAATGTTTTATAAAAATTTAAATGTGTCCCACGGGCCTCCAAAAATAAATGTATTATTTTTTAAAAATATATAAATGTCCAACGGGCCTCAAAAAATGAGTATTTTGTTTTTATAAAAATATATACGTGTCCCGCGGGCGTCCAAAATTGAATATAATATTTTATAAAAATTTAAATGTGTCCCACGGGCCTCCCAAAATAAATGTATTGTTTTTTAAAAATATATAAATGTCCTACGAACCTTAACAAATGAATATTTTTTTTTACAAAAATAATCATGTGTCCCGCGGGCATCCAAAATATATATAATATTTTTTACTATTTTATTTCTTTATATAAATTTTTATTTCATTAAATCAAGTGGAGTTAATATTTTTAATTATAATTTAATATATTTATTTGGGTTCCAAATTTGGTTTTGAAGACATATATGATCTTATAAGGGCCTTAAGATTATATTAGAGGTGTTAAATTACGATTAACTTATTAATTTCAAAAATTAGATGCTGTTAGATGCTGTTAGATGATGTTAGATGCGGTTAGATGCTGTTAGATGCGGTTAGATGCTGTTAGATTCCGTTAGATGCTGTTAGATGCCGTTAGATGCCGTTAGACGCTGTTAGATTAAGTTGGATTTCTTTAAATCATATTAACTGGGTTTCAAATTCAGAAATTAAGGTCTAAATGACCTTATAAAGGGCCTAGGATCATATTACAAGTGTTAAATTAGGATTAACTGATTAATTTCAAAAATTAGATGCTGTTAGATGCTGTTAGATGCTGTTAGATGCCGTTAGATTCCGTTAGATGCTGTTAGATGCTGTTAGATTCCGTTAGATGCTGTTAGATGCTGTTAGATGCCGTTAGATGCCGTTAGACGCTGTTAGATTAAGTTGGAGTTCTTTAAATCATATTAACTGGGTTTCAAATTCAGAAATTAAGGTCTAAATGACCTTATAAGGGGCCTAGGATCATATTAGAGGTGTTAAATTAGGATTAACTTATTAATTTCAAAAATTAGATGCTGTTAGATGCGGTTAGATGCTGTTAGATGCCGTTAGATGCCGTTAGATGCTGTTAGATGCCATTAGATGCTGTTAGATGCCATTAGATGCCGTTAGACGCTGTTAGATTAAGTTGGATTTCTTTAAATCATATTATATGGGTTTAAAATTCCGTAATTAAGGTCTAAATGACCTTATAAGGGGTCTAGAATCATATTACAGGTGTTAAATTAGGATTAACTTATTAATTTCAAAAATTAGATGCTGTTAGATGCTGTTAGATGCTGTTAGATTCCGTTAGATGTTGTTAGATGCTGTTAGATGCCGTTAGATGCCGTTAGACGCTGTTAGATTAAGTTGGATTTCTTTAAATCATATTAACTGGGTTTCAAATTCCGTAATTAAGATCTAAATGACCTTATAAGGGGCCTAGGATCATATTACAGGTGTTAAATTAGGATTAACTTATTAATTTCAAAAATTAGATGCTGTTAGATGCTGTTAGATGCTGTTAGATTCCGTTAGATACCGTTAGATGCTGTTAGATTCCGTTAGATGCTGTTAGATGCTGTTAGATGCCGTTAGATGCCGTTAGACGCTGTTAGATTAAGTTGGATTTCTTTAAATCATATTAACTGGGTTTCAAATTCAGAAATTAAGGTCTAAATGATCTTATAAGGGGCCTAGGATCATATTACAGGTGTTAAATTATGATTAACTTATTAATTTCAAAAATTAGATGCTGTTAGATGCTGTTAGATGCTGTTAGACGCTGTTAGATGCTGTTAGATGCTGTTAGACGCTGTTAGATGCTGTTAGACGCTGTTAGACGCTGTTAGATTATGATGATTTTATTAAATCATATAATATGAGTTTCAAATTCTGAATTTATGGTCTAAATGACATTATAAGGGACCTAGGATTATATTACAGGTGTTAAATTAGGATTAACTTATTAATTTTAAAAATTAGATGCTGTTAGATGGTGTTAGATGGTGTTAGATGCCGTTAGATCCGATTTTATTCAGAAAATAATAAAATATTAATAAATTTTCAAAAATTCGAGAAAAATAAAAGAACTTGTTATTTTTGAGAGTACCATGATTAAATTAACTTTAAATAATATGAAATAACTTCTAATAAAATTTATATTTTCTAACTTTACTAATTATAATGAAATCTTTTTAAAAAATAATTTTTTGTACAAAAAAATTTTTAGAAATTTTCAAATGATGAGAAATTATGTCCACATACATTTTAATATTTCATCTAGCAAATGAATGGAATAGATTGAGATTTTGTATATATATAATACAAATTTTATCAAAAAACCAAACATACTCACGTTTTTAAGTTATTATACTCTCGCTGTGAAATTACCAAAATGCCCAGCTTCCTTTTTTTTACCCAAGGGAAGTGCTTCCTATGGGTTGGGACTCTTTCTCACATCGTTGTCTCACGCTTGTGAGGGAACGAGCATATTTGGGATTATGTGCAAATATGGTAAATATATCTAAATTTTTTGAAACATAATAGGTATATATGGGATTATGGTCAAATGAAATATGTATATTTAAGAAAATCTCTTTTTATATAAATAATTAGTCTTGAATAAAATATATGAGGTCATTCTTTCAAAACTTTCTTTTGCATGGATATTCCTTTCTTTGTTTTAAATCCAGCACATCCATCATAAGTCATCCCTAAGCAAGTAGTAGCAAGCTCACACGGAGGAAAATGGCTTCCTCTCTCACTTGTACCCGTTCACCACTTCGGATCAAACGTTGGGCCGTTGAGCAAGCTAATTAAAAGTAGGTCATTGCACAAGCATGACAATAAGAGAAAGGCAAGCTAGAGACTAGGGGTGCAACTCACGTTGATTTGGTCCGGATAGGTCTACCCTACTTATCCATTTGTAGGTTTGGTTCCTAGTGTATCCTACGCTATTCATTATCCATAAGGTCGGTTTCAGTTTTAGTTCCGTACTCAAATACAATATTTTTTAACAAATATTTCTATGTTATTTTAAAAACTATAAAGTAATACCTATTTACATTTTAAAATCACATGTACATATGTTATTGTTTACATTGTTATATAAAAAATATAAAGCACAGATTATCACAACCCAATCTTTAAAACTATTAATATATTAATCACAATTCACAATCTTATTTATAAAAGGCTTTTGTAAATCAATGACATATATATAAAAAATCAAAATGATTTATTACTTCACAATCCACAACTCCATAGGGTACAAGATTCATTTGAACTTTAATTTATTAAGATGGGTGTGCACATAAGACATCACAAACAAAACATATAACATATACTATATAATATGTAACATATATATATATAATTATATTCATGCGGGTCGGTTTTGGGCACCCGACGTATCTACCCTACCCGTATCCTATTTGAGGGGACGGATAATAAGTTGTACCCTATCCATCCTCATAAGTAATATTTTGAACCCTACTCTACTCAAATTAGAATCGGGTCAGTGCGTACCCATGAGTACTCTACCCAAGTTGCATTGCTACTAAAGACGACTCCTCTTGAGTTGCACTATCTACCCCATGAGTCTCGTCTTCATCCTTAGTGACATTCAAATCACAGGACGATACTTAATGAATGTAATTTATAGTTTCAAACTCTCAAGAATAAAATAAGTCTTCAATTTCGCAAACTACGAGTATAGAAACTAGACCCTAACTTGGAATGAATAATGAGTCTTGTATAAATTGTGGGGAACCCAAGAAAAATCCAAAGAGAAGAGTTGTACCTATGCCTCTCGAGTATTTCTGGAGTTATAAGCATTTTCTGGGCTGAGATGTATTTCCACCTAAGAGAAACGACTTTGATTTTCTTAAAAAAGTATGAATTTAATATCCCTTCAATGGTGAAATAACAAGATTGAAATGAACTGTTGTAATATGAGGCAACATGTATGGGAAGCTCACAGAGACTCTACTTGTTACCTTCTGTAAAGAGGAAGTCTTGTTGGAATTTTGGACACATATATATATTATATATACGCTATCATAAATAGCGGCCCAATTTTTAAGTGATCTTATAAGGTTCTATGGGCCTAAATCATCTAATAAAGTATGGGCCTCCTATGCGTAGAAACCCTACAGCCTAATTTCTAATTTCTATTTTTATGATGAGCTAAATTAGAAATATGAAAGATAGAGTTCCTATATAAACGGTTGTGGTCCCCAGGTTATGCACATATCAGGATTTCTTTTCTAACATCCCATCAGTAGAAAAGAGGAGCCGTCTGCTTCAGAAAACCCTAGGGCATTAACTTGAAAGATCCAGAAACCATAGGATTTAAGAACAATTGCTTCCATGGATTATGTACGCTTCCGCTTATGGTTTTATTTTCTTGGTGATTTAACATGGAGGATCCTGGAGTGATTATGGATTTAATCAATATGATTTTCCCAATAAGTCTTTGACATAGGCAAAAGGGTACATGATGATGTCAAGACAATGGAGACCATTTCCCTTTAGAATATCCCCTATATGATAGAAGATGTCAACCCTCATATGCAACCACGTGAAGTTTTTTTTTTTCTTTTTTGAATGAAACATGAAGTTTTTAAAGCCTTTACAAATAGTAATAAGTACAAAGAAGGAGACAAATTTATAAAATATATGGATGTGTCACCAAAATAGAGTGGCACGAATACTAGAGCTATATGGCGTCTACTCCAAGATTGGGGGAAGAGCTACAATGAATGAGAAGAGAGCAAGACTATTATAAAAATAGTAATTACAAAAAGATCAACATTCCCGCTCTTATCTTAGATGCATTGCAGACAATTGGAAAGATAAATCAAGAGAGCATATCATGTATGGGATCTGGATCGAAGATTTTGAGGCATCGTTGGTTCGAGTGGGAAGGTCAATCCTACACTACTTTGATATAAAATTAAAAATAATTTTAATTTTATATAATAAAAATTCTTTATTATAAAATTTTCTATTTAATTATTTTCTTATATTTTATATTAAAACATATTAAAATATGATAAATTATTTTAAACAATGCCTTAGGTTAAAAATTAATTCTATCAATTCTGATAAATATAATTAATAATAAGTTTATATTTAATATATTTCCTTAGATTTTATTTTTTATTATTTTTAGTTTAATATATTTGCATGCAAATATATCTTATTTAAATATTATTATTTATTTATATGATTTTATATGATAATTTGTCATCTATGTAATAGTATTATACAATTATATATTATATAAGATTAATTCTAAATATGACTATAACTTGCACATATTTATAGATATGATCACACATTTATAAAAGAGGAATAATCCTATTAACTAGGCTAAATAAACGTCTCACTTAGCTCACTTCAAAAAACTCATTTATAACTTTTTTTTTTACTTTTTTCTTCATATACTTGTTTATCTAAGTGTATTTAACATATAAACTAAAATTTACTATTTTTGGATATATGTATAATTTTTTAAAGATTTTCAAAAATAAGAGTATGTTAAATATATATATATACATAGATGTTTAAAAATCTCAAAAAAATATGTATACATATTCAAAAATAGTAAATTTTGATTTATATGTTAAATACACTTACAAATGTATAAAAAAGCAAAAAAATATTGTAATTCAATTTTTTGAGGTTGGCTAAGCAAGACATTTACTTAGCCCAAGTTAACATGATCATTTCTCTTTATAAAAATAGCATATGACCACATTTTTACCTTTAACTCCAAGACAACGCCGTTGAAAATGACGTGAAGTTATCATAATGCTCTTGGCAAAGATAAAAAGATGTTGCTATGATTAAATATTATAATAAATAAATAAATAATATAAAAATGCAAAGGAGTAGTGGACTTAACCATTACAATGCGTGTACATGATCCTTTTTAAGAGAAATAATAAGGACAAACTTATCATTTTAAAAATTTTACTATGTTATTTAACATAACTTAATGGTGTTGCCATATTTGAAATTTAGGTGTAAAACATATGATCAATTATACCATTTTATAAAGGTTTTGTTTCTATAAAACCCCTCTTTTAAGTAATAGAAGAATTATATGCGCCCAAGCTTTCATTTTTAATATCTTGATGTTTAATTGAAAATTTACTTCATTCCATTCCATTGTTTATCATCACTATACATGGGTTCCATCCGTAAATATGTATAATCAATTTATTAAATAATTTAATCCTAAATATGAATTTTAAAATTGTATTTTCTAAACCATTTTAAATGTCACATGATTCTATAAAATATTATTATATTTTAATATTGATGTAAAAAGATCTAAATTTTTTTCATAATTTACACACATTTATATTCAACAAATATGACCCATGCACATATTTGATCTGGATGAAACTTAATTTTCTAATTAAAAAAAATTAATGTTAAATATAATGAATGAAATGTATTTCCTATCAGGCATCAAGATATCAAAAATGGAAAAGATTACAAGGAATCACTTCAATGTAAAACTAAGTCCCTTCATAAATATATGGTTATATTTGTAGACATAATTATAAGTTCTGGTCTTTTAAAACTAATAATTTATTATTTTTAGTTTAAAATATAATCTAAAAATGAAGTACGCAGAAGTAGTGAAATTGTCGTCCTAATTTCAGAAAATCTTATATTCATCCAATTTGCAACATATATTAGTCGATTTTAACTTACGATAGTAAATTGATCGCTGCATATAAAGTAGTAGAAATTTAACAGCTAAAATACATATATGTACGGAAGACTAGCTGCATATAATTTTTATATATAACAATTTTCTTCGTCATAAATAATTTTATGAACATATAAAATGTAACAAATTTAGGTTACAAAATAATCTAAAAGCTTTTCCAGCATATATATTTTCCGAAGTAGCAAAAGAGTGCTACTTATATTGACATACGTAGTGAAATTTAGCTGTTTAGAGTATCTTATTATATGAAATCCTATATCCTTGCATATAATAGTTATTTGGCGGCATTTACCGACACAATTATATGCATCAAAATTTTACTATTTATAATATTATATGCAGCTAAATATAGACTAGTTGTATGAAGTCGCCGCATAAATTTTATTTTCTTATAGTGATATTTTTAACCTAAGTCTTGAATTGAATGACATGAAATAGAAGTAGATAGAATTCAAATAAAAGTCATCCAAAATATTTGGATGGATAAGCAGTTGGAGTAAAGGCATTATAATTTACTAGGGAACTTATTTTCAATTTATGTTGAAATGTAAATTTTAGATTATTTTTAAGTTTATCATCACTCTTAGTTGTATTCAAGAATAACTTATTGGACAATATAGATTTTTCTTCCACACTGTGTTTATTGTCATTATTTTTTATTACATTATATTATCATAAAAACTCATGCTCCCTGTAGCATTCCAAGTTGAGGTCGAACTTATGGACTCTATGGACTATTCCTTAGTTGACTACAATATATTTATTTTAAGGGTGTATTTTGTAATGAATAAAACTTTTGATGAAAAGTTTTGGAGAGTAAAAGTTGTCAAATGATGTGATATGATAAGGGTAATGATGAGTAGTAAAGATGATAAAGTTAAAATAGATAGGTTAGTTATGTGGATAGTTGTGTAGAAATGATTGAAAAGTAGGGTAGTTGTATAGGAACATGTAAAAAAATGATTAAAATTGTTGAGAGTGAAAAGTTTTAAATTAAAAAATTTTAACTTAACATTTTTATCAATTGCCAAACACACCCTAAGTGTACTTTTATTGGGCTTGCTATCAGTTAGGTGATGAATATTTAATATATGTATTAATAGTATATTATAGTAATTGGATTGGAATGAAAATCAACCAAAATATTGCAACGGAGCTAAACGTTTGTTGCAAATCAGGAACCAATTGCAATGATTTTAGAATTCTTTGCAGTTATTCAACATGCACATTTTATCTGGAACGAAGAGGTATTTTCGTTGCTCATTTTGGCGCTTCAAGTATTTGAGTTGTTAAGCAACGATAGATACTGCTGCAAATTATATAAATGGTAATTAAATATTTTTTAGCTAATTAACATAAACAATAAAATAAAGATGCACCCTTTCATATGCAAAAAAAAAACTTAGTAGGCATATAATCTTAATGTTTTAAAAATAATTAATTAATTATTAACTGTACACTTATGAATTAACTACAAGATTGGCAAATTTTCATGGGAAATATCTCCCCTCCCGCCCGCCGAAACTCCTAATTCCTTTGCAGGAAGGAATTTGAAGAAGCAGTCGAAACGATTGGAGCTGAGCAGCTCGTTTGCGAATGGGTGACATGATTGGCACCTGTCGACGAGAGTGCTGTTGGGGGCCGTCCCCTTGGTAATCCGTAATCGCATTTGGGTTGCTCTTGATTTGATCTGTCTTCATTTTCATGTGCTATCTGTGTCTGATTATTGATTGATTATATGGATGGACTCTGTATAAGAGAGGCCAAGCAATGGATTGCAATGAGCTTGTAATCCGCTAAACAATTATTTCATCGCACTACAGAATAAGGATGTGCTTAGATTCAATGCATGCTTGTGTATTAGGGCATGTAGACTGTAGTGGGAGACTGGGAGATACAATCAATAGAATGCAATTGAGCACGTATTGCAAAAAGTAGATAAATGATCGAAAGAACAGAGGTAATTAGATGATTAACATAGGAAGTACAAAAGGATAAATGGATAAATAAACGTAAAGATAACAATTTTTTATTATACATATTATAGTATTTCAATTGGTAGTACAACCAGTCTTTGGGACATTCTCACAAATATCTAACTAAGAATCTAATTTTTTTAAAATAATAATTCTTAAAATATCCACTGGTGATGCTCCCACAGAAGATCTGGGGAGAATAATCCATACTTGGGCCTGTATTCTATAAATATTCGTATAGGCCATTGTACGAAGATAAGGGAAAATCACGTTTCTGGACTAGCTTATTTTGTCCTAAAACCTCTTTAGCGGGAGGCACGATGAATGGCACATATGGTGTGGCTCAAGGGTAGATATGGGCACATAAAGATAACAATTAAATAGGAAGAAGTATATGGTGTAGTTGTTTGCTTGGAATGTAGAGATATGGATGGATATAAATAGAGAAGAGGTGGGCAGCTGCACCCTTTGAATTTTATTTTGACCTCTTTAAGACTTTTTTTTTTTTTTTTTTTTGGATGGAAAAACCTCCTTAGACTTAAGTATGGAAAATATTTCAAAAGTGAAATTAATGCATTGAAAAAAAGAAGTTAGCAAAGTTTCATAATGCTAAGTTCAATGGTGTCATGGCAACTGATGGGCAAGGGAAACTATTCATGTTTGTGAATCATTATGCCTACAGTTTCAGCATCAGTTGCCCTTATCACACTTTGATGGTTAAGCAGCTCCGTTTTCATTAGTATATTCAGCTTGAGTCAAGTCACCCCTAGGTAATGCAATTCTTATGGTCTAATCTTGCTCATCTTACTGGCTATTAGTTCCATTCAATTATTAAATTTCAGAAGATGTATCCTCCTTATCCTCTCATTTCTCATTTAATTTGCTTTTTCATCAATTATCACATTTTTCTATATGAAACAGGATTCCACTTTTCCTCATCTCATTCTTCATCTATTTACTCCCATTTCAACTATATGTCTCAATGTTATCTTCGACATCAACCAAAAGGGCTGGTCCCGTAGAATTTAACGGTTTGGATTGTTACATGACGTTACCCGTTGGGTGTCACCTGTCAGTGTATGACCCGAATCTTCATAACAACCTCTGCGTTGGTCCTGCCGAGAGATCCAAGCTTCATTTGGTGGCTTTCTAATGATGCTATGAAAAATGCTTAGATCCATTCATGTATTTATTTTTTTAATATCTTATATTACAACTCAATCATACCAAGTATATTTTATCCCAATTTTTGCTTAAATGTAAACCACACAATACTTCTACATGAGACATGAGACAATACTCCCCTAACCCGAATTGAAACTCGGACTAGCTGACAAGATGCATGCCAACAATGAGTACCAACCACGCCACGGCATTAGGCTTCTTTTGCAAATATATTAGAATGTAATAATATTTTATAAAATCATTATCTATGTAATAATAATGTTTTAGATAATTTAGATTTTAAAAATATTATTTTTAAAATTGATATTTAGCATTAGACCATTCTATTATATTTATAAATTAAACCCATATCTAATGATACTAGACAAATAATAAAATTTCCATGAGAATATAAATAACGCCAAATGTACTATGAATTTTTCATTAAGGAAAAAAATTGACAGGTTACATAAAAGAGGGGATTTATTGAAGGGGGACTCTGAATTTTTCAAACCTTTGGGAAACAAAAATCTACTTTTTTATAGCATATGAATAGAATGTTACAGTCGTTTTTCTAAAATGCTGAAAAGTGAAAATGCCATCACTGCAAGAGAATTAACCTTCAGCGATAACACAAATTGTTCACTGTATGCGTAAATTCTCATTCTGAGTCGCAAATGCAATTAGCAATGATATTTTTGAAGAGGTAGCTGAAAGTTCTCCTTTTCTTAATGGTAAAGATGCATCATTAAAAAAACTCATCTCTGATTCTCTAGCGGTTACATAAGATACCACTGTAAAAAAAAGCCTCTTTTCTCCTAGACATATGAGGAGATGGAAAGAGAGTATCTTTATTTGGAAATTTACAATCCTTACATAAAATACCAGCAATACAATTTACTGGCTTGTCCTACTAAACATAATTATTGATTACCATGGAGCTGGTTCACCACTGTGAAGTACGTGAAGATGAAACTTTTCTTAGCTTTTCTTAACTTTTCATTTGAAACTTTTCCTTCTTGTGACACTAAGCAACAAAGACTATATTATCCTGGCTAAAAGCTTTTTATTATTCATATTTATTTTGGTTACAAAACACAGTTTCATGTAATCTTTTTCATTTTTAATCTCGATGCTCGACAAAAAATTTGTTCTATCGTGTTTAACATAATTTGTTTAGCTAGATGATTAAGTTTTATTCAAATCGAATATGTAAATGATCCACATGTGCTAAAAAAGTATAAATTTATATATAAATTATGAAAATACTTAGATTCATTTACATGTATTATGATGTCATAATACTTTATAGAATTGCTTATCTATGTAGTAATGATTTAGCAAACTATTTTATTACATTATTTTTGTAGATTTGTAAATGGGGTCATATAATGTAATTTTTTATATATAAGGGTCACATATTTTAATATTAGACAAATGAAAAAAAAATTATGATTATGAAAAGGGTTACATAAAAAAGAGATTTCATAAATGCAAAACTCATAATTGTTTAATTTGAATCACTGCAGTAAATTTATTAAAAGCGACTATTTTAGCTGCGGATAATGCTTTTTGGGCTATAGATACATATTTACCTACACATATAATTACTTGTGGGTGGCGTCATTTATTCAAGCACAACACTTTTCTTATGTTGTATGTAGCCAAAATTAATATCTAATGCATCCTTTTAAATTTAATTTCAAACAATAATATTAATTTAACCCGTAGTTGACTGCACTAAATACTAAATAAAAGTCTTTATAAAAAAAATTCTAGATATAAGTGAAATCTAAAGTTGGCTACAAAAAATTAGCGACACATGTTAATATTATTGCAGGGAATAGGATAATGGATCATATAATTTATTAGGTAATGTGTACCTCTGTTATGTTGGGTTGAAGTGTTTCATTTTATGCAAGGGTTTGGAGGGAAATTTAAGGTTTTCTTCATATGAAGTTAGTATATTATTTTTTCGAATTTTTGCAAATATGTCTATAAAGTTTTCCCTATATTGCATCTGTGTCCCTAGATTTACAAATATTGCAAATATGCCTACGAAGTTTTCATAAAATTGCATCTGTATCCCTTCCATTAGTTTTTCATTTTTCACCGTTAAATTTTCATGTGAATGACAAAAATGCCCTTTAAGACCACATGTGTATGAATCAAAATGCATTAGTAGAGCACTGGATTCAGGTGCTCCATCATCGTCCCCAAACCAAATTTAACGCACGCATGGATAATTGCTTTAGGGCAGTTGCGATGGCCATTTATTGGATGATCTAATTTGATCATCAAATATGATTCTTTATTCCGGTGCTTAAAGTGATGAAGCACATCGAAATCTCATCGTCCGGTGACTTGAAATATGAAAAATAGTTGCTGCTTGGCTACCCTCTTTATTTCCGACTGCTTTTCTCATGACTGCCGAAGAAGGAATAAAAGCCAGTAGGCTTGAGAGGTTTTTGCCACCAACCATGTGGTCGACTCAAATTTGCCAAATCGACGACCCTTTCCTTCAACCATCTTCACAACCAACGTTGCAAGGAGAAATCCAACTACATCCAACGCCTAGAAATCCTAATTCTACCCATGGCCATCTTCAATTTGAATGTTTCAGATCTGGCTGATCGAAACATCTCTGAACTCGCATACGATGCAATCATCAGTCGATCACCCCAATTTGTTGCGCCCTTGTCTTGAATTCTGATGGTGGACTTCGACAACCAATCTAGCGGTGGTAGCAGCGGGCATGCAGTTGGGGTGAATGCTAATAGCGAGTCGTTCCTGCCCATTATCAACGTCAGCCACAACATAAAGAAGTGCTCCTGGACAACGCTAAGATCTCTAAGGACGCTAAGGAGACGGTGCAAGAATGCTCTCAGAATTCATCAGTTTCATCACCAGTGAAGCCTCCGACAAGTGCCAGTAGGCCCCCCATGAATATGATCATGATGAGCAATTAAGGATAGATTTACGGCTTTCCTGCTGCCACACCGCCTCCATGTCATCCTCGTATCATCATCAAGAGCACCACCACCACCACAATCAAATGGTCATGGCTGGGAAGAGCTGTTGGAAATCATGTGATGCGGAAGCGTACCTGAATTCATGTGTGTATAGATTCCACCTGTAGACCGAGCAGAGTACGAGGTCTTCTCCCTCAACACTTCTCCCTATGATACGAGTGGTAGATGGGAACTACTGGTGATGTAAACGTGTGAGAGAGGGACCTAGACTCCTCTATTTATAGAGCCCTTCCCATCATGACTCGACTAGAAGTGTAGTTCTACTTGGACTCGGATTGCGTACGCATTTCAGATATGACTGAGCTATCTTTAAATCCAAAGACTTATAATTTAATTAGGACAACTTATAGGAGTACAATTCTAACATTCTCCCACTTGGCCTAATTAAAATAAAAATTAAGAAAGAAAAGAAAAATTATACTTAAAATACAATCCTTGGATTTAACATTTGAAAAATTACCGGACAAGTGCACTCATTTGAAAAACATGCCCAGTTATTACATACACAATCCAACTTTAATACTTAAGTTAAGATAATTTGTCAACATGGATCATGGCGGTTATATGCAATATAAACATACTTCCTTCCATGCATCACGATATTAACAAACTTACTTAACTAAGTTCTTAATGGCAGGTTTACAATTATGTGATTTTAATGTCCCACATTAATATCAAATAGATAAAATCTTTTGTTTCCAAATCACATAAAATTGTCAACAAAATACCATAATGAAACAAAAGAAAATAATCATCCAACATGAGATCTCAAAATATATCGATTACATCAATAATTGTCCCACATAACAAGACCCATATTTCTTACATGTCCAGAGAAGACCTTAGGCACCAGGGCCTTAGTCATGGGATCAGCAATCATGTCAGCAGTACCAACAAAACTAATCGATATCAGATGATCATTAATCCTTTCTTGTACTGACATAAACTTAGCATCAATATGCTTGTTAGCTCCAGTAATTCTTCTATAATTGGAGAAGCTAATCGCTGATGAATTGTCACAACTAATTCTCAGAGGCCTAGAGGTAGAATCCATAATTTTAAGCTCTGAGATAAATTTTCTCAACCAAAGTGCATGTGAGGATGCTTCATGACAGCCGACAAATTCAGCTTCCATGGTAGAGTCGACTACACGATTTTGTCTCACACTCTTCCATGAAACTGCTCCACCGGCTAGTAGGAAAACATAGCCTGATGTGGATCTTTTGCTGTCTGTACAACCAGCATAATCTGAATTTGTGTAACCAATTATTTCTAATTGATCAGTTTTTGCATATGTGAGCTCATAATCTTTAGTTCCTTGGAGATATCGCATTACTTTCTATACTGCTTTCCAATGTTCCATTCCTGGATTGCTTTGATATCTTCCAAGTAATCCTATTGCATAACTGATGTTAGGACGTGTGCAAACTTGCGCATACATCATGCTCCCAAGAGCAGAAGCATATGGGATGAACCTCATTTTCTGTTTCTCAATCTCATTCTGTGGACACTGATGCAGACCGTATTTTTGACCCTTTAAGATTGGCACTTCACATGATGAGCAGTTGGACATTTGGAATCTTTCTAAAATTTTATTGATATACGCCCTCTGTGATAACCCTAAAAGTCTTTTAGGCCTATTTCGATGGACCTCAATGTCTATGACACATGATGCCTCACCCATATCTTTCATATCAAAATGTTCAGAAAGGAAACTTTTAGTGTTATGTAAAAGACCTAAATCATTAGTAGCAAGCAAAATATCATCTACATATAGGATCAGAAATATAAACTTGCTCCCACTCAACTTTAGATATATACATTGGTCACCAATGTTTTCTGTAAATCCAAAGGAAGTGATAACTTTGTTGAACTTTAAATACCACTGTCGGGAAGCTTGTTTAAGTCCATATATAGATTTATTTAATTTGCATACTAATGTATCCTTTCTTTCCATTTCAAATCCTTCAGGTTGTATCATGTATACCTCCTCTTCTAAATCCCCATTCAAGAATGTCGTCTTTACATCCATTTGGTGTAACTCTAAGTCAAAGTAAGTCACTAATACCATAATAATTCTGAATGAGTCTTTTCTAGAGACGGGTGAAAATGTCTCTTTATAATCAATGTCTTCTATTTGTGTGAATCCTTTGGCAACAAGTCTGACTTTATACCTTTCTACATTACTCTTAGGGTCCCGTTTGGTTTTGAATATCCATTTACAACCAACAGGTTTGCTCCCTTTAGGCAATGTAACAAGATCCCAAACTTTGTTTTGAAACATGGATTCTAATTCATCTTTCATAGCATTGATCCATAATTCAGATTTTTCACTATTAATGGCTTCTTTTAATGTTAATGGATCATTTTCAATACAAGCATCGTCAATACATTCTTCCAAATATATAATGTAGTCATCTGAAATAGCAGGTCTCCTTATTCGATTAGACCTTCTTGGCTCATTAATATGTTCTACATTATCATATTCATGAATGACATTTGGATTTGATATCGATTCTTCCGTGGGCTGCACAGCAATTTCTGGTTGTTGATCTGTCATGTTATGATCAACAATCTCAGTTCTTGCATCTATAAGTGATGAACTAGAGGAAAGATCTCTAATTTCCTCAAATTCCACATTTCGTGGAGTTGTGCTCCCACTATTTTCGCCATTTTCAATGAATCGAGCTGTTCCAGTCTCAATGATCCTAGTATTATGGAACAGACTGTAAAACCTATACCCTTTAGACCATTCTGGATACCCAATAAAGAAACAACTAATAGTTCTTGGGTCTAATTTCTTTTTTTGTGGGTTGAGTATCCTTGCTTCTGCTTGACAGCCCCAAATATGCATATGTCTCAAACTGGGTTTCCTGCCTGTCCATAACTCAAATGGAGTTTTAGGAACAGCTTTACTGGGAACTCTGTTGAGGATATACATAGCAGTTTTCAAGGCTTCACTCCACAAGAATAAGGGCAAGGATGAGTTGTTAATCATACTTCTCACTATATCCATGAGAGTACGATTTCTCCTTTCGGCAACACTATTTTGTTGGGGAGTTCCAGGCATCGTATATTGAGGTTCAATACCATTTTCTTCTAAAAATTTAGTAAATGGACCAGGGATCCGACCTAATTGACCACGTTTACCATAATATTCACCGCCCTGTTGGAAATATAGCTAAATCTATGTTTTGGTGATTAAACAAATCAATTTGAGTATGTCTTGGCTACTAACAAGTTTGTGAAATGTTTAAGGAATATACATTTTGAAGAAAATCAAGTTAGGAAGGCCAAGTCGATCCCCAAGTCGACTCCAAGATCGACTTCAAACATGCAAAACGTCCAGAGCTGAAAACGGAAGAAGGGAAGGTGAAGTCGCAGGCCAAGTCGACTCCACCTGCGACTTGGGTAGCCAAGTCGCAAACGAAGTCGACCTCACCATCGACTTCAGTCGGGCGAAACCTTCCAGAGTTGAATTCGAAACAGCAGAATGCCGAAGTCGCACCCCAAGTCGACTCCACGTGCGACTTGAGGTGAAGTCGCAGCCGAAGTCGACTCCGACATCGACTTCGATCGGGCAGAAGCTATTTTTTCAGAAAACAAGCTCATTATCAACTCAAGTGTTTCAAATTCCAAGCAAGACTCAATTCCTTCAAAGATTCACAAGGTTCAAGCTAATCCAGGAAGAATCAAAGTCAAGTTCTTCAAAGTTCACAAGATCTATAAGTATGAGGAGCCATTCCAGAATCAAAAGGACTGAAGGAAGAAAGCCTAAGCAAAACGATTTCCAAGTTCCTAGTTCGTGAAGCCATCTGACGAGGTGAAGTCGAAGCCGAAGTCGACTCCACCTGCGACTTGGGTCAAGTCGAGAACCCAAGTCGACCCTGACTGGAACTTGAAGTTGCGACGAAGAAGCGAAGTCGCACCCGAAGTCGACTCCATCTGCGACTTGGGTGAAGTCGCATCCGAAGTCGACTCCGACTGCGACTTGGGTCGGAACGGTCGGATTATTTTCGAACGTTGGCGCATTAAATGCGCGCCACCTACTCACTAACGTTCGGATTCCCTCCAAAATTATAAATAGCATTCATGGAGGACGAGGGAAGTAGTTGAAAAACATTAAGTGAGCATAACTCCTATCTACAAGAGCATTAAAGTGATCAAGCCAATCAAGAGAGGAAGAATTGTGCTTCAAGCTGCAAGAGCTACATTCAGAAACTTCAAAGCCATCATCTACAAGTTCTTCCCTGCGCTAAATCGTTTCTACACACCTGTAAAGTATAGTTTACTTTCATTGATTATTTGTTTGTATTGAACTTGATTTAGCTTGGGTAGCTAAGATCAAGTGATAGCAAAGTAGTGTGTGATTGGAGTGTGACTCATCACCTACTTGTGCTAAGTGTTTGATGCCCCCTAGAGCTAGAATCTAGAAGAGAGCAAGAGGCTCTAGTTGTATTCGCGGAATACAATAGTGGAACCCAAGTCACAAGGAGTGTGAGCTTGGAAGAGTGGAGTAGGGAGGTTGCCCGAACCACTATAAAATCCTTGTCTACTTGCTTTTATTTCTGCTCTCTTTATTACTTTGCTTTCCATTCAGTTTCTTCATTCAAGGGGATTAATTCTACAAGGGGTTAAGTTTTTAAGTTACCAAAGAAATTTTTAAGAACCCAATTCACCCCTCCCCTCTTGGGTTTTGCCATCTATTCGGGACCCAACAAGTGGTATCAGAGCAGGTCTTTGAATTGAACCAAAGAGATCCAACCATATGGCATCCCAATCTACTTCCGTTCCCGCTTTTGCCGAGGGCCAATCTTTTACAAGGCCACCATTGTTTGATGGGAGCAACTTTGGCTATTGGAAGCTTCGTATGAAGCAACTCATCATGGCTACCGATATGGATTCTTGGATTGCTATCCAAGATGGTGTAACTTTGCCAATTGATGAAAGAGCTTCCAATTGGACCGAAGAGGAAGTAAGAACCGTCAAGAGCAATGCCAAGACAATGAATTCTTTATTTTGTGCTCTTACGGCTTCGGAGTATGATAGAGTATCTTCTTATTTGACTGCAAAAGAGATATGAGATACTCTAACATCTATTTATGAAGGAACCTCCCAAGTCCAAGGGACTAGGAGAAACATTTTGATTGGAGAGTTTGAAAATTTCAGAATGCTAGACACTGAAAATATTTCTGAAATGTTTGCAAGATTTTCTAAGATTACTAATGCTCTCAAAGGTCTTGGAAAAGCTATCTCTGAATCCGAACAGGTGATGAAGATACTAAGAGCTCTACCGGATTCATGGACTCCAAAGATTACAGCTATTGAAGAAGTGAAAGACCTCAACACCCTAAAGCTAGAAGATCTAATTAGCTCACTAATGTCACATGAGCTAATTAAGAGAAGAAACGAAGAGAATCATAAAGGGAAGAAAATCATTGCATTAAAAGCGTCACGCAACTCAGATGAGTCTACCTCCTCGTCTAACAATGGTGATGAAGATATTGCATTTCTTACTCACAAGTTTCGAAAATTTGTGAGAAAAGAAAAGAACCTTAAAGACTTCAAAGAAAGACCACAAAAAGAAAAGAAGAAGGAGGTCACAAAATGCTACCGATGCGGGGGCGTAGGACATATGCAAGCTCAATGTCCTACACCGGAAGAAAGGCCAAAGGAGAATCATGAAAGAAGAAAATACCAAAGGCCAAGAGGAAGAGGCATGTTCGTCAACGAGGAAACTTCATCAACATGCAGCTCTTCAACCGACGACAATGATGTAGCCAACTGTGCAAGAATATGCTGCATGGCACGAATCGAGCAAGAAGAGGACTTGCTATGCTTAAACACGACTGAAGTTTTGGAAGAACAATCCACCTCAACCAAATGTACAAGCAATGATGAGGTAACTTCCAAACCTTGCTATTCTCAATCAAGTTATTCTTCTTTTCAAAATTGCATCAAATGTGCTGAATTAGAAGAACTACAAACTGCCTATGATTCATTATATGAGGAAATCAAAAAGCTAGGAAACAAGTTGTCCTCAAAGAAACAACAATGCAATTTTATTATTATTGAAAATGGAAAACTAGCTGAAAAATCAACAAAACTGAAAGAAGAAAATGAATCATTGTTGAAAGAAGTAGAGAAACTGAAAAAGGAGAACAAATCCTTAAATGAATCATTAGCAAAGTTCTCTAATCCAGGAGAAAGTGTAAAGATGTTTCTGAACATGACCTCCCAAACAAACAAAAGAGGTCTTGGATACAATACATTTGAGCAAGGAGAAAGTGGCAAATCAAATGTGCCTACACTTGCGAAATATCAAACCAAAATTGCACCTATATACAAGCCACAAAGGAGAAATGTTATGTGGACTAAAAGACCAACATTTGAACCAAAATATACTTGGAGGCCTACTCCTAGATTACCAATGGCTTGCAACTTTTGCAACAAAATGGGTCATAAAGTTTACAAGTGTAACTTTAAGAGATTGTTTGATTATGGTGCAAAACTAGTTTGGGTTCCAAGAAACACAAGATTTGGACTTTCTAAGTTGGAGCAACAAAGGTTGAATAATATTACTAACCCAAATGGACCCATAAAATGGGTACCAAAAAGATAAGGATTATTTGTTTACTTTTCAGATTTGTTTAAAGGCAAAGGCAAACAATGTGTGGTTCATGGATAGCGGTTGTTCAAGGCACATGACCGGAGAAAGAAGTTTATTCCACAAACTTAAGCCTTGCAACGACGGAACGGTTGCCTTTGGTAATAATGAGAAAGGTAAAATCAAAGGTAAAGGAAATATTTACAGTAGCTCAAATGCATGCATGGAGGATGTTTTGTTTGTTGAAGGACTCAAGCATAACTTAATGAGCATTAGCCAATTATGTGATAAAGGATATAAGGTTGTGTTTGAATCATCTGTATGCAATGTATTTGATGGTGAGCATATCATGTTTAGTGGAAAAAGACATGGAAATATATATTTGGTTTCACTTGATGAACTAGATGGTCAATGTCTAATGGTCGTTGATAATGATCCATGGGTTTGGCATAAAAGGCTTGGACACATAAACATGAGAAATATAAAAACCCTATGGAAAAAGAGTTTGGTAGAAGGCTTGCCTAAGTTGAAATATGACAAAGACAAAATATGTAAGGCATGTCAATTATCTAAACAACCAAAGATGCTTTCTCTACCAAAAAGGAGATTTCCACCACTAGGCCGCTTGAATTGCTACACATGGATCTATATGGGCCATCCGACATTTTAACCATTGGTGGAAAGAAATATGTATTTGTAATTGTTGATGACTTTTCAAGATTCACATGGATAATTCTTTTAGCTAGCAAAGATGAAGCCTTCTCTATGTTTGCAACGTTTGTAAACATGGTGGAAAATGAAAAACAAAGTACTATTATGACTATAAGAAGTGACCATGGTGGTGAATTTGAGAACAAACGATTCATAGAATTATGTAATGAAAAAGGAATTCATCACACATTTTCTGCACCAAGGACTCCACAACAAAATGGAGTAGTGGAGAGGAAAAATAGAATTATACAAGAGATGGCTAGAACTATGCTAAATGAGAGCAAATTATCTAAGAAATTTTGGGGTGAAGCTGTAAGTACAGCTTGTCATGTATTGAATCGAGTTACCATTAGAGCAATCTTGAAAAAGACCCCATATGAGCTATGGAAAGGAAAGAAACCAAACATATCTTATTTTCATACTTTTGGATGCACATGTTATGTTCTGAACAATGGAAAAACCAACTTGGGAAAACTTGATGCTAAAAGTGATGAAGCAATATTCCTTGGTTATTCATCAAATAGCAAAGCATATAGAGTTTTCAATAAACGAAACCAAGTTGTAGAAGAATCCATACATGTTGTTTTTGATGAAACTAACCCATGCTTTAAAAGAAAGGATGATTCAAGCGATGCAGATGACATAGCAAGCAATCTTGAAAAATTGCATATGGAAAAGCAAGAGGAATTCTTGGAGGAAAGGGTAAGTGAAGGTAATGACTCCTATAAACCTCCATCTGATTTAAAATTCAAACATGCACATCCAATTGAACAAATTATAGGGAATGTGTATGAAGGTGTAAAAACTAGAAGGTCAAAGCAAAATGTGTGTGGACAATATGCTTTTGTATCCAAGATTGAACCTTCTAATATTGAACAAGCTCTTGATGATGAAAACTGGATTATAGCAATGCAAGAAGAGCTAAATCAATTTGAAAGAAATCAAGTTTGGCACCTTGTTCCTAGACCAAATGATTGTACTACTATTGGCACCAAGTGGGTCTTTAGGAACAAATTAGATGAAAGTGGACTAGTAATGAGAAACAAAGCTAGACTTGTGGCAAAGGGGTACTCACAAGAAGAAGGAATAGATTTTGAAGAATCCTATGCCCCGGTTGCTAGATTAGAGGCAATTCGCATCTTACTAGCTTTTGCATCTCACATGAACTTTAAATTGTTTCAAATGGATGTCAAAAGTGCATTTCTGAATGGTTATATAAATGAAGAGGTGTATGTTGAGCAACCACCTGGATTTGAAGAAAAGGATCAATCAAAGTATGTTTACAAATTAACCAAAGCATTATATGGATTAAAACAAGCTCCAAGGGCTTGGTATGATAGACTAAGCAAGTTTTTGATTGATCATAACTTTCAAAAGGGAAAGGTAGACACCACTCTGTTTATTAAGTATAATGGAAAGGATATATTAATCATTCAAATTTATGTTGATGATATTATTTTTGGTGCTACTAATGAAACTCTTTGCCAAGAATTTTCTGAGCTCATGCAGAAAGAATTTGAGATGAGCATGATGGGAGAGTTAAACTTCTTTCTTGGACTGCAAATCAAGCAACTAAATGAAGGAATCTTCATAAACCAGTCCAAATACATCAAGGAGATGCTCAAAAAGTTTGGCATGGAGAACAGCAAAGGAGCAAACACGCCCATGATCTCCACAATCAAAATGGACAAAGATGAAAAGGGAAAATTAGTTGATATAAAATTGTATAGAAGCATGATAGGTTCCTTATTGTATTTAACTGCTTCTAGGCCAGATATTTTGTTTAGTGTGTGTATGTGCTCTAGATTTCAGTCATGCCCAAAAGAATCACACTTGGTAGCTGTGAAAAGAATTTTTAGATACCTAGTAGACACTACCAATTTAGGATTATGGTATCCAAAGGGCTCTAATTTTGATCTAATCGGCTACTCGGATGCGGATTTTGCTGGTTACAAAGTAGATAGAAAAAGCACTAGTGGAACATGTCAGTTTCTTGGAAGCATGTTGGTTTCATGGTTTTCAAGAAAATAAACTAGTGTTGCTCTATCTACGGCGGAAGCCGAATATATTGCCGCCGGGAGCTGTTGTGCCCAATTACTTTGGATGAAACAGCAACTTAGGGACTATGGCATGGATTTCAAAGATATACCTATCAGATGTGATAATACAAGTGCCATATGTCTAACCAAGAATCCAGTCTTGCATTCTAGGACCAAACATATAGACCTTAGACATCATTTCATTAGAGAACATGTAGAAAATCATGACATATGTTTGGTATATGTAAGAACAGAGGATCAAGTTGCAGATATATTCACTAAGCCCCTAGCAAAAGAAGCATTTTATAAGATTAGAAATGACATGGGAATGCTTGAACTCACTTAAAGCATAAATTGAGGGGGAGCACCCATTTAGGGGGAGCAAACCCACTTGTTTCTTTACCCTCTAATCTTTTTGATATATTGACAAAAAGGGGGAGAGAGATTTAAGAATGGGGAGGAGAGTAGGATATGCTTACATGATATTTGAATGTTCTGTTTGCATGAGCATAAGCATGATTTTAAAATGCAATATGAACATATTATTTTTAATGAAAGGTATCCACTCAAATCAGTTTTGTCAATCATCAAAAAGGGGGAGATTGTTGGAAATATAGCTAAATCTATGTTTTGATGATTAAACAAATCAATTTGAGTATGTCTTGGCTACTAACAAGTTTGTGAAATGTTTAAGGAATATACATTTTGAAGAAAATCAAGTTAGGAAGGCCAAGTCGATCCCCAAGTCGACTCCAAGATCGACTTCAAACATGCAGAACGTCCAGAGCTGAAAACGGAAGAAGGGAAGGTGAAGTCGCAGGCCAAGTCGACTCCACCTGCGACTTGGGTAGCCAAGTCGCAAACGAAGTCGACCTCACCATCGACTTCAGTCGGGCGAAACCTTCCAGAGTTGAATTCGAAACAGCAGAATGCCGAAGTCGCACCCCAAGTCGACTCCACGTGCGACTTGAGGTGAAGTCGCAGCCGAAGTCGACTCCGACATCGACTTCGATCGGGCAGAAGCTATTTTTTCAGAAAACAAGCTCATTATCAACTCAAGTGTTTCAAATTCCAAGCAAGACTCAATTCCTTCAAAGATTCACAAGGTTCAAGCTAATCCAGGAAGAATCAAAGTCAAGTTCTTCAAAGTTCACAAGATCTATAAGTATGAGGAGCCATTCCAGAATCAAAAGGACTGAAGGAAGAAAGCCTAAGCAAAACGATTTCCAAGTTCCTAGTTCGTGAAGCCATCTGACGAGGTGAAGTCGAAGCCGAAGTCGACTCCACCTGCGACTTGGGTCAAGTCGAGAACCCAAGTCGACCCTGACTGGAACTTGAAGTTGCGACGAAGAAGCGAAGTCGCACCCGAAGTCGACTCCATCTGCGACTTGGGTGAAGTCGCATCCGAAGTCGACTCCGACTGCGACTTGGGTCGCAACGGTCGGATTATTTTCGAACGTTGGCGCATTAAATGCGCGCCACCTACTCACTAACGTTCGGATTCCCTCCAAAATTATAAATAGCATTCATGGAGGACGAGGGAAGTAGTTGGAAAACATTAAGTGAGCATAACTCCTATATACAAGAGCATTAAAGTGATCAAGCCAATCAAGAGAGGAAGAATTGTGCTTCAAGCTGCAAGAGCTACATTCAGAAACTTCAAAGCCATCATCTACAAGTTCTTCCCTGCGCTAAATCGTTTCTACACACCTGTAAAGTGTAGTTTACTTTCATTGATTATTTGTTTGTATTGAACTTGATTTAGCTTGGGTAGCTAAGATCAAGTGATAGCAAAGTAGTGTGTGATTGGAGTGTGACTCATCACCTACTTGTGCTAAGTGTTTGATGCCCCCTAGAGCTAGAATCTAGAAGAGAGCAAGAGGCTCTAGTTGTATTCGCGGAATACAATAGTGGAACCCAAGTCACAAGGAGTGTGAGCTTGGAAGAGTGGAGTAGGGAGGTTGCCCGAACCACTATAAAATCCTTGTCTACTTGCTTTTATTTCTGCTCTCTTTATTACTTTGCTTTCCATTCAGTTTCTTCATTCAAGGGGATTAATTCTACAAGGGGTTAAGTTTTTAAGTTACCAAAGAAATTTTTAAGAACCCAATTCACCCCTCCCCTCTTGGGTTTTGCCATCTATTCGGGACCCAACACGCCCCTGTCAGATCTCACAACTTTTATTTTCCTATCCAATTTCTTTTATACTAATTCTTTGAAAATTTTAAAAGTATTCAAAGAATCAGACTTTTCATGTAATAGGAAAATAAAACCATAGCGTGAAAAATCATCAATAAACCTGATAAAGTACTTTTCACCTCTAATACATGATGAGAATGGACCACAAATATCGGTGTGGATCAATTCTAAAAGTCCATTGCTTCTTGTGGCACTCTTTTTCTGAGTTTTGGTTTGTTTTCCTTTAATACAATCGATACATATGCTAAAATCAGTAAAATCTAGAGTAGGTAATACTCCATCTTTTACTAGTCTTAGCATCCTTTCTTTCGATATGTGACCCAACCTTTTATGTCACAACATGGAGGAATTTTAATCAATCATACCACGTTTATTACCAGCACATACATTTAAGGTAGATGAACAATTAATAAATGAGCAATCTGTACTTATTTGATATAAACCATTAAATAATGTTCTAGTTCCAACTAAAATAGAATCTTTAAATAAAGAAAACTTTGAGTTTGCAAAACTGAAAGAATAACCCATTACATCAAGTTTTGGCAAAGAAATTAAATTTTTAGAAATGGACGGAACATAGAAAACATCATGCAGTTCTAAAAAATGTCCAGTGTCAAGGCGAAACTTGCAATTCCCTACTGCTTTGACTTTAGACTTGGTCAGATTGCCCATTAAGATAGATAACTCATGCGTTTTTGGGTTGCGGGTTGAATGGAATGCCTGCAAAGAGTTTGAAATATGGATAGCAGCACCAGAGTCAATACACCATAAATTAGAGGATACATTTATGAAATTGGTTTCAAGGCAAACATGTACGTAATTGTTACCTTTCTTTTCGAACCAACTCTTCCGCTTGAGACAATCTTTCTTAAAATGTCCTTTCTTTTTACAGAAATGACATTTCTCAGCGGACTTTTTCAATCCATCCTCTAAGCCTTTCTTTAATGGGAATTTATTCTTCCCTTTTCCTTTCTTTGACTTGTACTGCTTAGAAGTCGATGTGAAATAGATAATCATTGATCCATCATGCTTTAATCTCTCTTCCTCTTGTACACACATGAATATTAATTCATTTAAAGTCCATTTCTCCTTTTGTGTGTTATAGGAGATTTTGAATTGAGAAAACTGAGATGGAAGAGAGTTTAAGACAAATATGACTAGGAAAGAATCAGAGATTTTCATCCCTAGTTCATTAAGTTTCCCAGCTATATTTGACATTTCCATTATGTGCTTTCGCACTCCACAAATGCCATCATATTTCATTGAAGTCAATTTGTTAGTGAGCATTCCAGCCAATGCTTTATCCGACCCACTGAATTTTTCTTTAATTGAGTCAAGATAATTTTTGGCACTTTCATTTTCAGGGTCAGAAATAGAGCCTCTGATATTTCTTTCTATTGTACTCTTTATAATCATAAGAGACAATCTGTTGGAACGCTCCCATTTATCAAATTGAATCTTTTGACTATCAGTACTTTCAGGCGTTAAGGCATTAGGTTTCGCAACACGAAGGGCTAAATCCAGATCCAAACATCCTAAGGTGATAAGTAATTGCTCATGCCAATCAGAATAATTTGATCCATTCAGTGTCGGGATATTAGACAGATGAGATTGAGGAACAGGAGCCATAGCTGTAAAAAAATGATTAAGCTCACATTACCATTATGATTCAGATAAAATATTATGTAACAATTCCATTATCTATAATTAATCATAGCTAAATTTAAAAGATTAATCACACAAGCAATAATGCATGATAATATTCAATAATGCTATGATAAACAATAATATTCAATAATTAATTTTGAATACACAAAGTCAAGAAATCCCCACCTTCGGGTAGAAAATTTCCCGCGTTTATGTAGTTCTAATTAATTATTGATAAATATTAAATTATAGTTACCTTCGGGTAAAACTATAATATAATATTCTTGAATAATGCAATTTCTATTATGAGAAGAAAAATCATGTTATTCTCTCTTTGTTTAATAAATTTGATTAACTAAACATCTTACACCCTTCAGGGCAACATAAGAATAAAGATGAACAATATTTATTAAACATAAATTGCATAATGACAATTAATTACAATTTCTATTATGAGAAAAATAAACAACAATATTCTCTCCATTTAATTAATAATTTTGAAAATATATTTTAGACCCTTTGGGGCAACTAAAAATATACAATCAAAATTATTAATATAAATTATAGAGTATAATATATATGAATAATTCAATAATAATGATTATTAAATTTATTATGTGCGATTAAATTCCATATTATTTCTTTTGGTCGGCCAGGTAAGTGAGGTGGGGAATGGGAGGCTCCCCCTGCATAGAAGAGACTTAATTAAATAACCACGTGATCCTCTTCAATACCTCTTGCCTAGACACCAACCTCCAGTCATATCTTAGAATATAATTTCACTATAAAATTTAATAATCATAATTTATATAATTATTCATATATATACATTGCATGCTTAAAATAACTAGAAAGCAATAAATCATAAATAAATTGCTAATCAAGCATTTATAAATTAATCACATGAATTAATGCACATATAATTCAAAAAATTTGCATAAATATTCAAATGTCAAATTTATTGACCTATTTAGCTTAATCAGACCCTTCCATTAGATCCAGAATGTCCAAAAACATAGACATAAAAAATGACTATTGGATCGTCCAATTTGGATAAGCAGATCAAAAATTATGTTAATTTATATATGTACGGTCCATAATGGGCTATTGGGCTTGGGTCTACCCTGTTATGGGCTAAAACGGGCCGCCATGTGGGCCTGTAAAGCTAGGCCTCCTGAAATGGGCCAACCGCATGGGCCGACAATGTTGGTTCAAGCCCAGGCACAAAAAGGGCCCGAAAATGGGCTTAGCTAAACTAGGCCAACTGATGGGTTTATTGGGCTTGAGGCCCGTCAAGTGAAATGGGCTTGTAGGATATGAGTTGGGCCTGGTGGGCAGACTTGAAAAGAAAGCCCAGGCCCAGTTCAAAAGATAGCTGCGGGGTTTATATGTAAATTTCTCTTTGGGGTTTATTTGCAAATTTCTGTTCAAGGTTTATTTGCAAAAAAAAAAATCTGTTATCTTCTTCTAGAGCCAGAAACCCTAGCAGCCGCCGCCCCCAAAACCCATCTTGCTGCCCAAGTTTGCCGCCGCCGCTGGCACATGCTGCTGCCGCCGATCGCCTGCCGTTGCCGGCCGTTTGACACGCAGCCGACCTCCTCGCCGTCTGTCCAGCGTCGTCAGATGTGCAGCGGCCATCGTCTCCGGCAATGGCGTCGAGCAGCAGGCGTCGCCGCACGTCGCTGTCTCTTCTCCGGTTCCAGCTAGTCGCCCGGTAGCTGCTGCCGGTGGAAACAGCGTCTCCGTCGTTATCTCCGGCAGCAGCAGCGTCCATTCATCTCCAGCTCTGGATCTTCCAATAGCAAAACGGTATGGGTGGATTGAGAGATTCCGGGTTCAGATCGCCCGCAGAGGCCGCATAAAAGCAGCAGATCTGTTGCGACCGGCCGTTCCAGCGGCTTTCGGCGGCTTCAGGCATGCTGCGTCCAGCCATCCAGTCCATGGCTTCTTCTCCGGCGACGGCGAACAGCGGCAGCAACAACCGGCGCTGAATCCGGCATGGGTTTTGGTAGCGGCGTGCGTAGATTTATTTATTTATTTATTTTAAAGAATCATGCCATAATGCATTTAAAGATCAAAAATTTTCTTTAAAACAGTTCTAAATAATCATGTGTTTATGACTGCATGCCGAACAACTGCAATTTCCTTTAAAGCAGTTCTAAATTAGATTTCATGTGCGTGAAAACATCAGGCGGAAGTCATCCTTGTGATTATGTCATAATCAGTTCTAAACAATATAACAGGAGGCAGTATGACATGATGACTATTTCACATGAATATTCTAATAATAATAATAATCACATGAATATTCTAATACAATAATGAATATTTCAAGAATTCTTAAATAATCATGGGTGAAATCTATTATACCCAAAATCGAAACGTGTGCTCTGATACCACATGTTGGAAATCATGTGATGCGGAAACGTACCTGAATCCATGTATGTATAGATTCCACCTGTAGACCGAGCAGAGTACGAGGTCTTCTCCCTCAACACTTCTCCCTATGATACGAGTGGTAGATGAGAACTACTCGTGATGTAAACGTGTGAAAGAGGGACCTAGACTCCTCTATTTATAGAGCCCTTCCCATCATGACTCGACTAGAAGTGTAGTTCTACCTGGACTCGGATTGCGTACGCATTTCAGATATGACTGAGCTATCTTTAAATCCAAAGACTTATAATTTAATTAGGACACCTTATAGGAGTACAATTCTAACAAGAGCACCACATTGGGTGGGGCTACAGGCACAACTTTCAGGTAGCCCAGGCAAGGAAGAGGATAGTTTATTAAGCGACCTCCATTTTTAAATGATGGTGGTGGTGGTGGCTGCTGATTCATCTTCCGGACACAACGGAGTGAAGGAGCATTGCGCATGGCCCCTTAAAGGGCATTTTTGTCATTTCACGAGAAAAATTGACAAGGAAAGATGAAAGCTAACGGAAGTGATACTGATGCAATTTTATGAAAACTTAATAGGCATATCTACAATATTTGTAAACTTAGAGATACAGATGCAACATATGGAAAACATTCTAGGCATATTTGCAAAAAATCCTATTTTTCCTAATAGACTATGAATTTGGTTAGAATCTTATTGTTTTAATAATTATTTGCAAGCACTGTATTTGATTTAATAATTTTGAAGGGCAGGGCTTACATAAAGATTGTAAAGTTGTCGAAAATCAGAGTTTTATAAAAAAACATGTAAATGATAAATTGAAAGTGATTGGAAGTGAGTTTTTATAAGATTAACATGTATTAGACAGATTTCATGAATTTTATGTGAGTTTAGTGCAATTCCTATGAGATGCCCCTTAAGCCGAAGCCCTCCTGCTTTCTGCAATATGACAACTAGAATTAAGCATGTTCAATGAAATAATGCCGGAAACAACATAATAATGTAACCATCAAAAACATAAGATTTAAGGTTTTTGAATATTACCTAAACTTCTTCATATAGAAGCGGTGTCTCGGACACATACAAAAAAATTTCAGCCAACTTCATCTATCGCAAGTAAAATACAGGCTAACCATTGCAGTCAGGTCAGAATCCCATGCCACTATGCCAATTGAGTGTGATATATCTATAGCTAGATATTTTAGCCAACCTCATCCCATCTTTTAGTATATTTGACGACTTGTGAATTGGTTCTTCTAAACTGTTCCAACGAACACGATCTGGATCAATACCTTCACAATGCACTTCTCCACCTATATACTTTGTGAATTTGCATGCACATTTCTCTTGAACATCCCACCATAGTGAATTGCTAATCTCTAGGTTACAATTGTCATTCCTAAAGATAATGTTCACAACTTGAATTTTAACAAGCTATGCATCTAATCCATTGAATTTGCCTTGGAAAATCATGTTCAAGGGTATCTTATAATGAACATTACTACAACAGTCAAATTTAATAGCGGGAGAAAATGTGAAAGAAGTTTATCCATCCGTATGTGACATACAAGAGAGAATGAAAGATGTAAATATTCACATTTATAATTGTGCACCTGTTTTCAAAATAAAATAGAATGCAAAATTAAACAGTTCAAAATTTGTTTGCAATATTTACATGAGGGAAAATGGAAAAAAAATAAATTATCTTTTCTTTTTTAGATTTCAATAGTTTAAACAAGTCCTTGCAAACAGATCTTATTTAATTTTTAACATGCATTTAATTCAATTTCAAATAAGATGAATGTAAAAATTAAAGAATCCAAAATTTGACAAAATACAAAATGTAAATAGTTAAAATTTCATCACACCGACCACATACTAAATTGGTATATACAAATTAGCTTAGCGTTCCAGCCCCAGATACCAACAACCCATTTTGGCTCCACCAATTACTATCATCATTTTTAAGCTAAGAAATGCTCCCTAGACCAAAATAATGCCATGCACCAACCCTGTCCAACAAATAAAAGGAAGCAACAGCCACATGTCTACACATATTCCACTTTAAAATATTTTGCTCCTATATATGACAATATAACTCCAAAAAATGGGGACCGCAAAGTCCACTTTAATTCCAATAATACCTCCACTAACGATGGATTTAAATATGCTATAAATGCTACAATTGAAATGTACAAAAGTTGTAAAAGAAGAATCCACCACCCTCACTGGTTTGTTTGCAATTGGAGAAGGATGAACAACCTTAAACATCCTGAATGATCACCAATAGGTATCGAAGCAGGTCAGGCCAATCAAGCAGGAAAGGAAAGGGGCAGCACAAATCATAGATTTGAGTGGGAAGAAAATAAATGCAACAACGATTAGGGGTGGTCGCCGAAGGAGGAAGGATGGATCGAATTTGAGCGGATGGGGCAAACGACAACAAAAGCACTACATCCCAGCTGGATTCTAGTCGAAGGATTTAGTGAAGCATAACAAATAGTGTCTAAGAAAATCTAGGGATTCTATTTGGGATGTTTGGTTTCTATTAACGTAGGGGCAAAATGGACATTTTACCTTACAATTGATGGTTGTTTAAGTGATTTATGACATCCTGGGCACCTAGAAAATTATAGATGAAATATTGTGGGTATGAGAAAAATTATTAAAATATTGTGAATACAAAAAGAATATTGGTCAAATATTGTAGGTATAAGAGGAATTTTCCCGTTAAAGTAATTTATAAATTTGAGGTGTATTCAACTGATTCAATGAATTAAGATTTCAGTCCTTACTTCAAATGAACAAATGAAAAAAATTTCATATCAGTCCTCCATCTCTTTGGCTGCATGTTTATTTTTCATTCTTGCTCGTGATTTTTTAGCTATTTGCAATGGTTGGATGATTTCTTGTTAAAAGTATCATGCATCTGTAAATTGTTAAATGACTTTCTTGCAACTGCTTGGAACAAATTTGGTAGACTATTTATTTCCACCCAAGATTTTTAATCATCCAAATATCCTGCTCTGCAAACAATTAGCTTTGATTTTGGTAGCATGTTTTAACAATTTTTTTTTTAGATATTGCATGTTTTAACATTCTTAGTGGAATTGTTTTAGAACCGGAATTGACTCGACCTTTAGAAAATATGGCAAGGCAAGTCTCGAACGAACCCTAGCCTATAATAGAGTAGGATAGGTAAGAGTTTTTCAAAATAGAGTAAGAGTACAATCGACCCCTACTCGAACCTATCTAACTGCACTTAACGGTGGGGGAAAAATAGTTTTTTTCCTAAATATACCCACTATGTTTAACCCTAATCTCAGATATACCCACTACGTTTCAAAAATTTCAGATATACCCACTACATTTGCATATATTTCAAGAAATGTTCACTCCGTTAAAGGCCGTTAAGTAAGTTAACGGTTATTCGTCTAAATATTGGTTATAATTTCCTAAATGTCAAAAATACTCATGGTGTAAAATAATAAAAGATGAAATAAAATGAAATGGGAATAAAATTAGAACTCTTCATATTTAAAATTCTTGTGAAATTAGGGTAGCTGTGAGTTATGATATTCAAAATTTTGAATATAACATTAAATTTGAAGGGCATATTAGTAATTTCACAAATGGATTAACGGCGTTTATTAACGTCTGTAAGGGAGTGGACATTTTTGGGATTACATGCAAACGTAGTTGATATATTTGAGAATTTTGAAACATAATAGATATATTTGGAATTAAAATCAAACATAATAAGTGTAAAAAATCCAAAAAAATGAAAACCTCAACCGCAGTGGTTTTCTCCACACGTGTTCGCGGAAGCCATTTGGCGCGCAGATCAGAACGGGGAAAAGAATACAAAAATCTCTCTCGGTCTCACTCCCACCCATACCCGATCGAGCGACAGGTTCCTTCTTCCTCTTCTATCCTCTAAAAATTAGGTATCTTCTTCTTCTAATTTCGAATTCCATGGCTTATTTTCCCGGAATCTTCCCCGATTCCCACATTTAGCTGCATTGAGATTCTGATTTCAGCACCATTCATGGGGAATCCTGTATGATTTCAGCGCTAAGGATGGAAGGAATCGAGAGCGAGTCGGTCTTCGATTCCCTGAACATCAATCCTCAACTCTTCATGAACGAAGTCCTCAATGTGGCTGACGACTTTGTCGATGTGGCCTTCGACTTCTGCAAAAAGCGACCTCCTCTCTCTCTCTCTCTCTCTCTCTCTATCAGCAGGCAAGCTTCTGGGCTCATGAACAAAACGGGAGGCGGCGACAGGTCTGCTTCACTGAATCAGGTGGCTTCCATCTTCCTACTGCTACATTTTATCCGATGTGGTCGTGGGCCAATGACGGCCCTACTTTGGTCGTGGGCTTAATGGTGCATGTGGGGTTCTAATCTTGCATAAGCAAAATTGGCTTTGGAACTACTGCGTACAGGACCCATCCTTGCTTGGAGCTTCTTGGCTGTTTAACATCAGGTATAATTTTTATATGCATATGCACTCGTTGCAAGCAACTATTGGGATTTGTGAAATATTGCAACAACTTGATGCACTCAGCCATAGACCGTTTGGCATTAGAGAAATGATTGTCTCCTTTTGCACATAGAAACTCAGTGTAGAGACATGTCTTGCTCTTAGCAATGGTGGTTGGGACTTTTAACATGTAAGTTCAGTAAGGGTCTTCTGAAAACTCAAATGCTTAAAAAGTTTGTGGAGATGTGGGCAAACTATCTTTGAGTTGTGAGTAAGGATCCAAAATTGAGGTCCAGTTAAAAATAGCGAAATGCTAAAGAGTTAATATGCGGATGATATTCTTACATGGAAGATTGATAAGAAAGGATGGACTCATTGAAGTGTTGCTCAAAATATTGGAATTGTAGTGTGTAAAGGAAAATGAAGAAGAATTTGTTGCAAATATTGTATCTCAGTATTGCTAATCCAATGTTTGAGCAGAAAGATGATCGAGTTGTGTGAATATTGTTTTCTTCCCTCTTGAAATTGTTCTGTGTTTTTGGCTGCTTTGGTTTCTAAAGTTTAGTTTTATCAAGTTTCAGAAGGCAAACAAGCATATAAGTTCTGAGGAATGTAAACTGCTTGTTTGACGAAATCTGTAATATTATTGCTGACTTGTTATAATGTTATATATGTGATTTTGGTTAAAAATAAAAAGTTGTGGCTACCTAAAAAAGAAAGAAAAGGTAGCAGATCAATTTTTTACCTAATTTTGAAAGGTAAGTAAGAGGAAGATGAGGATGAAGTTGCAGAGTCAGATAACCATGGTAGAAAAATAAGAGTACTAGCAGGGAGCTCCTTCAAGCGAAAAGCCAAGGCAAAAGGGCCCATTGAATTTTATTTTTTGTGGTTGTACTGGATCTTGAAAAAGTGATTCAGAAAAGGAAGCAGACCACTTTTAGTAATGCTTACAAAGGAAGCAGTTGGGAGTGTGCTTGTAGACAAATTGCGTGGTGGTTTTGTGATGCTAGTGTACCTTTTAATGCTAGCAAGTACACTGGTTTTGTAGCAACACTTGATTCTATTGGACAATTTGGTCCTAGCAAGAACTACCGAGTTATGACGAAGGAAGAGTCCCTTTATTGAGCAAGCATGGGGAATTTGATGATGATTACAAAGAAGAATGGTTCGGACGCAGATTTCCCATCATGGCAGATGGGTGGAAAGACAGACAAGAAAAGATTCCAGTGAGTCTTTTCATTTATCGCCTAAAGGGAACAACATTTGTAGAATCTGTAGATACCTCTGCACTTGTTAAGAGTGGAGAAAAAATTATTTAAATTGCTAGTAAGTTTGTGCAAAAAATTGGAGCAGCAAATGTTGTTGAAATGGAGATATAAGAAGAAAGATGGAGAAAAAAAAGTAGAAGGAAAACTCGAAAAAATCAAAAAACTTATCACTTGTCGCATCCTTCAAATCTTTGATGGGCGCGGGCATCCATAAATTCTACACCAACAGATCCAATGCCAGCTCCCTGCATGGATTCAACATTGAGTACATTTTTTTTCCATCCTTGTCTCTACATGAGTGCAAATGGAAGAAGAAACATTGGGTTATGTTCTTTATGAGATGGGAAGTTTCCCAGAGGAAATAAGTTGCATGAGTTCACTTTTTAAATTTTTTTAATAATTGGTTCACCTGGCTTTGACTAGGCATATATGTTTGCCCTGGGCAACTAATAAAGGCATGCCTAGCATCCACCTTTTTAAAAGCTCTGTGTAGCCTGATTTTAGAGCCTAAGATTGCTCCTATGTGCACTCTGTGCCTAGACATGGCTTAAACAACTACGTTAGTAGGCTGGATACATGTTTATAACCCGACAGTGATGATTAGGCTTATTCCAGGCTGTTTTGAAAATCTTGTTCCCTTTGGAATACTTCATAAGATGTTTCACCATCTAAGATAGCATGAATTACATGTTGTCTTCTATGTGATGATCATATATCATCTATTACTCACTATTTAACTTCATGGTGTGTAACTGTAAATTTAATGTCTTCTAATTTTAAGTGTGATTCCACTGTTTGTTAATATAATTTAAACCAATTTGATATCAGTTGGCAACTTAAATCTTCCAAAGATTGATAAAGACTTCATGCTGGAGGAGCTGATATAAGCTGATAGGTGCCCAGTCTCTGCACCTTCTGGCTATGGCGAGTTTTGTTCCCTGGTTGAAAATGTTAGTTCCATGTGGTGGAATATGGTTCTCACAACACTACAACAGAAGGTCTTAATGGAAGTGTCAAACTCACCGGATGTATTTCAGTATTCCCGGTCCTATGCTTTATAACTATGTAGCATAATACGACACTTACAAGGCACGTCAAATCAAGTCCGTCTAGGCCATTATACTCAAAAGATGAGTCTATCTGTGATGTTAGACAGTCTATATATGACCCCTGCATCTAGAAGTCATTAAAGATAGATTTTTGTTCTAATCCATATAGTAATATTATTATGCGAATGTTTATGGATTGATCTTGAGAATAAAATTGTAAAAAGTGCTAAATAGATGGAACAAAGATGACAATTTGACATATGGATTGATGCTTAAACATATTCCCAAAGAGAATGATATTAGCCTGCCTCTGTGCTTTCCCAATCTCTCCTTAGATCATAAGCACTGCCCCAAGCAGCAAAATGGTTCATCATTTCTATGAGAATGACCAGTCATCTACAATTTATGGTGATTGTTTATTTTGCACAGATGTGGAAAAAGCAGCAACTGAACTGCACAGGTAACTGGAAGAGATGAATATCAAGAGGGAGAATGTGGAATGTATCAGAATTGAGAGGTTTTACAATCCAAGCAAAGATGAATATATGTAATATAATAAGGGCAATTTCTGCATCAGATCTATTTCTTACCGCATATATTTAATGAAAAGTTGACTGAAATTTGTAGTAAAAAAAACAAAATTCTCATTTGTTTTTATAGGCTTCTCTGCTAGTTTGAAGGATCCGCAGGAATTTTCAGATGATATGAGAAACACGCGAACATGTATAATACACTATTTCCAGACACCATGCATAGTTGGAAGGAATTACAGGGATTATTTTTGTGGCAATCATTTGACTTCGTCTCGTCAAGTTTGATTTTCAGTTTATTACAAAAAGCATAACGGTGCAGCTGATTTATGTGTCCTCTGTCTACTCCTAAGAAATGGTTATATATTGAGATTGTTGTTGTGGGTTGAGTTTCATCAGCTTACTGGCATGTAAGATTGCAGGATTGAAAGATCAACGCGTGTTTGCTCATGAAGAATAGACTATAACAATTCAGTTCTTGATTTAAAAATTTGAGACAAACATGCTTTTAATCAAGTGCTAGATGCATCAGGCTAAGAGCTTCTCTTCTGTGGTGGCTGGAAAACCATGTCCACTTATTTACAAAAAGCAGCCCAACTAAGGGGGCAAGCACCAAATTCAGAGTAGAATAGCTTGCGGAGGGATAAAAAGATCATTTGTTCATAGCTTTCCCTACTGCATCTTTGACAGCATCAACGGCCCCTTGTGCTGCGCCCTTCACCTGTTGGCCACCCTACACAGCACCCCAAAAAATTATAATAATAACAAATACAGAAAATAGAAAAATGTTCCAATGAATGAAGAACAAGTTGGCGAACTGGTATAAACGGATCAAGTGTGTTTGCTATTTGATAAAACTGGTACAGGAAGATGTAAATAAATGATTAGAAAATGGAATAATTGTGGAAAGAGAAAAGTTTTAGGTTGACAAATTTTTGAGAATGCTAGACGCACTGTAAATATCTTGCATTTGCCTCATGTATATGGACTGATTGCTGGGTCTAGATATGTACTTCCAGCATTTGAAGGCCATCCCACCACCACTGCTTCGCGGTGACGGGGTTAGTGAGCCGACTGCAGCCAATGCTGACCAAAGCATACTTCCAACATTGGAACTCTTGTATTAAGGGTTTTTGCATATAGGCACTTCAAGCTTGTGAGATTTCTATTTTTCACCCTGAAGTTTCATGGATGCGCTAAATGGCTTCCGGTTTTTAAAATTCTCAGCACATGATCCCTTTTTTCTTTTTTTTTTTGATGGAAAGCACATAGTCCCTTTAGTTAAACTGGTTCAAACTAAACTAGTTTCTTCGATAGTTTGTTCTCCGGTCCGATTCTTACATTATTGAATGCAATCCTAACCCTGTTAAATTATAATCTGAAGTGACCAATGCAGCATTCTGATACCCTAAATACATACATTGAATAACCCATTTAAAGTTTGTAAATATTTTCTTGCAAAAAAACCAATCAAGAAAATGACTTACAAAAAAACTAAACCAAACGTGTAACCCGTTAAGGTTGGGAACTTTAAACCATCTGGCCTAAATATAAAGGGGGAAAATTGGTTTTTTTTTTTTGAAAAAAAAAATAACATTATTATTATTATTATGAACCTGCTGGCAGGATCCCGTGGCGGATTGGGCCGCACTCGATGCCTGGTCCACCGCATGATCTTTCTTCACCTAAAAAAAATGACAAAAAAGGCACAAATTATCATGATTCATTGATTGATTTGGTACTCTTTATCTATTTAAGCATATACATATTCTTTTGTCATGATCAAG
Source organism: Annona cherimola (assembly GCA_030490835.1). Taxonomy (NCBI): domain Eukaryota; kingdom Viridiplantae; phylum Streptophyta; class Magnoliopsida; order Magnoliales; family Annonaceae; genus Annona; species Annona cherimola. The sequence continues at coordinate 81,566,160 of CM059972.1, read as the reverse complement.
AACACGGCTCAGGCAGCCATGTAATTCCATTTGATCTGTGTGCACTATGAATCACGATGCATGGGCATCTGATCACCCACACAGAAATCAGATTTCCATAATCATGCATAAATATATATAGAGAGTGCTAATATGGTGGAGTGTTTGATGATAGATGATGATGGTGCTATTAGTTGGAAGAGTGGCTTAACTGACCTCAGCCTGGCCTTTCAACTCACCACCTTTGTAGCTGGCATCTTGCATCATGTCAGACATTTTTTTTTTACTCTCTCCAAGAAATTAATGAAATTGAACCAGAGTTCTTGAGCTTGATGATAATGGGAAGAAGATGGATATATGAATGCAAGTCTGGCTACTTATAGCCCTTGCCAATTCAATTGAGAGAGAGAGGAAGAACCATGAGAACAATACACGTGTTGAACGGAACCTGGGGGCCAACAGTTGAATTTTTTTCCGGCTTTTGACTAGGAATTTTGGAACACCGATTCAGACGGACCTTTTTTGGGGTGTCATCTTGTTGCCAACGCCAATATAAGGTTATGTTAGTCATGCCTAATACACCCATTATTTTTTTATTTTTTCCTTGAAACTGTTTTCCATAATGTATTTAATTATATAACAAAATTTATAAATTTAATATGTATTTTGGTTTTTAAAAATCTTCATTTTTTGGGGGATTAGAATGACTCAAATACCCTCAAAAGGATTTTTTGAAGTATATATACATATATTTTAAAATTAGAAATTTTGATATATAAGTTAGTTAATACACTTTGCAAAACAAGTTTAAGGAAAAAAGTAAGAGAGGATAAAAAAGATAAGTTATTTTAGGCCAGACTCAAATAGTTTTTTTTTTCTTTTAAAAGGCATGAATAGCTTATTTTATGCAACTAACAAGATTACTCTGTGTCCTTTTTCCACGTAAAAGAGAAGGTTTGCAAATAGACCATAAGAGTATTCATAATTGGATTTCAGTACGTGTGTTTTATTATTTTGTAAAATTAACATCGACTTTCAACTTTCAAGAGTCTTGTTTCTATATAATCAAGTTACATAAAAGTAGTTTCAACTATATTCATTTTTTTTTATCTTAATGAATGATAAAGAATTAACTTCACTTCATCCATTGAGAGACAAATTTCATCCAAATAAAGAATGTGCATGGGTCATATCTGCTTAAAACTATACATATTCATGACACTACGGCAAAAATGCCATGTAGTGACGGTTTTATTTGTGACAGTTAAAAAATCGTCACTGTAAAACAATTTTACTAACAATTTTTTAAATTAGTCCGTAAAAGCATAATATATTCGGACAGTTTTAAAAACCGTCAACATTACTTACTATATACCTATAGTTTTGTACAACCGTCCAAATAGTTAAATATTTTAGTAACAATTTTTAACAACTATCACTATTTTCATAATTTACAGAGACAAATGTATGAAATTGTCATTAAAAATCTAATAATGATAATTGATAAAACTATCATAAAAAATTAATATTTTATTGGATTTCATTTATAAATATAATAATTATTATTTAATTTATTTTAAATATCAATTCCAAAAGGTTATAATATATTATTATTATTATTTATTTTATTTAAAATAATTATATTTTTTTACTTATTTTATTCTATCACCTATAAATTATTAAATATATAATAATGTAAGAAGAGATTATTATATATCAAGTTGACACTATAAAGGATTATCTTATAGATAAATAATTTATTTTAGATATTTAGATATTATTCATATTTTTATTATAGATATTATTCATATTTGGATAAACAAGAAATTTAAAAAATTAAAATTAAAATTTCATAAATCCAACTATCCAATAATAATACTGGTTTTTTTGCTCCAATTTATTAAAGTATACCTCAACTAAAATATAGAAAATAATCCTAAAAACTAAAAATACTCAGGAAAAATATTCAAAAAGTATTAAGATGTATAATAGCAATAGTAGAATGACATTCAACAAAATAATATTAAAGCATATAAAATTTATAATAATAATAATTGTAATTGGTTCAATTCATATTTATATTTTGGCAATTTAAATTGGCAAATAACATTGTTCAACGAAGAAATTAAAATTTCTACGTCAACACAATCAATGAGATTCTATTAACACAATTAAACTCAAAGTAACTCTCAAACTCTTTTTACAAATCAAAATTGCCCTCATACAATTGAAAATTACAAGTTAAAAGTTACAATTGAAGATATTTGCTTGATATGGCAATTTGCAACTAATTAATTTTTTTTCAAAATAATACTACAATCATTTTCACATTTTCTTTTCACTTCATTTCGGTTTTTGAAGTTCGTCGTTGTGCAAAAATGCTACTATCTTTGCCATCAAGTCAATAGCCTGCAAATAAAAGAAAACTTCAACTTTCAAATAATTAAAGTGAATCTTTAAAAAATTTAAGTAATTTTAAAAGATTGTAACTTACATTCTTTCCACTAGGTCTGCATCATGTGTTTGTAATATTTCTTCTTCATCAACAGTATCAAATATCATCTCTTATCCAAAATAGATTATCCTGTGTGGAGTCAAATTCAAAATTTTACTTCTTTTTCACATAAATATTTCTTTGTCATGAAATTTGATTTTTGAATCAAAATAATTCTCTAAGCAACAGGAGAATTGATTACTTAATCTTACTCAACCGTTCTATGTAAAATAATTAGTCTAGCAAATTGATTAACGCTAAAATAATTCATAAAATTTTTATAATATACATTTTAAATTTGTATTACTTTTATCAAATGACGCCCACATAAATATTAAATTTAGACAAAATTTAGTTTTTTTTTTTTGCCAAATAGCTTTAAATGTAATATATTGAATTTTTTCTTATTTATGAAAGTGGGTAAAACCATCTAATAAAATTGAAATTTTTTCTAATATTAGTACTACATAGGTATTTCAATTTAAAAATAATATCAGTCTAATGAAACTAATTATATACAATTAAATTGATGAAATTAATTATTTAAGACCCATATTGATAATTAAATCATAGTTCAATAAACTATTTCATCTAAAAATAATTTATTTAGCTAATTAAAGGAAATCTTAATTAATTATTAAAAACTTTGTCATAACATTTAGATAAGTTTTGTTCAGTATATATATATTTGATCAAGACAAAGTGGACAACATACTAAGACCATGAAAAGCCTCCACAAGTTTTGAGCATCAATTTGGGTCGCGCGCTATTTTGCCCGGGAGCTTTTGCTCACGTTTTTTGCTGGGAGCGGTAAAAAAATATTAAATGTCGCACAATTAGGAGGACAGAGCATCAAATCAAAATTTTTAATTCTTGGTTTTTCAGGTAACGTACTTCCCATCGTTTTAAACATTTAGATGTACATCATATTTTATGACAAAATTCATCAAATAAGATTACGACCAAATTTGAATTGTTCTAACTATTACGGTAAAATTTGAGTGATTGAGTCAGATTGAGATTACGACCAAATAGAAAAAATTTATTTAAAAAAAGCATATTGGAATAGTTTAAGATTACAACAATGTCAATATCACATGTTTGAATGCGATGTCGCAAATCTCTTTCTTGTTTTTGAAATCATATTAACATAAGAGAATTTTTTATAAATGTAGGAATGATTTAACTAAATAATAATAATAATAATAATAATAATAATAATAATAATCTCAACTAAATGTAATATATCTTTTTTGTCAACATGTATATAATGAATTTTTTCTTTTTTTAAGAAAAGTATTTTAAAGTTAGATTATTTATACTACACCAATCAAGAAGTAAAAAATTTTATATTTATGTATGAAAATAAAAGAAAATTTACTTATAAAATTAAATTTATTGTGTATTTCTAGTCAATTGCTTGTAGGATATTGTTTAAATAAATTTAATTAGTAGATTAAATCTATTTGAAAATTTTTGCTCACTCAAGAGACTTGTATGTTGTTTTATTACTTTTTAAGAGTTACATTGCTATTAGGATAAATTTCCATATTTTTTAATTTTAGGTTTACAATGGCAAAGCGTAAGCGTATGAATATTTTTGAAGAACCAGAATATCAACAACAAGTAGCAACCTCAAATACAGAAATTGACGAATCATTAGAAGATCAACAGGAGATTTTATCTCAATCAAATACTCAACCGACGTGTAAGTTTTTCACTAATAATATTTACAATTTTCTATTTTGAAAATATTATTATAGCTAAAGTAAGATTATGAATTTGATTGGACTTTTTCAGCTGATACTAGAATAAGCAAGAAACTTAGAGGTCCAACACGCATGTCAAGTGTTTGGAATTTACCGAAAGGTAAAAAAATTGAGGTTGAACTTAATGCACTTTACCAACCCGTGGAAGATGAAGCATGCACTCTCACTTGATTTCTTAGTGATTTAGCAAGAAATCCAGAATTTGCACCAATTAATTTTGTTTCATAGAAGAAGTTGCCAAAAAAGTATAAAGATATGAAATGGGATATTGTGTAGGTAAAAATCAATGTTAAATTATTTACTTTAAGTTGCATAATAATTATCACTTTTGATTCATATATGTTTATATGTTTCTTATATATGTACCATGTATTTTATTTTCGTGAAGCTTTTATATTTCTTGGATGCAGGAAAAATTTAAATTCAAACCATGGAATAATAATATCAAAGCATGGGTGATAAAGGATATTAATGACAAATGGAGAAATTGGAAGAGTTCTTTGAAGGCTGAATATTTTGATCTTACTAAATCAAAATGCGTGAATGTAGCAAATGTACCTGAACGAGTGGAAAAAAGTCAATAGGTTGATTTAGTGCATCATTGGTACTCAACAAAAGCTAAGGTATAAATTTATTATCTTTATTTCATCATAATTTCTACAAAGATTAACTTCAAAATATTGATTATTTTAATTTTCATTTCGTATAGATTATTAGTGAGATCAATAAAAAAATCGAGCAAAACACAATGAGCCTCTCACCATAGGAACAAAGACGCTTGCAAAAATGATTCACGAAAAGGTATTTTTAATATTTATTGATTTATAATAATGTTAATTTGAATGATCTAATATCTTGAAAATGTTATTTTTGTTCTTAGATGAAAGAAAACAATGGTATGCAATCATCTCGTGCTCAAATTTACATACATACACATATGCGTAAGGATGGGAGAGTTGTAAATGATGAATCTGCAAAAGTTATTGTGAGTTTTTCTTTGTTCAATATTTTATTTTATGCATTATTTTGTAATTATCGTAATTTACATTCTAAAATTTCATCTTCTAAATCATATACTGTGTAATTAAATTTTATGCTTGTATATAATTGCAGGAATTGTTGAAAAAAGAAGAGGAATCATTAGAAAATATGCAAGAATGTTCTAATTGGAAAGGGAATGCTTATTCTAAAGTAAAAGGGCCAGAAAAAGCAGGACGTATTCGGTGTTTTGGAAAAGGCTCTACTCCTTGTAGAAATTTAGAAAAATCTCTTCAAATAGAAAAATTTCAATCAAACAACCAAGAGACTCCTCAATTAAAAAAACAAGTGACAGCTTTGCAAGGAGTACTTAGTGTTATTGTATCGCATATCAAAAATCAAAGTCTGGATGATCCTATCATGAGAGTATTAGATGCATATCCACTATTTGATAATAATAACCAGGTATCTTAATTTTCGATTATTATTGTTTTTTTTATCATAACCATTCAATAAGATATTGAAAATAACATTATTGTAGAGTTTTATTGAGTAACTTATCTTTTATGTTTTAGATTCCTGATATCTCAAGTTCTCCAAATAGGCAATCTTGTAGCTCTAATTTGGGTGGTGAATTTTGCTCTAACCAAGAAGGTAACATTGAATTAAAATTTTATTTAACAAATATTTTTATACTTCAAGCACAAGGTATTTATGTTATTTAATTTTTAATGTTTGCGGGATGATGGATCATTGTTGAAGATTGCAAAATTTTGGAAGATAATAGATTTACTTGATCATTAGATGCAAAGTTGGTTTTATGTATTTTCATGTATTTTTTAAATATTGTGAATTTTACTATTGAGAAATTGACGATTTGAGGATTGAAGAATTGGTATCTTTATATTAAATTTTGATTATTAATGAATGTTATCTTTTTATTAATTTCATGTGCAATTAATCATATGAACATTGGAAATTATTATGTTACTAAAAATTCTATTGATTTTATAAGCGATTAAAATGCAAAAAATAATCATTGCTAAATATAAATAGTATAAATAAAATTTAGTGTGTTTTTTGTTATATATTAATAATTTACTAAAATAGAAATTATTATTATACATCTAAATTACTATCACTATAGCTCAAAAAATTTCATAATAAATATTTATAAATTATTTGATTTACTGATTTAAAATTCTTTGTTATATTTATAGTGACAAATAAAGAGTGTCACTATCTAATTGTTGTTAAAATCATATTGATATTTTCATTGTTGCTTAATTAACATTATAACTATTGTGACATTAAAAACTGTCACCAAATAAGTATCATTATAAGGCACTAAGATTTAGTGATGAATACAAAATGTAAGTATATATATGAAAAATATCACTAAACATAGTATAATATTGGTTTTTGAAAGTTATACTAAAAGATTAAAATCGTTGCTATACGTGTATTGTGATGGTACAAAACTATCACTGCATAATCGTTACTATAAATATATCGATACACATAATTTTCAAAACCATCCATATAGCCCTATAGCTATGAGACTATTACTGACACTTTAAAAAATCATGTGTATAGATTTTTCATATCTATACTAACAGTTTTCAAACTTTAGTAACACATTTTTCACTGTCACTATATGACATTTTTGCCATAGTGAGGAGGGATCCTGGGAATGTGACCAACTTCGAGCTGGACCAGCGATTGTTTCTGTTGATGAAGAAGACATGAGCAGCTATTTTATTCTGCTCACATGCCTTCTAACTAGTGGAAGAATGAAAATGACAGATAATGAGCTCCTTATCTAGCAATACACTAATCTGAAATGGATTGTGTTTCGTAACAACTATTGATGGAATAGCACTCTTGTCGTGGATTTAAAAGGTATTAAATTTCATTTATCTTGACTGTTATGAAAATCCAAAATTGGCTGCTGTATTAATTTCGTAGCATTGGAATGAATCCCGCTTTCCTAGCTGCCGTTGCTACATTAGCCCTCTCTTTGTATGAATCTTTGGATGAGTTTTGAATGGCTTTTGGGTGTGGGAGATATGTTCAGCAGCATCCTGGCTAACAAGAAGGCATAATGCATTGCACTAATGGTTTCTTTTTTAAAAAATATTCTTCATTGATGGACACGATTGTTTTATTTGGATTTTTATAATAAAAATACATAAAAATTATTTTAATCCATTTAATGAATTATTTCATACTTATCTATACTTCTAATAAAACCAAAACCAAAAATTTAACTTTTTGAACTTATTCACCTCAGATTATAAATTTTTCATCTACTTGATAATATTTTGTATCATTTAATACAAAACTACACATAAAATTTTTTTGCAATAATTTATTAAATGATTTAATATAATTTTTAAAGTAATTTCTATTAAACGATAAAAAGAGTTCTAAATAAAATAACTTTTATGCAACTTGTCAAGCGCAAAGTCGTCGTTTTATCATTTGGAGGACCTAAATTACATATGTTCTTCAAGCGGGTAGGACCAAAAATATATTAATAAAACTTGAAAATTTCCTACTGTGGATAGCAAATTTAATAGGTAAAAGTGCCAATTAAACAAACTAGAGGAACCAATTTGTGAATCCACCATCAATTAGGTGTTCCAGTTTTGCCACCATGCCCATGGGCTAGTGATAAGCTCGTTGCCTCCCATGTAGGATAGCAGAGCTTCGAAAGCTGGTGGCTTCATTTCTTCCCAAGAATTTGTGGGAGCATCCACCCCTAGGAAGATGTTGGAAAGCAGCGTCCTAAGTTGTGGGGAACATAAATTTTCCCCAGTGATGAGGATGTAGAAAAGTTTCTTTCATATTGTGAGAATTATACATGTACTTGATTGTAATATCAGCTGACTTATTGTGTAAAATAGATCAAAAGAAAGTGTGTACGTAGCTTTTGCAAAACTTCTCAAAGAAGATATTGTCGTGCATTTTTTTTTTTTTTTTGAAATTTCAAACCATGCAAGTATGCTTATTTTCTAATATCAAAAATTTATTTTCATTTTAGATCTTATAAATTTTCATTTATGACATTTTATACCTTTTCATTAATTATTTCTTAATGACAAAGATTTATTTGGCAAAACAAGGAAACTTACACAGTAATATGCAAATATGAAAATCTTGAGGTCTAATTTATAATTAGCCAACTTACAGATTCTGAAATGAAAAATGCATTTTAATGTATGATAAAAATAAAAAAATACCTTAACATATCAAAAAATCAATTTTGAAATATTCTTCAATTAATTTTCCTATATTTTAATTGAAAATAGAAAAAATATATTTATAAAATCTTTTAGAAATACTCTTCATAGTAAATAAGTTAATTTAGTATCACTTAGATGGGCTCCATTTTTATATAATCGGGTTATATAGAAACAATCTCATGTAACCCCTTAATTAAGATTTGATGATTGATTCAAAATTCAATCTATTCATTATATTTACCATTGCTTGATTAGCTAAAAAACCAAGTTTCATCTAAATCAAGTATGCGCATGAGTCATATTTGCTATGTATGTATATATATCCATGTGTAAATTATGAAAAATAGTTAAATCCATTTACATATATTAAAATACAATAATATTTTATATAATCATTTACATAGTAGTGATATTTTAGGTGGTTTAGATGTTAAAAATACTACTTTAAAATTGATATTTTAGCATTAAACTGTTTTATTATGTTAATGTTACTAATTTATAGATGAAGCTCATATACAATGATACTAAACAAACGGAAAATTTTCATAATAATATAAATGATATTAAATACAATAGATATAGTAAAAATTTCATCAACCATTAAAATTTTAAAATTAAAAAGAGTTAAAGGGTTCGAAAAAGGATTTCATAGAAGCGAACCCGCTTTAGATAAGCAAAATCTAGAAATTTTCATAATAAATAATTATGAATTTATTTCTTTTAGAAAGAAAATTATAAGAAAATATATTAACAATACAACTTTATGTTTTTATATTTTAAAGATATTTTCAATTTTCTTTGTTTACAAAAATAATGTTTTTTTATTATTTATTTTGTGAATTTATTGAAAAATTGATAAACACCAAATGATTTCTTTAATGGTAGGAAGGAAAATTTTAGAAAAATGTAATTTTATATTTAAGAAAATTTCTTATATTTTTCTTTTATAGAAAAAATTAATCTTAAATTATTATTTATCATGAAAATTTGTAAATTTTGAAACACAATAGATTTATTTAGCTAATGTGAGGAATATTTCAAAATTAAAATTTTGATATTTTAAGTTATTATTTACTTTTTATTATATTTTAACTTGAACTGTTCGTAATCTGGACTCTGTAAATTGTCTAGTTGCAAAACTAAGACAATCTTTTTTTATATTTATGTATTCAGTCATATAAATTTTCATGATTTGCAAAAAGACAACCATTAACAACCGTTAACAAGCGGTTAACAACAAGGTAAAATTGCAATAAAAGAAAATTGTAGGGTCTAGAATGCAAATAGGAAAGTCTCAATATTTAAAATATAAATACGCATACATAGATGGTATAAATTGCAAAAGACCCGCTGAGGCACTCGATTAAATCACAAAGATAATTATCCGACCAACTTTTATATCTTAATTAGTGCCCTGGCTCAAGATATTCATCACCTCAAAAGAAAGTAAGTATAGATATGTTAATTTTACAAAATTTGCAATTTTATCTTCTAAGTTTCATATTTGTAACGGACGGCTTCGAGTTTTAGAAATTTATAAACATTGTCCCTCTAATTAACTAAATTTTCATGCTATAGAATGACCAAAATGCCCTTTTAAATGCCTTTTAACTCCCCTAATAAATAGAGCTTTGATCTAGTGCACTTATTATACTTAACTTCTGTGCACCGAAGGAGCAAAAATTTATATTTTATTTTTTAAAATTTTTATACAACTATTAATATAAGTATGTTTAACATACGTATCAAGTTTTATCATTTTTAGATTTTTTTGAATTTTTTAAAATAATAGCATTTTCGTAATTTGTGAGCCACTAATATACTAACATAAAAAAAATGTACAAATTTCCAAAAATGATAAAACTTGATATACGTATTAAACATACTGAAATTAATAATTGCATAAAAATTTTTGAAAAATAAAAAACAGGTTAAATACACCCAAGTGTACGAGGCTAAGTGTACTCTTGCGCATTTAAAAATGTTCTAAATAAATATCTCAGGTTATTCATTTAAAAGAATATTTTAGTATTTTCATATTCAAAAGCCATTATTATTAGGGTTGCACTTAACTAGAGTGCCAAAATGTAAAATTTTGAAACTGGAAGTCACGTATTGCAAATATGAAACTTAAGTATCAAAGTGCAAATAAAACAAATTTAAGGGACCTATGTCCAAAAACCTCCAACAAAAGTTGAGAAATTTCACCCTTAATGTTCCAACAAATGGAGATTTAAAATAGTTCAAATAGGCGTGCGCCATGGAAACTGACAAGCCCGGCAGAGGGGCGACATAGGTCCAAAAGTGCTGGCACACAGTCTCTCCATTTGCGTGGGAGTGTCCACCATATAAAAAATTTAAGTTATTTGTTAGATGTACGTTAGAATATTATATAAAATTTGTCGGGATGTCTCAAAGTTTAATTATAATATTAATTGAGATTATTGTAAATACCCCATAAAAAATACTTCAAATAGAACGACTCGTATTGCAAATAGCAGCAGAACAGAGATTAATGGATTTAGTACATTGATCCAAGATAGTCATCCCTAGTAAAATATGCAACACCACACCAATAAGATTAATTAATCATTACATATCCGGCCAAAACATGATGACTTGGATGACATTTTAACATGATTATTTACTTAATTTCCTCCTACTACAGGTTCTCTGCAATTTGTCTAAGAGAATGATAAGTGCCGACGACTGCAAACCACCACCCCAATCACTATTATCCCTATGATGATGCTAAACTCTGGCTGACGAGTCCAGGAAGCCTTGGAAATCTTAAGGTAACATACGCATGGCAACACCATCGAAGCTGTGCTGCTCAAAAATGATCCAATGAGAGCCATTAGATAGGCGAACAAAGGAATTGTAAGGGCCATAATAACTGTGCTGATCAGCAGCAGAGTCCTGATTAGAAGACTGATGATTCTGTTGTTGTAGATCTGGAAGCGATCTTCAATGGCATCTGCTATTGGTGTGATCATTAAAGCAAATTTTGTCAGGGGGTTGATCAATGTGGTGTAGATTGCAATCTTAGAGCTGATCTTCCCAACAGGGAGATTTAATGTCACTTGAGATTGCACATGATCGCCATACATTATGTAGCCCAGAACAGCCATTGTTCCATAATTGATGGTGCAGAGAAGGAAGCACAGTATCAACATCTGCAAGACGGTACAAGAAAATGTCAATGAAGGTAGACAATAAGGCCAAAATTAAAAATCCGCCGTATAAAATTAAGGGTTATTTGCAAATGACCCTCAAGACTTTTGAATTTTGAATTCATACCCATCATTTTTAATTTTAGAAATGACAACCTTCTCTAGTTTTGATTGCAAAAGACCCTCATGACAGATTTATTGAATAGAAATCCTGATATGTGGATCCTAAACTGTATAAATTCATTGAAGCAATGTAGCTCTGTAAAATTTTGAATTAATTTTAATTTTGAGTTCTAAAATTTATTTAGCAACCAGCTTTGGAGATCTATTGTAAAGAAAGCTCGGCAGTTATTTCCAAAAAAAAATTGTAAATGAGGAGTATTTTGCAAGCAAAGTTAAAACAGGGATTATTTGAAAAATCAAAGGTTATGAGAAATAAACCTCCATTATAGAAACTTGGGGGCTCATTTGAAAATGTCTCTAAAATTAATCAATGGTTTTTCAGTCGCTTACTTTCGAGTACTGATTCCCGTTCCTCATAGACGTGTAGACAGTGGGGAAAACCGCATGCCCACAGTAACAAAATGCGTATAAGCTGATAGTGGTAGGAAGTCCACCCAGGTTATAAAGACTCCCCTTTCCTTGAAATCCAACCCCATCAAATGCGCCAGCCCAAAACACAGAAACCACCACAATGACAGAAGCCAATACCCCTCCTGCTGATATGTAGGCAAGAAGGCCCAAGCTCCTCAGCCACATGGTTGGTAAAATGACCAAGGCTGCCAGCAGAACAAACCCTTGTTTCCCACCAAAATCAAGCCCCATGAGCTGCAAATGCACGTCGGGAAATAACTTGTGTAGATTGTCACCTTCCAAGATCAAGAACTCAATGGCCACCAAATACAATTCCAGATACAAGAACAGTGCTACTGTAAATCTTCCTTTCGTTCCAAATGCATACTCTCCAATATCAGGATAGGTCTTAATCCGTGGGTCGGTATCCATGCATCTTCTCAACAACAACCCGGTGTAGCAGCATGTGACAGCTATCAAGGGTAGGAGTGTTAAGCTTAACCAGCCTCCTTGGGACAGCGCGTAAGGAATTGACAGGATCCCGACACCTGCAATAATCGAGTGCAAATTTCCAACTACATATCATATGACAGCCAAACTTGACCCTCATGAAGGTCTGAGAACATTAGTCCATGCAAAGAACCAGAGAACGACAGCCGGGGAATACGTGTGGGAAGTTACAAGACAAAAGTGCAGACCCGTGTATTAAGCTCCTACTGTTTAAGTTTATAGTACGCAATCATATCTTACTAGGCAAGATAAGACATGAACGATAATAATGTGTTTTTGTTTCTTCCGCATAAAAAAAAAATTGGTGAGAAATTTTCATTCGAGTGAGCTATAAAATATCGAGTTGTGAATACAAATTTTATTTTGAATAAGCACATGCTTGTTCTCTTCAAATTATCCTTAACTAATTAAATCGGAGTTTAATCATAAAAAATTAAACTATTTTGTGATAGTAGGATTTTGACCTTCACTGATATGTCTTCACGACGCAGAGATTATTCCACAGCTCAACTCAAGACATCTAGGTATTATGTGATGCGGTGACTATTAGCTATGCGATAAGGCTCCCAAAGGGTGCACGATAAGAAGAAGAAGAAGAAGGGAAAAAAAAACAAGGATGGATAGAGAGAGTTAGGCGAACGTATTGCAATAGGATACGTCAGGGGTCTTTTTCACTCGACCAAAGCGTTGAACGATCTGAGTCCATTTTCATCGACAACAATAACTGATACAAATACAAAAGCATTAAACAATTCTACACCTGTACAAATATAATAATGCTCGGCATCGAAGCTGCAAGGACAACGAGGTAACATCGATGTCACCATTAATGAATATGAAAGTGTCTTAATTAGCCGGTGACAACTCGACGACATTAAAGAAAATTCGCCATTAATTAGTGATTTTGCAATAAAAATATTAATTGCCGCTAAAAACAAAATGTAAAATGTTAACTTTGGTATAGTGAGGCATGGAAGATGAAGAATCAAGCTTTTACGTAATTAAATTACATATAAGCGATATTCCTTATTTATTTTTCTCATCTAAACCACAAATGAAAAATCTATTTTTATTTATCGTATTTAGGACGTGTTTAGGAATAGATAAAACTTTTGATCAAAAATTTTGAAGAGTAGAAGTTGTCAAATGATGTGATATGATAGGGGTAATGATAAGGATTAGAAAAAATAAAGTTAAAATAGATAAGTTAATTTTATGAATAGTTGTGTAGAAATGATTGAAAAGTAGGGTAGTTGTATAGGAAAATATAAAAAAATGATTAAAAAATATAGTAGTTGTAGAGAGTGAAAAGTTTTGGATTAAAAATTTTAATTTGACATTTTATACTCGTTGTCAAACACACTTTTAGTAGCATTTATTTAGTTAAGAGACTTAAGTTTCATCTAAATCAAAGATTTGTATAAAACACATTAATTACTTAAAATATATATATTCATATGTAAATTACTAAAAATATTTAGATCCATTTACACATGCATTAAAATATAATAATATTTTATAAAATTATTTATCCACATAGTAATAATATTTCATTTTGGATATGGAATATATAATTTGAAATTGAAATTAATTTATATATTTTTAGATGAGGCATATGTAAAATAATATTGGACAAATAATGAGAAATTCATGATAGAGAAGTAGAACTAAAGATGAAAATGGCGATGAAATTATGATTAAAATAAAATTTGCAGTGGAAGAAGATCTGACCCACCAGCCAAACTGTACGTACGAACTTGTGACACGCTGTGACATGCTGCTTATATTGCTTATGTAAACAATGGTGAGTTTGCTATTTAAAAGATGATAAGGAGATGGCATCATAAAAGCAAGACTGGCGAACCTGCCCATAGGGCAGTTGGTTTCGCGTGTGGGTTTCGTGCCCACCGACCGGGATTCAAGTCCCATCTCCAGCGGATGCCATCGAGCGGGGTGCTCTGGCTCCAGCGGTTGCCATTGAGCGGGGTGCTCTGGCAAATCAAAAAAAAAAAAAAAAAAAAAAGCAAGACTGCAAAAAAAGTTAAAAAGGACACTGCTCCCATGTGCCTGCTGCAAGCCTGCAACTGAGCCATGCCATGCCCTTTACCTTTCTCCCTGCACTGCTACAGGACCACTCGTATGACATTTGAGTCCAACCCCTCGCAGCTCCATCTTTTTCTTTTCTTTTTTTCTTTCGTTTTTTTTTTTTTTTTTTTTGACACGTACGCCTTGGACCACGCCAATGCTTAAATGCCCACTGCCACTGCCATGCATGTTTTGAAAACCGGACAGTAACTTGGAACCGTTTAATTTACGGTTCTGGTAGCCACGGCTAAACCTTTAAACTGAGCATCACATAGTTATAAATATAGATTTCAGGTAATTATTTTAATTTATATGTAATTAAAATATATCACCAGTCAACGGAGTGATAATAGCTCACGATGACTAATGTTTGAATCACACTTCATATTTGGGAAGCATAAGTTAAAAAGGAGAATGATCCGGTTAGTCCGGGATAAGTAAATGTCGCACTTAGCCCACCTCAAAAATCTTATTTAGAAAAACTTTTTTTTATTTTTTTCTTTATACACTTGTTTATCTAAGTGTATTTAATATATAAATCAAGTTTTACCATTTTTGGATATATGTATATATATTTTTAAAAATTTTAAAAATAAGGGTATTTTAAATACATATATATACATAGATGTTTAAAAATCTAAAAAAAAAAATAGATAAACATATTTAAAAATGATAAAACTTGGTCTACATGTTAAACATACTTAGATAAATAAGTGCACGAAGAAAAAAATGAATGAAAAATTGTAAATAAATTTTTTAAGGTCCTAGGTTAAAAGGATCACTATCGAGTTTAAAAATGGCAACTGACATTTGATACGCAGAAGAGTGCATTTGTTGTGGCCGGGCGAAGTGCTGGAAATAGAGGCATTCGATGCATCCATCGGACGGATTTTAAAGAACATCCTTAGGGTAGAGCTTTCTTTAAAAAAAAAAAAAAATACATATTTTCTAATGTTTAATGAAACATTCGAATGGTTTATTAGTCATATATTTCTTACTAAAATCACCATATAAAAAATTAAATGCAGTAGATATGTATATAATCAGTCATAATTAGCATTTAGAGATGAGATTATCCCGTTAAATGCATACGTACTACTTTTTATAATATTAATTACTTCTTTTTCAGATCAAATCTATATATTATGTTTAACACAATAAAAATATACTCATTGGAAAAACTTTAGGACAATACAATATTTACGAAACTAATATCAGTTATAAATATTTTAATAAATTTTATTGTTAAAAACTCATATAAATTCTGATATTGTAGTATTAAATTTTAATAGAATGCAATTACTGGTTTGGATATTAAACACATATTACATATAACATATATTTTTTTTGATCGGGTCTTTTCTTTTTGCTGTCTCACGAATTTGATCCTGGACTGATGGCAACAACGTATGTTTTATTTGATAACAAATATAACATATGTTTTTTGGATGTGCATAACATATATTTTTTAAGTGCTCAGACAAAGCACGAGCTGAGTATGATCCTTTCCGTCATCGACTTTTATTTCCTCCTTATTGCTGCTTGGGGGCCGATGATAGTGACGCCTTGCCATGTAAAAGCGTGGCCTTAAATTTTTGTGAAGAGACCGCTTTTCTTCTGTGAATCAAATGAGTCACTCAACTCAATATTAGATATGCGCTGTTCGAGATTGACTCTCTAATGCTCTGCAACTACCTGTCCAATGAGGAACCCCTCTCCTCCCCTGTTGATCTTATAATAGATGATATCAGATTGATCTTTAGGGGGAACGAGTACTTTTCTGTTCACCATGTTTTAAGGCAGGGAAATACCGTTGCGCATTCCCTCGCTGAATTGGTCTCGGTGTCTACCCTGAACTATATGTCTTGGTGGGGTACCCGTCCCCGTGCTGTTATTGGAAAAATTTGTACATACAATTTTTTGGCAATGAATTGCTTGAATCTTTCTATCCCTACTCCCTTTCAAATTGAAAAAGGGTAAGTATAGAGTAGACCCGTTATAAAAAAAAAAAAAAAAAATTTGTGAAGAGAAAAAAACAAAAAAAAACAAAAAATTGTAAATTTTTTGTTTTTGTAAAAGTGAGATAATAATATCAAATAACAAGGATAATGCTTATGAATAAAGAGAAAAAATGTAAAATAGATAAGACATTGTATAAAGGGATGTGAAAATGATTAATATGTAGAAATAATAATAATAAATAAACTAGATAAATAATAACCTGCCAAATTATATCAATATATATTTGCCCGTTAATAGGATAGGATGTAAAATAGGAAGTGTTGCTGTGAATGAAAAAAAGTTGTAATTAACAAATCATACAAGAAATGAGAAAAATTAAATGTTATTTGTTAGAAATGGAAAAAATATTTTTTGAGAATGAGAAATTTGATCGCGTATTTATCTTATTCCCATCTGAAACCATTTTTAAGCACATTTTATGTGCATTTGGAAAGTGAGAAAAAATAGGTGAAAAGGGTTTTCTAGAAAAGTTTTGAAAATAGATAAGATCCACATGATATAATAGGGATAATGGTGAATAGAAAAGATAATAAAGTTAAAATAAAAAATAATTATAAATGAAATGTTGTATAAAAAATGAAGAAATAATTAAAAACATTGCAGAAAGGAAAGGAAAAAGTTTTCATTTTGTTGTCACCAAACACAAGCTAAAAAAAATTTTGTTTTTCTAATTGACCAAACAGCGAACAGAAAAATTATGAAGTCAGTTTAAAAGATAATGAGTGGGCCGTGTTTCGCTGGCTTCTTCAGTTTCAGTAGTTAGGAGAGTTTTCTTCAAATCCGCAAAACCGCAACCGAACCGAACCGCCTTCTGTCCGGCCGCAATTGCACTGTTGGACCGGTTTTTTAAAAAGCGACGGCTATCACCGTTACATTCCACAGCACTTACGTACGGTGCAAAACAACCCACTCCCCACATGCGGCGCCGCCTTCTTCCTAGTTTCTATGGAAGAGAAAAAACAGAACAGAAGAACAGAAAATTAAATTTAAAGAGGCGCGAGTTTAGTACCCCTTTTATTCAATTTTCTTCTTGAATTAAAATTATTCACAGTTCGAAAAATTAAGGACGATATTAGAATATTCACCTATTAATGTTGCCATCACCCAATAGACCGAACTTCTAATTTCGAAAATAATAGCTCGAATAACAGTAATAAATAAATATGACATGAAGAGAAACAAATGATAGCAACGAAAAATATAAAATAGAGGGTAGATAGCCAGAATTGACAAAAGAAATTTAAAAATTAAAAAATGAGTTGGGAATCAAATAAAAAAAGTGAGAATGAGACCTGATAAGGCGTTGAGGCCGTTGAGCAAGGTTCTAAGGAAGCTTGTTTGATGTTTTTGTTCTTGAGGGTGTTGGGAGTCTTTGCTACTGAGAAGTGGGTCAGTGATTCGGAAGTCATGTTCTGCCCTGACCTCAACAGCCATCTCTGATATCTTCTCCAATCTAGTCCCTTTTTCTAGCTCCCGTTTTCTTTCTTTCTCTGCTTCGGGAACCTTAGATCCTGTTGCAGCTGCCGAGGGCTGGGCTGAGCTCCTGCTAATAAATAAGCGGCGGTGTTCGTGGAACACGTTTTATTTTAGAAAGCAGCGACTCAGTGACTCTGGGGCCGGGTTTCGATCACAAGCACGTCCAACGTTGTTGCTTGCTTGCCGACGCTCATGGATTACCGTGGGCCTCTGAAGAGTTGTCACCTCACTCACCTGTTCCACGCTGTCCTGGCCCCAGTTAGCAATTTAGCATTTGAGTTTGGAAGATATTTACTTAGGGCGGGCTAAGCTAGGCCTTACTTAGTCCGGCCTAAAAAAATATTTTTTTTTTTCATTTTTTTCACGGATATGGAGAGCTAAGTGTATTTAACCTACAAATCAAATTTTACTGTTTTTAAATGTTTTTAAGTATTTTTTTTAATTTTTAAACATAGTGGCATTTTCATAAATTTTTGGTTTCAGAAATTTATGAAAATATCATTGTGTTTAAAAATCTAAAAAAAATATTTAAAAGCATCCAAAATAGCAAAACTTAGTTTATATGTTAAATATACCTAGCTCTATATGTCCATGAAAAAATTACAAATTAAAAATATATATATTACGGTCGGACGCATAGCTACCCCCATGTGGTCGGCCATATAAAACACAGCTCTTTAAGTTTTACAAATAGAACTAAAGTTAATGTTTTATAAATAAAATTAAAATTAGAGTTGAGATGAACCTAAATTTGATGAATTCGATTGCACCACTATTTCTGTGTAATGTTGTAACCGAGTTATACCAAGCTTAACCCATCATGGCATGTTATATAACATATCTATGATGATTAAAAAAAAAGTATAAGCCTAACCCATTATGGCATGTTATATAACATATCTATGATGATAAAAAAAATAATTCTTGTAAATAAAATTGTATATATATAAATAGATATAATTAAAAATAAAAGAAAACATCAAAAAAATATTTATTTTTAGAATTTGAATGTAGATTTTGTGCCTTATATAAATAAAGAATAATTTTATGTAAGAAAATTTATTTATATATAAATTAACATGTATTAAATAATAGAAAATAAATTATATTTATGCAAACATTTGCATTGGATAGATCTCCCTTTTTTTTTCAACCCTATTTGTTAATCTAAATTCAACTTAAAACCAACTGCTACTAGGGGTGGGAATCGGGGCGGGTCGGGACGGGTCAGGGTGCGCCCAACCCTAACCCTACCTTTTAAAAATCCGGTTTGACCCTTATTTTTTTCTGGGTCGGGACAAGGTCGGTTTGACCATTACTTTTTTTTACTAGGTCTCGGGAAAAAATTCAGGTCGGGAACGAGTCGGTTTCGGGACGACGGGTTGGGTAAAAACTACGGGTCAAGTAAGAAATTTTTAAGAATTTATAAACCTATCAAGTATAAAGACAAATCTATATTAAATTTAACTACTATATGATTCAATCTATTACTAATCAATCAAAGCAAAACATAAATACTTAAATTAAACATGAATATTTATTCACCTATATAAGAACAAGTTAGCATTTAGATAAAATCTAATCCATTTAGATATCAAACATTTGAATGCAAGTAATTGAGAGTTTTATAGATATCAAACATTTGGAGTTGCTAAATCCTCTTCCAAAATCCAATCTACGTAAATAAGTAGAAGCAGAAGCATTTTGTAAATATTAAATAATATCATTTGCAATTTGGGAAAAAATCGGAACACAGAAAAATATATCCAGAATTCCAGATTTATATCATTGTTGGATGGCAGATCTGGGCTGCGGATCTGGATGCACGGATCTGGACACGACAGCATTCTGCCAGACAGATCTGGACCGCAGATCTGGACGGCGGCTCTGGATGCGACGGCTTCTGCCGAATAGGGAGAAGAAGGCAGTGTTCTGCCAGACAGGGAGAGCAAGGGAGGGACAGTCGGATGCACGAATGTGGAGCGGGCGTTGGCGGATCTGGACGCGATGGCGTTAGTTGCGAACAAACTATGTTCTGCCGGAAAGGGAGATGAAGGCGGACGCTGGACGCCGGAGATGATGCAGGAGACGGTGATGGGAGACAGGAATCAATTGCGGGACATCGCTGGCCAGGCCTGTTGGGCATCAGCGGTGACGACGCAGTCTTCTCTGCTGGTGACTGCGCAGTCTGCTCGGCAGGAGGCGGTGCAGTCTGCTCGGTGAGGGAGACGGCGAGGCAGATGTCAGACGCCGTGCAGGAGAGAGACAAGACTCGGGGGAGTTCGGGTCTAGGGAATCGGGGTAGGTTAAGCTGAATAGGTTAGAAAAAAATATTATAATAGTCAGCGGGTCAGCGGGTATAAGCGGGTCGGGATCCGGTAGGTCAACCACGACCCGCATTTTGAAGAAATTTTCATACCCTTGACCCGCCTCGCCCCATCGGGTACATAACCCCAACCCGCCCCAGTATAAAACAGGGGCGGGTCACGGGTTGACCCGCCCCGATTCCCAGCCCTGACTGCTACTGAGGTGTTGCCTCAGTGGTTAGACTCATGGCTCCTCAACATGGGTGACTCTGCTTCAACACTTGGTGTCAACTTCTTGGGCTATTCTCCTCAGCGTGAAAGCGTCCACCTAGTGGGATTTTACGAAAAATATTATTAGAAAAATTAGATTATTAGTTAGAAATTTATAAGAATGTTCGTAGAAAATTGTAAGAATGTCTCAGCGTTTAATTGTAATTATGTAATATCGTCGAGATGATTGTAAATACACAATAAAAAAATTTTGCACGGTAGATTTGGAGTTTAAAATTTAGAATTAAAATTAAGATTTAGTAAAAATTTTACAAATAAGTTTAGAGTTGAAAAGATTCCAACCTAATCCAATTTTCTAATGTCATACCAATAATAATATGACAATATTACCTAGTATCCAGCCCTTGGTCTAATACCACAATGAATTACTTCACAAGATCCAATTTGTGTATTATGTTTTAAAATATTATCTATAGGTGATTTAATCGGATTATCATTCCAGCTAGATTTAATGCTTATAATATCATGTAGGAGTCACCCGGGGGCATATCGGGTGGTATAGACATTATGTGGGGGTGAATGTAATGTTGGCTAGCTTCGAAGTGCAGAAGAAAAGATCATGTGGAAAATACTTATGTGATACTACCTTAACTTTGAGAGTCCTATTTCAGTGATCATAATGCATTGAAATTTTAATGTAACGAGATGAAAATTTTATTTTTTAAAATTTGTTTTAAGAGCCTGCATCTATGTAACCAGGTTATATAGAAGCTATTCTATGTAACCCTATCAAATTTTAAGATTTTGTTACTTAATGGAATATTCAATCTATTCATTATATTTAACATCATCTGTTCAGTTATGAGATTAATTTTCATTAAAATCTAATATGTGCATAGTCATATTTGCTAAAAAATAGTTACATTCATATGTAAATTTGAAAAAAATATTTAGATCTATTCATATATGTATTGAAATGTAGTAATACTTTATAGAATCATTTATCCATGTAGTAATGATATTTTTAGATAATTTAGATGTTGAAAATATAACTTAAAAATTGATATGTAGCATAAAATTATTTTATTACGTTAATTTAACATGTTTGTAGATGAGGCCCATATACCGTGACATTAGACAAATGAAAATATTTCCATTACAATGTAAGTGGCGTTAAACACTATAGATGGAGTGGATTTTTATCATCCATCTAACTATTGAAAACTGAGGGAGTTAAGAGGGTTTCATAGAAATATCCTTGTTTATTATATAAAACTGTTAATCTAAGTATATTTAACATGTATGTTAAGTTTTGTGAAGATGTATATTTTTTGAATTTTAAAAACAAGAGTATTTCAATCATTCAAAAATAACTAAAACCCTCCTATTTTTAAAAATAAAAAATATACATACATGCACCCACAAATGATAAAATTTGGTTTATAGATTAAATATATTTAGATTAATAGTTTTAAAAAAATTTAAATAATAGACTTTGCACCTAAGTGCGTTAAAATTTTAATGCATTTGGATATATTGAAAGATTACACTAATTCGGAAGCTAATAATTAAATTAAAATCTAATTCATTTATGAATTTAAAATTACTTAATTAATTAGGAAATCGAGTTTTATCCAAATTATAATACATGCATTAAATATATGCTAGTTTCTCATTCAATAAAAATTCAAATTGCTATCAAAAAAATTTTTATACAAATTTGTGCACACTTCGCATTCAATAAAGTATAAAATTATCATGATAAAATTATTTGATTTATATATCAGTTTTAAATTTATTAATTCAATATCTAAACCATCTAATTATTATTACTATATAAAAGGTTGATTTTATAAAGTATTATAATATTTTAATGCATATTTGAATGCATTTGAATATTTTTCATAATTTATATATGATTATATTTATTTTAGGAAAATATGACCTATCCAAGGCTTTGATTGACATAATTTGGATGCCATGGTAAAACAAATGATTTTAATAAAGGAAGTAGATTTAATTTTAGTTTACTCATTAAAGTGGGTCCTAAATGGAGTGACACACGGAAATCTTCTGTGCCAACTTGATATTGATACCATTAAATTATTTCCCTATAATGTGACAACATAATTATATTAAAATATTTCGCTACAATGTGACAATAAATACAACTTTTGTATGAAATATGAAAAATAATGATAAAAATGTGATTATATGTGTTTGTGGTATTTTTTAGGCTACGGAATCGACCGATTAGGTTTATAACATCTATTAATTAATGAGTAAGATGTGGAGGTCCTAAAATGCTCCATCACGTCAGGAAGACCGATAATAAAATAGACTTTAGGACAAAATGTAAAAAACAAAGTTTTTTTCTTTCAAAAAAAAAAAAAAAAAAAGCGTGGGGAGTTCTCATTAATTGCCACACAAACCTCCACTACTTTATTTTACGTAGAAATCGCTGGGTTGCTCCTATCGAACGTCCATAAGCACATTGACCTTTTGTGTTATTTATGCAGACCATTCATGTTGTTTGAATACGATTTTTTAGTCAGACATGCAGCAGATGAGATTGCATATCTTGTTGTATAATTTTTAAAGGACACAATATTGTTGTCTCCCCTATAAAAATAGTTATAGAAAAGGAGTGGATCCCTCGGCCATGTCTAATTTAAGTATTTAACCCACGTGATCAGATTTGAAGTTAAAATTTCTATTCATCCTTCTGAGTATTTCTCATATGTTGGATTTTTAATTGGGCTTTTCCTAAATGAAACCAAAGTTTTTAAGTTTTTGTAATCTATATAATCTATATCCATATACAGCTATCAATTTCACAAACGACCCATTTTACTCCCACAACTATTGCCATTGAAATAATTACATTTTCGCGCTTCCATGATCAATCTTTTACAACTAAATCATATTTGGACGACCCATTAAGGAAGACGAAGTTATAGGTATTTTAAACAGAGTGCTTGCTTGTGAATCTTCCAAACAAAATTCATGTGGAGCTAGCCTGGTATCCAAAATCCAAATTTACGAGGTATACTAGCAATACCTCAAAAGCTTAGGCAAGTCGTTTACAAAAAGGCCTTTATAATTAATTTCAAAACACTAATTTATATTTAACCCCATCAACAGGGATCTCAACTCTCATGGAATAAATCCATTATTATTGCCAGTGCGGGCATAGCCCGACTGGTAAGTTCTCAGCCTTAGTGTTGAGGTGTCCTGGTTTTGATTCCAATGCTGAGAAATATTAGATTTACATACACTTAGCTAGGATTTTAAAATATGTACTTGGGATGATATGAATTGTAAGTAGAAGAGACTTTAAAAAAACTCTCAAGCAGGTCGTTTGCAAAAAGACCTTTATAATTTCCACCCCTAATTTTTAATCCCATCAGCTAAGATGTCAAGGAGTATCTCATGAATTAATTTATGGGAGATCATTAACTAATTAAATAATCTGCTTGTTAGCATCTATCTAGTTTCTAGCATACACTTGTTTCTTGTGTCGCATGAAGTATGGGCATTAATCCAGAAAGGGTACACTCATCACCACCCAAAAAGCTGCAAACATGTCCTCTTTTAACTTATCAATAACGTTAAAATTTTCTATTAGTTTCGGTCATTTAAAAATAACTAAAACCCTCCTATTTTTAAAAATAAAGAATATATATGCATACACCCACAAATGACAAAACTTGGTTTATAGATTAAATATATCAAGATTAATAGTTTTAGAAAATTTAAAATAATAGACTTTGCACTTGAGTGCATTAAAATTTTAATGCATTTGGATATATTGAAAGATTACACTAATTCGGAAGCTAATAATTAAATTAAAATCTAATTCATTTATGAATTTAAAATTACTTAATTAATTAGGAAATCAAGTTTTATCCAAATTATAATACATACATTAAATATATGCAAGCTTCTCATTCAATAAAAATTCTCATTGCTATCAAAAAAAAGTTTTATACAAATTTGTGCATGCTTCCCATTCAATAAAGTAAAAAATTATCATAATAAAATTATTTGATTTATATATCAGTTTTAAATTTATTAATTCAGTATCTAAACCATCTAATTATTATTACTATATAAAAGGATGATTTTATCAAGTATTATAATATTTTAATGCATATTTGAATACATTTGAATATTTTTCATAATTTATATATGATTATATTTATTTTAAGAAATATGACCTATCCAAGGCTTTGATCGACATAATTTTGGATGTCATGATAAAACAAATGATTTTCAATAAAAGAAGTAGATTTAATGTTAGTTTACTCATTAAAGTGGGCCCTAAATGGGGCGACACTCCGAAACCCTGTGCCAACTTGGTATTGATACCATTAAATTATTTCCCTATAATGTGACAACATGATAATATTAAAATATTTCGCTACAATGTGATAATAAATACAACTTTTGTATGAAATATGAAAAATAATGATAAAAATATGATTATATGTTTGTGGTTTTCTTCATGCCACGGATCGACCGATTAGGTATACAACATCTATTAATTAATGAGTAAGATGTGGAGGTCCTAAAATGCTCCATCACGTCAGGAAGACCGATAATAAAATAGACTTTAGGACAAAATGTGCGACAAAATGTAAAATACAAAGCTTTTCTTTTTCAAAAAAAAGAAAAAAAAGAGTGGGGAGTTCTCATTAATTGCCACACAAACCTCCACTACTTTATTTTACGTACAAATCGCTGGGTTGCTCCTATCGAACGTCCATCAGCGCACTGACCTTTTGTGTTATTTATGCAGACCATTCATGTTGTTAGAATATGATTTTTTAGTCAGACATGCAGCAGATGAGATTGCAAATCTTGTTGTATAATTTTTAAAGGACACAATATTGTCGTCTCCCCCATAAAAATAGTTATAGAAAAGGAGTGGATCCCTCGGCCATGTCTAATTTAAGTATTTAACCCACGTGGTCAGATTTGAAGTTAAAATTTCTATTCATCCTTCTAAGTATTTCTCATATGTTGGATTTTTAATTGGGCTTTTTCTAAATGAAACCAAAGTTTTTAAGTTTTTGTAATCTATATAATCTATATCCATATACAGCTATCAATTTCACAAAGACCCATTTTAATACCACAACTATTGCCATTGAAATAATTACACTTTTGCGCTTCCATGATCAATCTTTTACAACTAAATCATATTTGGACGACCCATTAAGGAAGACGAAGTTATAGTTATTTTAAACAGAGTGCTTGCTTGTGAAAATCTTCCAAACAAAATTCATGTGGAGCTAGCTAGGTATCCAAAATCCAAATTTATGAGGTATACTAGCAAAACCTCAAAAGCTTAGGCAAGTCGTTTGCAAAAAGGCCTTTATAATTAATTTCAAAAACACTAATTTATATTTAATCCCATCAACAGGGATCTCAACTCTCATGGAATAAATCCATTATTATTGCCAGTGCGGGCATAGCCCGACTGGTAAGTTCTCAGCCATAGTGTTGAGGTGTCCTGGATTCGATTCCAATACTGGGAAATATTAGATTTACATACACTTAGCAAGGATTTTAAAATATGTACTTGGGATGATATGAATTGTAAATAGAAGAGACTTTAAAAAAAAACTCTCAAGCAGGTCGTTTGCAAAAAGACCTTTATAATATCCAACCCTAATTTTTAGTCCCATCAGCTAAGATGTCAAGGAGTATCGCATGTATTAATTTGTGGGAGATCATTAACTAATTAAATAATCTACTCGTTAGCATCTATCTAGTTTCTAGCAGACACTTGTTTCTTGTGTCGCATGAAATATGGCATTAATCCAGAAAGGATTCAGTCATCACCACCCAAAAGCTGCAAACATGTCCTCTTTTAACTTATCAATAACGTTAAAATTTTCTATTAATAATTTAAAACTTGGGTATTAAAAATAAAATGAAATCGTATAATATTTTGCAGTCTCTGATATGTTCTCAGGGAAAAAAGGATTAAGACATTCTATACATACCACTTCCGCAAAAATTTTGTTATATATGTAGGCGACAACCTTTCGAGACAGAGAAGGCTTCTAAACTCAAATTCAGACATGGCGAAAATAATGCCGGAAAATAGGGATCGAGATAAATACAAAATAAAGAAATACATAAACAAAAATATACATAAGAGCGATGATTATGTAGAGCCGTGTGAATGGTAGCAATCATGCATTCAGTCCAAAAATGTATTTGTTTTTATTTTTTTGTTTTTCTTTTCATAAAAATATTATTTTAAGTATATTTAATCCGTATAACAAGTTTGACCTTTTTAGTTGTGTATATATTTTTTAAAAATTTTAATATAAGGTTAATTTAAGTCCTTTGAAAATTACTAAAATACTCCTATATTTGGAATTTAAATATATATACACATCTTCAAATATATTGAATGTTGGTATACAGATTAATATACCTAGAATGACAATTTTATGAAAAGTAAAATTCAAAACAAATACATTTTTGAGCTCGATTGCTCCTATGCATTCGACTTTATAGTATCGTAAATAGAGCTTTAAGAATAGGAAGTAAATTAATAATGAAAAATGTAATTACCATCTTAAATTCATTGAGAGGAGGACAAAAAGTTTGGTTAATTTGTTCAAATGTTATGATTTTATACATATGGGATGCATGGGCCTAAAAACATATTTTTTTAACTTTTATAAAACTGTTTATCTCAGTGTATTTTGTGCACGTTACCAATTTTATGCTTTTTTGGTATGTGCATATATATTTTTGAATTTCAAACATAGAGGTATTTTAGTTATTTAAAAATAACTAAAATACTCTTATATTTAAAATTCAAATATATATACACATCTTCAAAAACATTAAAACTTGTTAGATAAATTAAATACACTTACAATAACAATTTTATAAAAAGAAAATAAAATATTTTAAAAATATATTTTTTGGGTCGGATGCATGGTTATTCTCATGCATTGAATCATCCATCTTTGTGTGAGGAGTGGAATTTCATAATTTTGAAAGTACGCTACAAAGTTTAATAAATATGTATTTGAAAATATACACTGCTTTACTGATCTAAAATGAAGACCTGAATCCTATCCCTCAAAAACAATTTATTAGTATTCTTCCCTAAAAAATAATAGAGCTCTCCTATCACTACAGTTGACAAATGAAGCTATCTTCTAATGGTTTCCATCTTCTCATCTTTTCTCTTGATTTTAATCAACAAGTGATAAAGGAATTTTCTTTCTTGATGAGGTCACATTGAGGATTTGAACTACTAAGGAGTTCCTAAGCCTTTGACAATTCTAAGCCATTATAGCCATTAAGATAAGTGGGACTAAGGTCCTCCCTTACCTCTCACCCTCTTGACAGCCATTTCCTCCCTTACGCCTATATTGTCTCTATTTCTTTATCTCTCTTCCACCTCACTCTTCATCCTCCTCACCAAGCCTCCTGCATTGTCTTTCTCTTTACATTAATTGAGATTTCCTCCTCCATACTAACTTCCTGCCCACTCTTTATCCTCTTCCGAACTAGCCTTTTTTGCCCATTCCCCCACTTTGTATCTAGTTAAACCAATCTCTCTTTGTCTCACTTCTCTCTACAACCTATTTTCCTTTCACTCATTCATCCCACTTTAGTTCCTCTTGTAAATTAACCATGACTTCCCCCTCCCCAGCTTTGTCCCACTCACCTTACCCATCCTTCCTCTCCATCTTTATTTACCTTGTTTTCTCCTTTACTACCCCCTAGTTCATTCCTTCTTCCTCTCACATTTCCATCTCTTCCCCACACCCTTCACTTTATTGGATGCTCTCCTCTTCCCATTCTCTCCTTTCTCTCTCACCCTCATGTAGTGTGGGTGTCTTGCTGCCTAGCCTATCTACATTCTCCTTCCCTCAATCCCAATTTGACCCTTCTAAAGTGGTCATTCTTCATTTTGGGCTTCTTCTTTTCCTTTAGTTAGTCTTCCCTTATCGCCATTGGTTTCTAATACACTTGTCCTCCTCCCCTCTATTATAGTAAAGCCTATGTTGGGTGCTCTATCCCCCTATTCCTCCTATGTTGTATAGGTATTTTCCTTCCCTATTCCCCTCCTTGCCATGGGACATCTATCCGTCTTTATCCTTTCTGGTTTGGATTCAAGTCCATTCGGAGTTTTGTGTTCTTGTATCTTCCTCAAGACCCTCCTCGTTTGTCCATTCTCTACTTGATCAAGAAGTTGCCTGGCCTCTTATGGGGTATGTTGAATCCTTATGGGGTATGTTGAATCCATATATTTGCACCTTATCCTCTAACATGTAATGGCTAGAGGTGTAACTCGGGTCTAGTTATACCAAACTTAGATTAACTCAAACCCTAAATCTACCGAGTTTAGATGAACCCAAACCTTAACCATAATATTAAAATCCGGGTTCCGGTCGAGTTCGAACAAGGTTGACGCTGGCTTCAATTTTGGTTTTGGGTTGAAATTCGGATTACTCTCAAACCAATAGAAGTTGAAATAAATGATAGAGACAGAATTTTTTAGATTATTGCATTGATATGTGAATAATTTACATGGGAATATATTTATATGATCTATGATATCTTTGGTTTTGATTAAAGTTGGTCTTTTAATTAAAAAATAATTCTAAGTACAATAAATATAATGAATTTACTCATTAACAATCAATGTAAGAAAAATAAATGAGAATAAATAAAATTACTGTCTAATGTTTAATAAAAGTAAGACTTACATATCTCATATTTAATCAGATGTATACAATAATTTTAAAGAATTGGTATATTTGTAATTATTAACAAATAACGTTAACGTAGATGCAATATTTTCAACTTTTATGGACAAATGTAAATGTCGTTTAGGTTTTAAAATAAACGTTTTACAGTTTAATTAGGTTATGATTATATAACAAATTTTTATTATAACTATAGTTAAAATGCTTAATGAATAAACAAATATAATTATTTTTATAAATTAGAAAAAATATTAGGTTTGAACCAAGTTGGATTTGGGTACTAGGTTTATTTAAACCCAGTTTTGGTTTCGAATTCTCCTACGTTGGGTTAAAATTAGGTTTAATTTGAAAAAATTCTCAAAAACAAAATCCAAACTTGGTTTTGAAATAGGATCGAGTTTGGCTGGTTGAAACTAACTAGTTACCAAGTTACACCCCTAGTAGTGGCTCTTTTTTTCTAGTGCAGCCCCTGCAAGACAGGTTTTTGGGAAGACCTAGTTCCCTTGCCCATTATCTCCCCATAGAGCTAGTACTTAGAAGCCCATTATAGGTGGTTCCCATAGGGCAAATTTGCCTCTACAAGTTCTACATCTTCCTTGTTCCCCTTCACAATCTCTATATGCATGTCCCAACCTTCCACAGAGGAAGCAGCACACCAAGAGCCATTCATATTGAAACGGTAGCCATCTCTTGTTCGAATACCCACACACGATAAAAGGGGATCTCTGACATCAACTTCAACCCTAAGTCTCAGGCTTGATGCATCTAGAGATAAATCTGAAAAGGTACTAACTGAGCTACTAATGAGCTTGCTTAGCACTCTTTTGTCAACTAAGACTAAGATTTCCTTTATGGAAAGCCATAGTTGAGTCCTATAGAGCTAAATTTCATCTCTTCCAATGGAGCTACTCAGATCTAAGATTAGAAGAAGTTTTCGATCATAGATCTATGGACTCCCTACCATAATTTTTTGCTTTTCCTCCCCTCTGTTAAAAGTTACCTTATACAAGTTTTCCTCAATCTTTGCAAAGATTATAAATTTTTTTTCTTTCCATAGCTTGTGCTTGGTCACTTGAATAATTTCCAGTTGTAGGTGTAGGATGCCTAGATTAAACAGAGGTTGCAAGTTTCACTGCTAGTTCAATTTTAGGTAGAGCATCTGCCCAATCGCTTGTGTTTAGATCTCCCTAAGAGAATATCTTCCTCCTTCAACACCATTTGAGAGTGGATTTATTGCTCGGACTTACCACGTTCTCCTTTCCTCATGAAACCCTAACTTATCTAAAGAAGATTATGAATAAGAGAAGGATGATGGAAGGAGATTTCTACCATCACCCAATTCCATACACGAAAAAATTTTGCCTAATAGGACAACCTAGGAAGGAACTTCAATTTTAATGCCTTTGATGTTGCGAACTCAACTAAAAAATCAAGAGTAATTTATGTTTTGATGATTAACAACCTAACTTTGAGTATTAAAGGCTACTAACACATTTGGTAAAGTGGTTTCAAGTTGAAATTTTCAAGTGATAAAATATAGCAAACCAAGAATCATGTCCAAGTCGACTCAAACAAGAGACTTAGGTCACATCTAGGCCTAAGTCGACCCCAAAATGCAATTTAGGCTGAAAGAATGTAAGTCTTGAAGAGCAAACAGGTCAAGTCGCAAACTCAAGTCAACTCCACCAGTGACTTGAGCGAAGTTGATAGCCAAGTTGACTCAGGGGTTGAAT
Source organism: Annona cherimola (assembly GCA_030490835.1). Classification (NCBI taxonomy): domain Eukaryota; kingdom Viridiplantae; phylum Streptophyta; class Magnoliopsida; order Magnoliales; family Annonaceae; genus Annona; species Annona cherimola. Next base: position 81,534,830 of record CM059972.1, on the reverse strand, counting down.
GTTCTCCTTAACTCAAAATTAAACATGTGAAGTTGTAATTCAAGTCGACTTCATCCTCTAACTTAAGTCAAGTTGAAGACTAAGTCGACTCAAATGCATTCGTACAGAGTCAAGCAAGTTTTCAAATGCTAAGTATCAAGTCGCATATCCAAGTCGGCTCCACTAAATGACTTAGATGAAGTCCAAGATTAAGTCAACTCAAGTCCAGGACTTGGAAGATTGCAACTAAAGAAGCACAAGTTGTGGAGTTTCGAGTTTCAAGTGAGGTGTGAAGTTGCATAGCTAAGTCGACTTCACTAGGGACTTAGGTGAAGTTTCACAGCCAAGCGGACTTAGGAGTTATATATTTCTACTGACTGAACAAAAAATGTATCGACTCCACATGTGACTTGGATCAAGTTGAGGACTAAGTCGACTAAAATGGAACTTAAGGAGCATGGTACTTAAAGGAGGACTTAAAAATTGAAAATGTCCCAATTGAAGTCGCACTCTAAGTCAACTTCGATGTGCGACTTGGGTGAAGTCGACTCCAATCCATTTTGTGGCTCGTCTATGCACTCGTCCTCACCCCCGAAAACAAAGCAAACACTTCCAACAAAATCATTGTGGTTGCCTGCGCCATTCTTTCCTTGCCGTGTCCTCTTCTCTAGCTTCATTTCCTCTAGTCTGCCACCTCCATCACAATCTCTTCAAGCGGACTCATTGCATCACCAGCTAGACGGCTCTTGGGCTCCTTTAGTGGTTCATCATCCTTAATCTCTCCTATAATCCCATCTCCAAGTCCTACAACCAAGTACACAGCTTGGGCCTCTTAAATTCTGGCTCACCTCGAATATCACACTCCTCATAATCCTCCCATGGGTGATGGTGAGAAGAGTGTGGGGTCACAGTCACGGCACCCTCAGGCCATACGTGTCTGATCAAGTTCCAGGGCAGTGTGAAAGTGGGCCTGTGGGGGAGGATTAGCCCATCTCCCTTGTTAGAATGACACACATTTGGTGTCATATCAACCGGAAAGAGAGAGCACATGATGCTTGCTGGCACCATAGGGGACTTCACCAAGTCGTTGGTTTCACACCCGCCAAGCCACCTTTGGGTTCAGATGGTGCACTCTGTCGGCTTGCCTTATTTGCTGAACATGTATTGCAGCCGAGTGCGGCAAATGTGTCCCTAGTGTGGGTGGCCAAAGGGATTGAGTAGAATTTTGGAAGGGAGATAAAGGGGATGGTGAGCGGATTTCTGGAGAAGAAGGTGATCGTTCACGACCCAGCCATCTTGGGTCGACTGAATGTCTCGAGAATCAACGGGGTCATTTTTGACATTATGCAAAATTCCAACCCACAGTTTAACAATAACTGGCGACAAAGATGAATTGGGAGTAGGTAATCAATTTTTGTGAAACCTTACAATGATAATATGCAATTCATGAAACAGCATAAGCATATATGCAATTAATATTAAACTAAATGGGTAATCGGCAAATTACTCATTTTATAGATATGAAGAACTCAAAATAAAATATTCAAAAATCTAAAAAATGGTCAAATTTTATAGAGATGACGAACTCAAAATAAAATATCCAAAAATCTAAAAATTATCAAATTTTATAGAGATGAAGAACTCTAAATAAAATATTCAAAATTCTAAAAAATTACCAAATTTTGTAGAGATGAAAATCTATAAAGGGCTTGCACATTTATAAAAAATAATAATAAATGAAATTACGTAAGATCGGCACCCACAAAATGGACATTAATTGCAATATGAGTGGTCGAAAAAATATTTTTATTTTTAATAAATATGTGAAGTCTTCCAGATCTTCTGTGTGAAATTTTAAAAAATTTAAATTTTTTCTTTTTGATAATAATAAAACTAGATATATATTTTATTATTTTTGAAAAATTAAAATAAATCTCTATTTATTGACTTTAAGAATAAAAATAAAATATCAAACAAATTGAATAAATTGTCAAAAAAAAATTTGACAAGCTTAGATTGTCAGATTTTATTGGAAAGAAGATCTGCTGAAAACTCACATATTTATTAAATAATATTTTTTTCGTACTGCCGGATCACGGTACGATCTTTTCGTTTTGTGATGGCGATTTATACTGTCGTATGGGCCGCATTTATTCCCTTCATTGCGTCAGTGCATTCATATTTCATATAAGATCTGGAGGCCAACGTGGAGGAAAGGTGGACAAGTTGAAGGCTAGCACAGCCCACATCCGGATTAAATCATCTGCAAACGAGCATCATTTCCATTTATGTCTATTTTTATTCATATATATCTGCACGTATTGAGCTATTTAATATTACAAATCAATAAATGCATAATTCAGATTAAATCATTTATGCTTTTTTTAAATTATATTGCACAGAGGAATGTGAATTAGAAATACGCATTTACAATTTACCCTGCCTCAATTTCAGGAATGGGATTTCCAAAGATTATTGAAGGCTACCCAGATCAAATGGGAATCTCATATTTAATTATGAAATGACGCTATGAAGATAGGAAGGAGATTTAAAATGGTTTATTTTATTCTTTAATTATTTTAATATACAAATATTTTAATATATTTTTATTATTTTCGATAATTACCCTTAATATCTCTATTTCTGAAAATCAAATTTATATTTAGAGTGTGTTTGGTAAGGCATAAAAATGTCAATTTAAAACTTTTCACTTTCCGCTACTACCTTATTTTTAATTATTTTTCGCATATTTTTATACAAGTAACCTACTTTTCAATCATTTCGACATGATTATATATACAACTAACCTATTTATTTTAACTTTATTCTCTTTACTCTTCATCATTACTCATGTCATATCACATCATCTTCTTTTACTTTCACAACTTTTATACTAAAAGTTTTTCAAATAAAAGTTTTATCATTTCCCAAACATGCCCTTAGTCATCATGTACTCTTCTCACCTCATATTTTTCATCATGTACCCTTGTCACCTCGTATTTTTTTATCAAGAAAGATCCCCTCATTCCCACTCCTCATCAAGAAGGTGAGAAGAAGAGGAAGAGGAGATAAGCTTCATTAAGAGCATCTGAATCAAAATATAGGGAGTTAACTATACAAGTTGGTGGATTACCCCACCATTCCTTCTCCAAAAAATCACCCCCTAAAGCTAGATTTGCTAAGTTATGGGCGACAACATTTTCTGTACGTAAAATATGTACAAAAGAATATATATGCGTTGACTCAGTAAGCACTTAGATTTTTTCAATGTAGCACTTGAGGTAGGAGTAGATGGGCCAATTATCATTCGGCAGAGTGATTTGTGGAATTCCAAGTTTTGTAATTATTTTTACCTTCTAAATTAGAGAGGGATAAATGGAAAATCTAGAATTGATGAGAACCGGAAAAAATTGCAATAAATGCAAATTCTAAATTTGGTTGATGAATTGAGAAGAGAATGAGGTGAATTTTTATTAATGAAAATTTATTTTGAAAAAGACACAAATATTAAACATGAAGTTATTTTGTAATTATTGAAAGAAATAAAATAATTGGATATTAGTTGTGCAAGTGATATTGATTTGAAGATTAATTATGTGAATTATAAGTCCTAATATAAAGTTACAATTTTACCAATTATAAAATGTTGAAAAACATAATATCTGTTAAAATAAATAAAATAAAAATAATGATAATTAATGGAGATCGTTGGCGGGCGGGCGGGCGGGCGGGCAGGCATTGCCAAGTAGCAACACGCTCTTTAAAAGAGCATGGAGGCAGGCAAAGAGAGAGAGAGAGAGAGAGAGAGAGAGAGAGAGAGAACAAAAAAAAGAGGCTATCAAGTTAATATTTGAAAAAAAAATTGCAAGATTCTCATATTCATTCTAGTAAATCTCTTCTGGGTACATCAATTGGGTAAGTGAAAAGATTTTCATTCTTTGTTGCTAAAGAATTAATTAGAATTTTAAGTTTTTGTAATTCATCTACTTTTTTTAAAACTCTATAGATTCACAAAAAAAAAGTATTGGACAAATCTATATTAAATAATGAATTCAGATATCTGCCCGGAGGAAAAATCTGAGCTTGTTTGGGCAATTTCCACAACTGCAAACCGACCCAAAGAGAGAAGAAATGAAGCAAAGAGGGAGGAGGAAGAAAACTATTGTAATTTTGACTTTTGATGGAAATTTTATAGAAAACCCCTCCTCAATTTATAATTTTACTAAAAGATATTTCTAAAAAAATTATTATATAATTCCCTTCTAATTTGTAAAGAAATTTCATAAGAAGAGTTTTAGAAAAAATGCAAATATCTCCTCAAGAATGAAATATTTTGCAAAAATGCCTTGTATTAGCAAGAAATTCACAGAGTAATTTTTGAAAAATATTTTATGTAACAACTCATTGTGTGAGCACTGGAAAATGGTGGTGGTAGCTCATGCTAGCAACACATGATGACCAGTGAGACATTAAACGTGTTTTTGACATAACTTTTAATATTGATGTCCAATTTTGATCATCCAACTGTCGATTTCATCATTTTTAACATTATGAATGCATTGGATGGATTAGATTATCTATGAAAGGTTATGATTAAAAGATATTGATGGGCAGATTTTAATGATGGAGATTTCACTTGATTATGGCCCATTAAGATGATAATAAAGACTTCTATGAATGAAGCTTAACATTTAACACTTCTTTTAACTAAGATAAACTTTCAAAGTTGATATAAGCTAAATTTTACTAAATTCAAAGGATTATATTTGTTATATGGTAATTTAAGCATGGTGAAATGAAAGAAAGTACAATTGGTACCATTGTTGAATAATGATATCATTTAATGGTAAATATTTGGATTGAAATGATTAATGTTGATGATAGTAATGTGGTCATGATTATCATGTTCAAATCCACTTGATATATTTACATGATTATTTCATGAAATTTGAGTAAAATGAAATGCTATGAAATTTGATAAATTCCAAATAATTGGACTTATGGAATTCCAAATTCCAGAATTAATTTAGTATTAAGAAAAATTGATATGGAATGGTGGACATAAATATTAATCCAAATGATTAATTTTGAAATAATATTATTATTTTAGTGAGTGAAAAAACTAAAATACATCGGATCTGAGTGGATTGGAATGAAGTACAAGGTAAGGAGGACTTTGCTTTGAACTGATTTAATTGTTTTGTACATTTCCGGGCATGTATGTTTTGGTTGCTAATTATTTATATTTTTATTGAAATGGTAAAATTTGATTGAAGGCTTGATTTATTATAATGCCAAATTTGGAACTTGATTTATGAACTGAGCATGTTAGCATTATATTTTGACATATACATGTGTGCAGTGAATGCTAGTATTATCATGTGTCATGGCTAAAGACGTCGATTGAGAAGTATTGTTTGTGATCACTAATGATGATCGGTGACATACCGCTGATTGGGGATTTGGATATGATTTAGCAGCTGATGGTTGTGGACCAGGACAAACTGTATAGCCATTGTGATATTGTAATCAAAGTCGTGAATGTGTTTGGCTATTCATTATGATATTATAATTGGAGCATTGTGATATTGTTCTTGGAGCCGTGAATGTATCCAACTATTTATTATGATGTGATATTTGGAGCCATTGTTGTGTCTGGCTATTATGATGTAATATTTTGTGTCGTGAATGTTACCGACTATTTGTCGTTATTTGTTGTGAGACCAATATGTAGAGATTGGTGCTTGGACATGAGTGTCTGAGCTGAGTTATGGGCGTAAGTTTGTGGGGGGCCATGGATGTGTGGATTTCATGGTAAGATATCAGATACACCATGTAACATACCGGTCCAGAAAAGTGATCCTAGACATATATTTAATATAAATCACCAAGATCAATCACACATTTATGTCAAAATTAATTATTATATTAATTTATGAAAAATTCAAAATTTCACTTCCACTAGTCATGTTTCCATTTTTACATCCAAGACACAAATAAAAATTACATGTCCACATATTTCCAATACATGCCTTGAAATAAAAAATTAGAAATAAATATTCTTAAACATCTTTACGTAAATCCAAAACACTAGTGTCTCACTTGATTTGATACACCTGTAAAAATAATGGGTTAGTCCCAACATGACTAGCAAGTAGAAAATTATTTGAAAATGGATAATGGACCAAATAACACTTAATTAAATGATAAAATAATTATTTAATTTAATATCTTAAAAATTAGGCCTCGAATAAAAATTTGAACCCTTCCATTGAGTCTAGAGGCATCAAAAACATAGAAATAGACTATTTGATCGTTTAAATCAAAGTTAGAATGGACAAATCATGGCCCAATGAAATGTTCAGCTCACATCATTTCTGCCTTTCCTGCAGATGGGGCAGCTTCTCTTACTTAGCCTATACCGTTGTATTGGCTGCACATCAATTTGTATTAAAAATATTTGAAATGTTAGGAGCATTAAAGTTATCAAAGTCATCAAATATCAAATGCAACAAAAAAATTTGGTTGTATAAAATCCAAAAGCATGGCTCTAACGAAAATTCTGCACTTCTGACGTATCCGGATTTTCAGAATTTTGGTACTTTAGAATTTCAGCATATTTTTCTTGAACTATTTTCATAACTCATGTTATACGTAGATATTGTCATGCATGTTAAAACTATTATTTATTTTAACCCATACTATTAATCTCAATATCCACATACATTTATTGCTTATTAATAAAATGCATAATAAAATATAACGTTCTCAAAACATATAATTTTAGACATAAAGCTCAGGTATATTTATTTGCATAATTTTACATCCTAAAAACTTCGAAGTATAAAATTTAAATATATCAAGGATAGCCTAAAAATTATAAGATATAATATACACGCTTTTATATATAATGATTGTATAAAAATAATTACAACATTAAACTAAAATCAATTTCCAATAAAATCTCACTTGCCTTGTAAAAGCCCTCTCCTCACGCGACTCTGCTTTCTCAAAAGTTCTCCCTTCACAGATGCTCTATACCTAAATTTCAATTAAACTAAATCTTATCTAGGAGAGTTATTATCTCATCCTATCTTATCATGTGGGTCCGACATGCTTGTGAAGGCAACAGTGCAAAAATTAATTACTTTTCGACGGAACCCCCTACTCGAATCCTAAACCTCAAAGGCTACTGGACCACCTGTATGTCAATTGAACTACACAGGTTGCTAAAATAACATTCAAAAATATAAATATAAATATAACCCGCAGCATATTTAAATAATAATTTGGCAAGGCACATTATTACTCCTCTGACTCAATCGGTCAAAAAGTCTAACATTGCCACGTAGGATGCCCTTTGTGAATTTTGACCAATCAACTTAACTTATTATTATTATTGTTCAATATTTTACATTCTCCCCACCTTATAAAATTTTGTCCTCGAAACTTGCAGTAGTTAAGATAAACAATTCGGGGCAGATTCTGTGAATATCATCCTCTAGCTCCCACGTGGCTTCCCGCTCACTATGGTTGCTCTATTGCACTAGGACATATTAAATTGTCCTCTTCTTTAACTACTTCTTGTGACAATATATGAGTCGAATCATATTGCTCAGCCGACAATATATTGCTCAACCGACAATATTGAGTCGAATCGGCCACATACTTTCTTAACTTTGAGATATGAAATATATTATGAACACTTGCTAGCGACGGAGACAATGCTAATCGATAGGCAACACCACCAATAATTTTTAATATCTCAAAAGGTCTGATATATCAAGAAGATAATTTACCTTTCACTCCAAAATGAGTCACACCTTTGGTGGGAGAGACTTTTAAGAAGACTAACTCACATACTATAAATTGTAGGCCACTTCGTCTGCCATCAGCATACTTTTCTGGCGATCTTGTGATACTTCCAACTGTCACCTAATTACTCAAATTACATTAGCGGCTTGCTGAACCAGTGATGGAGCTAAAAGTTATCGTGTACCAATTTCTTCCCAATAGACAGGCGTTCGACATTTTTTTCCATACAAAGCTTTAAACAGAGTAATACAAATACTAGCCTAATAACTGTTGTTATAGGAAAATTCAACCAAAGATAAGTGTCCATCCCATGAACTAGGAAAATTCAAGGCAGAAGCTCTCAATAAATCCTCTAGAATTTGAATAGTTCTTTCAGACTGACCATCCATTTGCGGGTGATATGCAGTGCTCACCCGCAACTCTATTCCCATACACTTTTCTAATTTTTGCCAAAAATCAGAAATATGTTGGTCCTGAGTATATGGTAAAACCCAAGAGGGGAAGGGTGAATTGAGTTCTTGTAAATTCTTTCCGTAATTAGAAGCTTAACCCTTGTAAGTTTAATTCCCTCGATGAAACGTGCTATGAGATAGAATGAGAGGGTACAAATGAAATATAAAATGCAAGCAATCAAACCACACAATAAACAACAATATATAGTGATTTGGGCAACCTTCCCTACTCCACTTTTCTAAGCACACATCCATTGTGTCTTGGGTTCCACTATTGTATATTCAATACAATCTAGAATACCCGCTTCCTTCTAGATTCTAGCTCTATGGGGCATATACAATAGTCACTTGTTGGTAAAACCAACTTTAACCAACCAAGTCTGTTTTGTTGGTGAGACAAACTCACACCAATCAAGCAAAACCCGTTAGTGAAACAAAATCAAACCAACTCTCTGTTTTGCTTCTTCTTGAATTCGGTCTCCAAACCGATTCAAGGTAACAACACAAAACAAAATAAACAAAAGAGAATTTACACTTTATAATGCGTAATTAATCAACTCAAGAAGCTCCTTGTCATGTGAAGAAGATGATCTTGTAAGCAGACTTGAAGTAGTAGCACTTTAAGCTTCAATAGTTGTTCAAATGATTTCAACACTCTTGAATAATGGAAGGTGTAAGCTCATCTTGTGTTTTCCTCTTTCCTTCGTTCTTCTCTTTTTTTCATGCTTATACTTCAATGATATTTATAGAGGAAAAAGATCTAGCCATTGGAGTGCAGGTTAACGTGCATTTAATGCTCCAATGTTCGAATTTTCGACCGTTATAGATTGAAGTCGCAAGTGGAGTCGACTTGGGATGAATAGAGTCGACTTGGGTTGGGACTTCAGTTTGTTGTCTATTCAGAGTTGTAGTCGAAGTCGACTTGGCTGTGGGACTTCACCCAAGTCGCAAGTGAAGTCGACTTGGGCTGAGACTTCACTTTGCCGAACTTGCTATTCATGAACTTGAACTCTTGAAACTTAAATTATTTCACATTTTCATTTTCATACATATAATTGGAGATAAAGTATCTGAGCACACTTAGATAAATTCATTAGAACTTTTTTAATGATATTTCAATTATTTGTTAATCATCAAAATCAAATTAATTTTTCTTAAAGCAAACATATGATCAACAAAATAAACCGTCGATCTCTGTCTGATATAATATAAAAGGACACCAAGTAAACGAACAATATCCTGCAGGTACAAGTCTGTCATTTAATCCATTCTAAAGATCATGCGATAGGGTAAGAAGTGAGCAGATTTGGTAAGTCTATCCACAACAACCAATACAGCATCACAAACAAGCTTGCATCCTAGAGAGAGCAGTCACAAAGTCTATGGTAATGTGCTCTCATTTCCACTCTGATATTTCTAAAGGTTACAACAATTCTACTTGTCTTTTCTGTTCAGCTTTGATTTGCTAACATAACAAGCACTAAGACACAAGTTTGGCACACTTGACACGTAGCCGTTTTCATCAAAAAATTTGTCTTAGATCTTTATATATTTTAGTACTACCAGGATGTACAGAAGATTTAGAATGATAAGTTTCTTCTAAAATTTCTCGTTGCAACATGTTATCTCTGGGCACAACTAACCTTTCCCGAAAAAGTAGTATACCATCGAAACTATAACTGAAATCAAAGGAATCTCCATTTTTTTACTTTTCTAAAATATGAAGAACAAATTTGTTTTGCTTTTGACTTGCTTTATTCAATCATTCAGGGTTGATTGAATTTACAAGCACTTATTTTTTGAATTTCTCGTATCAGAGGCAACTGTTGAATAATCCAAACTGCAGCACAAAATTTACGACTTAGAGCATCAGCTACCACATTTGCTTTACAGAGGTGATACTGATACTAATGTCATAGTCCTTTAGTAACTTCAATCATCTTCTTTGCTGAAGGTTCAACTCTTTTTTAGAGAAAATGTACTTCAAGTTCTTATGGTCTGTAAAAATTTATATTTTCTCACCATACAAGTAGTGCCGCCATATTTTTAAAGCAAACACTACTGCAGCTAACTCCAAGTCATGGGTACGATATTTGTTCATAAGGTCTTAACTATCTAGATGCATTAGTAATTATCCTACCTTGCTGCATAAGTACATAGCCGAGACCTTTCCTAGATGCATCACTAAACACTACATAGTTTTCGCCGGTGATCGGCAAGGCTAAACTCGGTACTAAAGTTAAGCGACTCTTCAATTCTTGAAAACTTCTCTCGCAAGCATCTAACTAGATAAATTTAGCATTCTTATGGGTTAACCTGGTAAGTGGTACCGTTATACTTGAGAAATTTTTCACAAATTTTTTATAATAACTTCTCATACCCAAGAAACTTCTAACCTTAACTACTGTACTCGGTCTACCCCAATTGGTTATAGCTTGTATCTTCTTTGGGTCTACTGACACTCCATTTTTGCTAACTCACATTTCTTGAGTTTGATATATAACTTATGTTCTCTTAGAGTCTGTAGTACTTCCCTCAGATAACCAACATGTTTTGACTTTCTTTTGGAATATACTAAAATATCATCAATAAATACCATAACACACTTGTCTAGGAACTGTCAAAATACCCTATTCATAAGGTCCACGAATGTGGCTGAGGTATTAGTTATCCCGAATGGCATTATTAGAAGCTCGTAATGACCATACTGAGTTCTAAAAGTTGTCTCAGGTATATCTTCATCCCAAACTTTTAACGAATGATATCTTGACCGTAGATCTATTTTGGAGAAGACCGATGCACCTTGTAGTTGATTGAAAAGATCATCGACTAAGGGCAGTGGGTATTTGTTCTTGATTGTTACCTTATTCAGCTCTCTGTAATCGATGCACAGTCTCATATTGTCATCTTTCTTCTTTATAAAAAGCACATATGCTCCCTAAGATGACTTATTAGCTCAAATAAATCCTAAATCGAGAAACTCTTGCAACTGTATTTTTAATTCTTTCAATTCTGCAGAAGTCATTCGATAGGGAGCCTTTGAAATTGAAGTAGTACTAGACATCAATTCTATGATGAAATCAATTTTTCTTTCCGAGGGTACTCCCTGCAACTCTTTTTAAATATATTCAGAAATTCATGAACAACTGAAATGTCTTCCAACTTAACCTCTTTATCCTCTATTGCTAGAATTGAAACAAAACATCCTTGTCGACCCTTTCTAAGAAGTTTTCTAGCCTAAAAAGTTGATATGAGGTGAGGTATTACTAATTAACTTCCTTTGAAATCAATATCTTGCTCATCGAATCCTCGAAAGCTGACATGATGCTCACGAGGGTAAATTCCATGTACCCGCTTAGTTAACCAGTTCATTCCCAAAATAACATCTAGATCTTTCATATATATGATTAAAATATCTACTGAGATAGTTAAACTTTTAATTTTTACAGTTCAAGCCATACAAGCATGTCTTATTAATAAACTACCCACAACAGGTTATGTGACCTGGACATCCTAAGTTAATTCAGTGACTTCCGACCTATGCTCTCACACGAACTTTTCAAATATAAAAGAGCTATCCGCACCTATATTAAATAATACTCGAGCAAAAATAGAAAAAAGTTAATTCAGTGTTTAGGCTTGCTTAGGTATTAGGGCGCGAACTTGTGCTTAATTTGGTAAAATTGGTTATCGTCCATCACCACCTTGATACTGTTGTCCTGCTAGTCTGCCAACTGGACGATTTTGCCCCTGCTGTTGCGATTGTCTGGACAATCCTTAATGATATGACTAGGTTGTCCACAATTGTAGCACACGAAGCCCATGACACAGTTTGATGGTCAACGACCAATCTTTTCGCACTTGAAGCATTTACAAAGTCCAGTATGAAACTTCTTGCATCTGTTGCACTTAAGGCTTCTTTTCTTCTTTTGAAATCCTTCATTCTTTGCACCTCCTTCAACTCTAGTTTGCCTTGAAAAAGACTGTTGGACCTGCTTCTTTCCTAAATGATCTCTCACTGGTGATCGTTCCCTCTTTAAGTAACGCTTGTCAAGCTAGACAGTATCACTCAACTAAGAGAGCATTGTTGACTGCATCGCCATAGATTTTATTGTGGGAATGTATTATTCAGTCGTGTATATCCTCAGTTAGGCTGTCCTCAAACATGAGGATCTGACTATCTTCTTCCCATTCTGAGCTTGAAACAAACTGAAGCAGAGAGTTGAATTTTGTTTCATACTCGACCACCGTCATAGTGTTTTGCTTCAATTCGACAAACTCTCAGGTCTTAGAAATTCTAACAAAAGATGGAAAGAAATTGGCGAAAAAGGATTCCTTAAATTTGTCCCAAGTTATATTTTCTTTCCTACTATTGAAGACACGTTGTTGTGTCTTCCACCATCAATAGGCCCCTCCACTGAGTTTGAACGGAGTAAATAAAATTTTCTGACGATCATCACAACCCTGAAAGTCAAAAATCTTTTCCATCGCTTTGATCCAATACTCGGCGGCTAAGCAATCACTACAGGCAAAGGATGGAGGGTTTTTAATAATGGAATGTATCAGAATCTCGCCAATCTATTTCTCGCTATTTGAGACAATTCGTAGTTGCAATACTCAGACTTTCTACAACCGTTGCTTGAGATTTATCACTAGCCTCTTTGTTTGCCTAGTGCGAGAACTCTCTTTCTTCCTACTTACCAAATTCTGAATTTCTTTCTAAAACTCAAGCATCTGGATTCTAATTTGGCCCTTCTTTCTGACTCCCATATATACTTGTAGTCGATTGATATTCATCATGCTCGTGGTGACAGTGCTCTTGGTTTCTTAACATTGTTGATGATTATTGTTGAATAATCTATTCAGTCGTTCTGCATCCGTTCCCACTGACGAAAAGTCTCTGCCTGAAACACTGCAAAGGTTTGCTCTTGTTCATTCAGATGCTGCTCAAGCATGGTAGCTCTGGTTGAGGATTCAACTAGAGCTTTATCCTTTCTTCTACTAGGCCATTTCTAGGTTCACTTTCTGGTTGGTCCTTAGTCTGCTTTTTCCATGGCTTTTTACTAGGATATTGCTCTGGGTGACTAGTTTGGGTATTCAAATCATCGAAATTACTTTTTCTTCTAGGATAGAAGAGAATATGGTCTTAATATTGTTCTTAAGCAAACAGGAAAATCTTAATTTTTATTATATAAATAATAAAAAATATTACAATCTAGTTTGCATATTTGCTAAAAGGATAATTTTTCTTAAGGTGATCAGAGGAATGACATAGGAAACAAGCTCGACTACCATATGAACATGCCTTAGCTGTATGTCTATTAGTACCACAAAAATAACATACCAACTCAGTTACAATGGGTTATTAGTTATAAAAAGTCTTTGATTCCTTCTTGGCATAGACTTCCTTAGACTTGACTATAGTCTGTACATCTTGACCCTATGATCGCATAGAGGGTAGCTTGAGTGTAGCCTAAGAGGGCACTTCTCGAGTCTCTACCTCAGTATAGATAAGATCTGGGCTAGGTCCTTGAACAGGAGAAACTTCCTTCTGCAACTCTGGATTAGGTTCAACTATTATCTTTGGCTTGGATATAGTAAATGACTCACCCATAGCCTTAGGTATATCAGTATCCTTAGGTACCTCCTCCACTTTAGTCACATCTACAGCCTTGAGAACATCCCTTGCCTTGGGCACATCCACACCCTTAGGTACATTAGCAGCTTCAAACTCATCCATAGGTTTGGGCACATCCTTAGCTTTGGGTACATTAGCAGCTTTAAACTCACCCATGACTTTGGGTAAATCAGTAATTTTAAACTCATCCTTGGCTTTAGGTACATTAATAGGTGATATCTTAGACTTTGAAACAACGACCTTAGTCTGTATAGATGGTTTTCCTAAGTTTGAAGGACCATCTTGTTTTAGGGTTCTAGTCATATGAGGTAGGGGTAAAACCTTCTTAGGTGTAAGTACAACCTGAGTTTCAACTTTTTTTTCTTAGGCTTTTCATCCTCTATGGGTTTCTGGGTACGCGGCCTTTTACCTTTTTTAGCCAGGATTTCATTATCTAGATCAATATATGGGTCAGCCATTACTTGGGTTACTGGTTTCTTATCTTTCTTCATATTTAGATTTCTAACCCGAGGCTTAACAGCTGTAGGTGGGGTTACAATATTCATAGCTGATGCGAACCAAGTGCTTATCGTTAAGAGTGCTATGATCATTAATTTAATTAAAATTAATCGAAACACATTAAAGCTACCATTATATGGGTGATAGTGTAGAATAATGGTGAGTCGGGTCAAATCCACAGAGAGGTGATATAGTTTTGAATTATTTAAAGAGAGAGAAGGGGGTATAGAAAAGAGAGAAAGAAATTAAAGAGAAAGGAGAAGAAATTAGAGAGGAAGAGAGAGGGGAATAGAGATATAAGAAAGAGGAGAGAGAAAGAGAGGTTAGAGAGAGAAGAAAAGAGAAAAGAGAAGAAATTAAAGAGAGAGAAAAAAAAGAAGAGAAAGAAAAGATTAGAAGAGTTGGAGAAAAAGAAAGGAAGACAAGAAGCTAAGATAAAAGAAATTATAATTAACTAGCAACTTAATTAAAACTATTCTAAAAAAATAATTAAAAACTATGAAATTCAACTATGAAAGCAGGAAAGAAAATTATATTAAATTAATCTAAAAATTACAAAGCAGTAAATCTAATCTAGGAATTAAAACTACAAATTAAAATTTAACAACTATAAAGCATTAAAAACTATAAAGCAAAAAATAAAATTTACATCACCCAAATATGAAGAGCAAATCTCCACTTAAAGGGAATTTTATTGCTTGACCCCACCTCCTTGCTAGAGGTCCCATAAGAAGGGAGTGGAAGTTTTGGTTTTTTTGGTGTGTGGAGGGACCCTCCTTATATAGATGTGTGAGGGACCCTTCCTCCAAAATGGAATCCGATGTCGGATTCACTTGCACCAAGCCTGCCTTTTGCCTGCTTTCAGATTTCACCCGAATTGCTATGGAGGGTTGCTGGGAAAATAAATGCAGCTAGCGATTGATGGCTTGCTCGGTGAGATGTTGTTGTTCAATTTTCGGTGGACCATGGTTGAAATCGGGGTTGAAGAAGGGGGCTGATTTAGAGAAGGGGATGAGCTGGATTTCAGGGGCAGTTGCTTGCAAATCAAAACCCGATCGTGCTGCCAGTTGAACAATTACTTATTGGGAATTTTCTGCGTTTTCCTTTTAGGATTTGGAATGGGCTAAGTAGGGGCGTTGATTAATGGTGGCTGGAATTTTCGAAAATAGGGGGGCCATGGCTGGTGCAGTGGTGAGAGCTATCGAAAATGGCTGTCGTTTGTTGGTCGGTGTCGGGGGAGGCAGCTGCTTGGATGGGTCTTCTGAAATGGAGAAGCTAATTTTATCCCTTTTCTTCTGAATAATGTTGTTGGCGGATTAAAAAATTTATCGTTGTTGGGGCTGCCGGACGAAGATTGATCTGACGGGAAATGAAAATGGAAATGGATTAGAACTGGGCACGCGAGGTAGAGGCGTGATTAGAGTAAGGAGGCTGCACGACTGGAGCCATTGGATGGAGAGGCAGCTAGGCGATCAGATGATGGCTTGCTGAAGCAGAGGAGAAAGCTGGACGCCACAGCCGAAGAAGAAGGTTAGTCGAATTTGGTTGAGTGGCAATTGCTTTGCTACATGTTGTGGATTTGAAAGAGGGGTTAAGCAGGGGTGGTTCTTGAAAGGTCAGCGGAGATGGTTGTGGACGACGAACTTGATCTGCTCGTTGGTTGCTATCCGATGGGTTGATTTTGGTGGTTTGCTGCTTGGAGACGATGTTGATTCAAGTTGGGAGCGGTGCGATTTTGGTTCGCTGAGGAGGTGCTAGAAAAATGAGCTGTCCGATGGAATAAAAAGGTTTGGCTGCCAATCAGTGATGAATGGAATAGCTGCCAGTTTGCTGTCGATTTCGGTGGAGAGCCATGGAAATCGATTTGGGGTAGATGATGGAGCACCAAACTGGTGCTCCGGTGGTGTATGCGCATCGGTGTGCATGCAGTGCATTTAAATACGAATTTAAATATTATTTCTTTGATAAATAATTTCAATAACACCATATATCATCTTCGTTTGATTCACTTTATCCTTTAATTTATTTTATCTAAATATAATAATCTACTTTGTTCCCCATAAAATATAATTGTATTCGTATGTGTATGATTTTTCCAATTAAATGATTTCATAAATTTTCCCAAATTATATTAATAAGCTAATACACCTTTCATCATTAAATTTTTTCTAAGGGATTGAGTCATAATTTTATATTTTCAAGAATATTGCAAAATGACCCATTTTATAGCAAAAATAAGGATTTTATGAAAAATATAATTTTCATGAAATTTCACTTAAAACATGCATTTAATTAACATTTTAATATTTAACGGTGTGAAATTAATATGAAATTAAATGAAAATTTTGAGAATTATCACACCCCCAACTTAAACATTGTTAATCCCTTAGCAATGGAAATAGTTTAATATATAATTCTTTCTTCTTCTTTTTTTAAATCAGTGTACTACTAATTTTTATAAAAATCTAGGTGCACTGCTAATAATGATAGTAAGCTTTAGAAGTAAATTTCATTAATTAATATAAGTAAAAATTTCTCATAGCGCACGTAAAAGATTATAGCACGTGTATATGTGAACAAATGGGTCTTAGATAAATAGATTATTTTCAATTTATCCAAGCTAAGCAACATTCATATCAAAATTATGATAGTGACATTTAATATATCTTTTTTATTTTATTTTTTTTCTTTCCCCTCACCGTATTTTAGGGTATCTGGGGATTTTTTTTGTTCCCCTCACCATATTTTAGGGTATCTGGGGATATACAACTTTTTTTCTTTTTTTTCTTTTTTTATTCACCCCTCACCATTTTTCAGGGTATCTGGGGAATTTTATCTTTTTTTTCTTTTTTTTTTCATTCTTCCCTCACCGTATTTCAAGGTATCTGGGGATATACAATTTTTTTTAACTAACAACTATCAATTGCATTGATATTAAAGGTTACTTGCTTGGATGAGAGAGAAAAATTATGTTATCATGGTGCCCACAAGGTTCATTGGCGTGTAAGTGCAATCAATGCTAATAGAATTTTAAAAACACTATGAAAATATTTTTACAAATATAACTAATTATAGTTTTCTTCTTCACTTATTACCAAGCATAGCAAGTGCACTTTGATTTTATGTTTTTTTATAAAAAATATTTTCTATATATATATATATTTAAATTTTTTTAAATTTTTTTAAATCAAGTTAAACAAACCAAACCCCCCAACTTAAATATTATCTTTAATAAATATGCACAAAATATAAATTTATGAAAATAAGATAGCAAAGAAAGAGACAACCTGGGGTGTAATGATCTGATTAAATTGCTCCAACTTTCTCCTACACAAAAAAAGAAAAAGCAAACTAACAGAAAAGAGATATATATACACACATATTGGGTTGCCTCCCAACCAACGCTAAATTTTACGTCTTCAGCCAGACATAATAATTTATGTTATCCAATTCCTGCTCTATTAAAATTTTTAACACTATGCAGATTATTTATTACTTCCATGTATTCATGCTCAAGAGTTGTAAAGATAAATGAGTTATCAATGACGTCCAATATATAACCTTCTTCAATTTGATCCAAATTATTCAAATTTATTGAACTGTTATCGAACGAGAGCATGATTTTATTTTGTGTTAAACAGGATTCCGTTTGAATACACAACTCTTTGAGAAATTGACTATAATTTGGAATATATTGAATAACATCAAAGAGCAAAATTTTAATTTGAACATGTTCAAACATTTGAATCATCTCTTCCTTTTTCATTAATTCTTCTATGCTAATGAGCTCATCTTTAAAAGTACTTGACATAAAAGGTATGTACTTCTTAAAATTTTCATCAATAATTTTATTTTCATCTCCTCCCAACTTATCCTCAATAAATTCTTTATTTCTCACCTCATCATGAATTTGGTTATGATCTCTATCATCCATTTGAAACCTAACATAACTATTATCAATCTCATCAATATTTTCTTGATCTTTTTTCCTTCAAATCTATCATTAATCAATTTTTTATTATTTCTACAACATTTTCTTGATTTTGGAGAGAAATTTTTTTAATAAGTTTATGATATGAGAAACCGTCACTACATAATGTTGTAATTATTATCAAATTCTCAGACAATAGATTTTCTCGTAATGATAGGTCTAGTTGGGTTTGATAATCAAAACGATTCACTGAAGTGATCGTTGATTCATTAGGTTCCTCTCCACACAATGTATTTATAATATATTCATCACTAATTTTCATCTTGTCTTTTTGACCTAGCTGTTGTTTGTTAAGGGATTCAGCTTCTAAAGCATTCGGAAATGAAATTTTTGGCAAGTACCTATTAAGAAATTCGTCGATTATTTCATTTTTCTTTTTCTCTTCAATTTCCCTTAATCTCACCTATACTTGATCTTGATCATCTATTTTAAATTCTTCTTCCAAGTTATCAAAGTAAGGAGATTGTTGATAATTTACTTGATATGATGAAAAATTTGAAAAGTTCTCTTGTGGGGGATTCGAGTGCAAATACATATTTTTATAATGGTCAACTCGACACTCTGAAAATTTATTTTCTATGGTTTGAAAGTTATCGAGAAAAAAAATTTTAGTTCTTCAATTTTCTCATTATAATTATAAGTTTGATAAGAAGATTGATTAGTAGGTTGAGGTGATGAAAAAATTTCGTCAAGATATACAGGTGGCCCATATGTATTTTTATAATGATTAGATTGACATTAATAATTTGGAAATTGACTTTGCTCAGGTGGCCACTGGGTTTGTAGATATGGAGGGTGGGGTTGCATTTGTTGATTTGTCCAAGAAGTATTAGGACAACTCATCCATTCTGAGTTATATGTATGTGAAAATGAATTGTAATTAGGTGTAGGGAACTCATGAAAATTTTGAACTTGTTCTTGAAATGGTAAAAATTGAGTCTCATTAGAATGCGTTGTTTGAAAAGGAATTGATGTATTTAAGAATGAACTATTTGAGTTTTGGCAGGCAAGTAAATCATTAAGCTTTTGGTTTACTTTTTTAAACTTACCTAACGTTGATCAATAAAGTTCATGTCCATTCTTTAAATTTTAAATTTGTTAAATTTTTTTAATTTAATTAATTTTTGTTTGTTTGTTTGTTTTTTTTAATTAGTAATTCATTTACTGAGAATCACTAAGGTGCAATTAAATTCTATAACACTTCCTTTGGTCAACCAGGTAAGAGGTGGGATTGTGGGAGGCTCTCCTTGTATTTACAAGGTCCTAATTAAATAACCACAAATCCACTTAGGCATTTGCCTTTAAACCTCTAGCCTAGACACCAACCTCCAGTTGTGAAATAAAAATTTAATTAGACCAACAGTCTACTCAATAAATGATCACTAATTAAAATTGGGAAAGGATCAAAATTGGTAATCTAAAGTTCAAGTGCAGTAAATAAAGAAAGAAGATAAATAAAGCAGTAAAGATTACATTATTAAAAGAAAGTAAAGGAAATTTAAAGCAACTAATAAAACAATTCAAACCTTAATACGCCTCCCCGACAACGACGCTAAAAACTTGATGTGAACCAAGTGTTTGTCATTAAGAGCACTATGATTATCAATTTAATTAAAATTAACTGAAACACATTAAAGCTACCACTATGCAGGCGATAGTGTAGAATAACGGTGAGTCGGGTTGAATCCACAGAGATGCGATATAGTTTTGAATTGTTTAAAGAAAGAAAGGGAGTATAGAAAAGAGAGAAAGAAATTAAAGAGAAAGGAGAAGAAATTAGAGAGGGAGAGAGAGGGGGGAATAGAGAGATAAGAAAGAGGAGAGAGAAAGAGAGGTTAGAGAGAGAAGAAAAGAGAAAAGAGAAGAAATTAGAGAGAGAGAGAGAAAGAAGAGAGAAAAGATTAGAAGAGTTGAAGAAAAAGAAAGGGAGACAAGAAGCTAGGATAAAAGAAATTATAATTAACTAACAACTTAATTAAAACTATTCTAAGAAAATAATTAAAAGCTATGAAATTCAACTATGAAAGCAAGAAAGAAAATAATATGAAATTTAATCTAAAAATTACAAAGCAGAAAATAAAGCAGTAAATCTAATCTAGGAATTAAAACTATAAATTAAAAATTAACAACTATAAAGCATTAAAAACTATAAAGCAGAAAATAAAATTTACATCACCCAAATATGAAAAGCAAATCTCCACTTAATGAAAATTTTATTGCTTGGCCCTACCTCCTTGCTGGGTCCCACAAGAAGGGGTCTCACCCCAAGGGAGAGGAAGTTTTGGTTTTTTTGGTGTGTGGAGGGACCCTCCTTATATAGATGTGTGAGGGACCCTTCCTCCAAAGTGGAATTCGACGTGGGATTCGCTTGCACCAGGCTTACCTTTTGCCTGCTTTCATATTTCACCCGAATTGCTATGGAGGGTTGCTAGGAAAATAGATGCAGCTAGCAATTGATGGCTTGCTCGGTGAGATGCTACTGTTCGATTTTCGGTGGACCATGGTTGAAATCGGTGTTGAAGAAGGGGGCTGATTTAAAGAAGGGGACGAGCTAGATTTTAAGGGCAACTGCTTGCAACCAGTTGAACGATTACTGATTGGGTATTTTCTGCGTTTTCCTTTTAGGATTTGGAACGGGCTAAGCAGGGGCGTTGATTAATGGTGGCTGGTGCGGTGGTGAGAGCTACCGAAAATGGCTGCCGTTTGTTGGTCGGTGTCAGGGGAGGCAGCTGCTTGGATGGGTCTTCTGAAATGGAGAAGCTGATTTTATCCCTTTTCTTCTGAATAATGTTGTTGGTGGATTAAAAATTTTATCATTGCTGAGGCTGCCGGACGAAGATTGAGCTGACAGGAAATGGAAATGGATTAGAACTGGGCACGCGAGGTAGAGGCGTGACTAGAGTAAGGAGGCTGCACGACTGGAGCCGTTAGATGAAGAGGCAGCTAGGCGATTAGATGATGGCTTGCTGAAGTAGAGGAGAAGCTGGACGCCATGGCCGGAGAAGAAGGTTGGTTGAATTTGGTTGAGTGGCAATTGCTTTGCTACATTTTGTGGATTTGAAAGAGGGGTTAAGCAGGGGCTATTCTTGAAAGGTCAGCAGAGATGGTTGTGGATGGCGAACTTGATCTGCTCGTTGGTTGCTTTCCGGTGGGTTGATTTTGGTGGTTTGCCGCTTGGAGACGATGTTGATTCAAGTTGGGAGCGGTGCGATTTTGGTTCGCTGAGGAGGTGTTAGAAAAATGCGCTATCCGATGGAATCAAAAGGTTTGGCCGCCAATCGGTGATGAATAGAATAGCTGCCAGTTTGCTGTCGATTTCGGTGGAGAGCCATGGAAATCGATTTGGGAAAGATGATGGAGCACCGAATTGGTGCTCCGGTGGTGTATGCGCATCGGTGTGCCTGCAGTGCATTTAAATACGAATTTAAATATTAGTTCTTCGATAAATAATTTCAACAACACCATATATCATCTTAGTTTAATTCACTTTATCCTTTAATTTATTTTATTTAAATATATTAATCTACTTTGTTCCCCATAAAATATAATTGTATTCATATATGTATGATTTTTCCAATTAAATGATTTCATAAATTTGCCCAAATTATATTAAAAAGCTAATACACCTTTCATCATTAAATTTTTTCTAAGGGATTGAGTCATAATTTTATATTTTCAAGAATGTTGCAAAATGACCCATTTTATAGCAAAATTAAGGATTTTATGAAAAATATAATTTTCATGAAATTTCACTTAAAACATGCATTTAATTAACATTTTAATATTTAACGGTGTGAAATTAATATGAAATTAAATGAAAATTTTGAGAATTATCAATAGCTTATAGGATCCTTTTAAATTTTTTATTTAGAGCTTGATACTATAGATATGACTCATTTCTCGAGGTCAGAACCTGTTTCTCTAGGGTAATTAATCTTTCATGGGTTGTAGGGAAGGTATTTCCTTGGATTTTAGGATTAGGGTATACCAATGCACCCGAACTAACCATTTTCTGGAATAAAAAAAAACATAGGGTCAGATTTGCAAATCTATTTCAAAAAATTTTTTAAAAATTCATATAATAATTAATAGGCCATTTTTTATATGTGTGACTGCTCTGATACCATCTATAACATACCAATTCATAAAAATGATCCTAGCAGTACATTTAATGCAAATTCCCAAGATCAATCACACATTTATGTCAAAATTAATTATTATATTAATTTATGAAAAATTCAAATTTTCACTTCCACTAGTTATGTTTCCATTTTTAATTCCAAGACAAATAAAAATTACATGTCCACATATTTCCAATATATGCCTTGAAATAAAAAATTAGAAATAAATATTCTTAAACATCTTTGCATAAATCCAAAATGCTAGTGTCCCACTTGATTTGGTACACCTATAAAATTAATGGGCTAGTTCCAATATGACTAGCAAGTAAAAAATTATTTAAAAATGGATAATGACCCCAAATAAAACTTAATTAAATAATAAAATAATTATTTAATTTAATATCTTAAAAATTAGGCCTCAAATGGAAAATCAAACCTTCTGTTGAGTCTAGAAGCATCAAAAACATAGATATAGACTATTTGATCATTCAAATCAGAGTTAGAATGGACAAATCATGGCCAAATGAAATGGTCAGTTCACGTCATTTTTGTCTTTCCTGCAGATGGGACCTGCCCAGGCTTCTCTTACTTAGCCTATATCGCTGTGTTGGCTGCACATCAATTTATATCCAAAATATTTGAAATGTTAGGAGCATTACAGTTATCAAAGTCATCAAATATCAAATGCAAAAAAAAAAAAATTGGTTTCATAAAATCCAAAAGCATGGCTCTGACAAAAATTCTGCACTTCTGACGTATCCTGGATTTTTTAGAATTTTGGTACTTTAGAATTTCGGCATATTTTTCTTTGAACTATTTTCGCAACTCATGTTATATGTAGATATTGTCATGCATGCTCAAATTATTATTTATTTTAACCAATACTATTAATCTTAATATCCACATACATTTATTGCTTATTAATAAAATGCATAATAAAATACAATGATCTCAATACATATAATTTTAGGCATAAAGTTCTGGCATATTTATCTACATAATTTTACATCCTACAAACTTAGGATTGTAAAATTTAAATATATCAAGCATAGCCTAAAAATTATGAGATATAATATACACGCTTTATATATAATAATTGTATAAAAATAATTATAACATTAAACTAAAATCAATTTTCAATAAAATCTCACTTGCCTTGTACGATCTCCTCACGCAACTCTGCTTTCTCAAAAGTTCTCCCTTCATGGATGCTCTATGCCTAAATCCACTAATTCTCAAACCCTTTTATAAAAGCTTCCATAGCTAAGATAGGGAATAAGAGATAAAAATATTTTAACTTAAATTCTAATTAAACTAAATCTTATCTAAGAGAGTTCTTATCTCGTCTTATCTTATCTTGTAAGGCCAACTTACCTGGTGAGGCAAAAGTGTAAAAAAATTAATTACTTTTCTACGGAACCCCCTACTCAAATCCTAGACCTCTAAGACTACTGGACCACTTGTATGCCAATTGAGCTACACAGGTTGCTGAAATGACATTTAAAAATGAAAATATAAATATAACCCACAATATATTTAAATAATCATTGGATAAGACCCATTATTACCCATCTGACAAAATTGGTCAAAAGGTCTATCCTTGCCACGTAGGATGCCCCATGTGGATTTCAACCTGTCAACTTAAATCATTATTTTTTTAATATTTTACACACTGTTGGAAACAATGTTTAAAGCAAAACAAAATTGACCAAAGCATGAGTTTCGATGATTAACAAAGTTAAAATTGAGTATAAGGTGATTACTGATGGCTTTGCTTTATGATTTAAGGAATGAATTAGCCAAGTCGACTTGGACTTCGACTTAGGGTGAAGTCGATCCCAAAGTCGACTCCATATTCGACTCCAAAACAGACCACACAGCCAAATTCAAAATGGAAGGAAAAGCAGGTGAAGTCGCAGGCCAAGTCGACTCCACTTGCGACTTGGGTAGTCAAGTCGCAAACGAAGTCGACTCCAGCATCGACTTCAGACGGCAAAAACACTCCAGAGCTGATTTTGGGGTACAAAAATGCCGAAGTCGCAGACGAAGTCGACTCCAGGTGCGACTTGGGTGAAGTCGCAGATGAAGACGACCCCGAGTTCGACTTGAGTTCTTCAATGTCCAAAATACAGACTCAAGCTCATTTTCAAGATCAACTTGGGATTTTTCAAATCCAAATCAAGGGTATAAGCTCACTATCAACTCAAGTCTCTCAAGTCCAAGGCACAGCTTCGAACGTAGTTGAAGATGAAGAAGTTCAAGGCATAAAGACTACTATCAAAAGCAACTAAGACAAGTTCTTCAAGGAGTTTTGCAAATATTAGAATCCATTTCAGAAGTAAATGATTTAAGAAGGAAAGCTAAGCAAGCTAGAAGAAATCAAGCAAGGACCAAACAAATTTCAGCACAAGAACAGGTCAAGTCGCAACCCAAGTCGACTCCAAGATCGACTTGAGGTCAAGTCTGAAACCAAGTCGACCTAATCTTAAACTTGGAACTGAAGTCGCAAACGAAGTCGACTCCAGTTGCGACTTGGGAAGCCAAGTCGCAGACGAAGTCAACTCCACCTGCGACTTGGGGAACCAACGTTCGAATTTTTGAACGTTGGAACATTTATTGCGCGCCAACCACTTCTATAACGTTCAAATCTTCCCCATTCTATAAATAGACACTCAAGCAAACGAGAATCAATACACTACATTGTCTAAAGAGAGAAAAGAAGTGCAAACAAGAGCTCCCATTTGCTTTTCTCTAAATTTGAGTGATCTATACATTTTCAAAGGAAGAAAGAGCTTCAAGTTGCAAGTAGCTTCAACGACATACAACCGGTTGCTTCTATAAATTCTTCCTCGAGCACAATCTTGCCTACACAACTCTGTAAAGTGTAGATCTTCCTTATTTTCATTACTCTTTGTTATTGGTCTTGGTTTGAGTTTGTTGTAACAAACCAAGACGTTGCAAGTAGAGTTGTGATTGGAGTTGAACTCATCACCTACTTGTATCAAGTGTACAAGCCCTCTAGAGCTAGAATCTAGAAGAGAGCATAGGCTCTGTTTGTGTATGCCCCCTAGAGCTGGAATCTAGAAGAGAGCAGAGTCTCTAAGTGTATTCGCGGAATACATAGTGGAACCCAAGTCACAACGGTGTGTGAGCTTGGAAGAGTGGAGTAGGGAGAGGTTGCCCGAACCACTATAAATCTTGCCTACTGTTTACCTTATTGCTTTCACTATTTCATTATTCTCTATTTGTTTCAATCAAGGGGATTAAGCTTTCAAGGGGTTAAGTTTTAATTTACCGAAGAATTTTATAAGAACCCAATTCACCCCTCCCATCTTGGGTTTTGCCATTAACTCGGGACCAACAAGTGGTATCAGAGCAGGTCTTTGAGCTTATCAAAGAGATCTTATTGACATGGCATCTCAATCTACTTCCGTTCCCGCATTTGCCGAAGGTCAATCCTTTACTAGGCCACCATTATTTGATGGGAACAATTTTGAATATTGGAAGCTAAGAATGAAACAACTCATCATGGCTACCGATATGGACTCTTGGATTGCAATCCAAGATGGTGTAACTTTGTCTATCGATGAAAGAGCTTCCAAGTGGACCGAAGAGGAAGTAAGAATCGTGAAGAGCAATGCCAAAGCTATGAATTTACTATTTTGTGCTCTCACGGCATTTGAATATGATAGAGTATCCTCTTGTTTAACCGCCAAAGAGATATGGGATACATTAACCTCCATTTATGAAAGAACTTCTCAAGTCCAAGGGACGAGAAGAAATATTTTGATTGGAGAATTAGAAAATTTTAGAATATTAGAAACAGAAAATATTTCTGAAATGTTTGCTAGATTCTCAAAAATTACTAATGCTTTGAAAGGTCTTGGAAAGGCTATATCTGAATCTGAACAGGTTATGAAGATTTTAAGGGCTCTACCGGAATCTTGGACTCCAAAGATTACTGCGATAGAAGAAGCTAAGGACCTCAACACACTAAAGCTAGAAGACCTAATTAGCTCATTAATGTCACATGAGCTAATTAAGAAAAGAAATGAAGATCATCACAAAGGCAAAAGAGCAATAGCCTTAAGAGCCGCACAAGATTCAGACGATACTTCATCCTCACAAAATGACGATGAGATTGCCCTACTCACAAAACGATTCAGAAAATTTGTGAGGAAAGGCAGAAATTTCAGAAACTTTAAAGAAAGAAGTTCCAAAGAGAAAAAGAAAGAAACAACAAAATGTTACCGATGCGGCGGTTCGAGACACATGCAAGCCCAATGTCCAACGCCCGAAGAAAACAAGGCAAAAGAACAAATAAAAGATCGAGGCGACAACAAAAGATTTCAAAGAAACAAAGGAAGAGACATGTACGTAAATGAAGAAGAATCTACAATGAGTAGCTCCTCAAGTGAAGAATGCGAAGTAGATTGTGCAAGAATCTGTTGCATAGCAAACACCGACATATGCTTTGCAGCAATGGAAACCTTGGAGGATCAAGCCACTTCAACGGACTGCACGAGTAGTCAAGAGGTAACCTCCAAACAGAAATCCTTTTCAAATTTCTCTACAAATGAATGTCTCAAATGTGCTGAATTAGAGGAACTTCAACAAGCTTATGATTCACTATACGAAGAAATAAAGAAATTAGGAAATAAGTTTACAATTAAGAAAAGACAATGTGATGCAATAATAATTGTAAATGGTAAACTTGCTGAAAAATTAGACAAGTTAAAAGATGAAAAGAATACCTTAGAAAATGAATTAGAAAAACTTAAAAATAAGAATAAATCATTAAATGAATCTCTTGCCAAGTTCTCTAACCCAAGAGAAAATATAAAAATGTTCTTGAGAATGACAACTCAAACTTGCAAGAAAGGACTTGGGTACAATGCACTTGAACAAATTGAAACTAACGCTTCAAAAAATAATA
Organism: Annona cherimola; assembly: GCA_030490835.1. NCBI lineage: Eukaryota > Viridiplantae > Streptophyta > Magnoliopsida > Magnoliales > Annonaceae > Annona > Annona cherimola. Next base: position 81,507,400 of record CM059972.1, on the reverse strand, counting down.
TCAAAACCAATTTTACTAGAATAAATCGAACAGTTTGGACAAAAAGACCAACTAATGAACAAATTGCCAAATGGCTCCCTATTTCTAGACTTCCGGTAGCTTGTAACTTCTGCAACAAGCTTGGACATAAGATATATCAATGTAAACTAAGAAAACTGCAAAACCGAGGTGCTAAATTGGTTTGGATGCTAAAATGCATTGGTTTTATGGGATCAAAGTTGGATCAACTCAAACTTCAAAGGTTAACTAACCCAAACGGACCCATAAAATGGGTACCAAAGAGATAAGATTTACTTGTTTATTTTTCAGATATGTTTTAAGGCAAAGGAAAACAATGTATGGTTCATGGACAGTGGTTGTTCAAGGCATATGACCGGAGAAAGAAGTTTATTTCATAAACTTAAGCCTTGCAACGATGGAACAGTTGCCTTTGGTAATAATGAGAAAGGTAAAATTAAAGGTAAGGGAAACATATATAGTATTTTAAATGCATGCATGGAAGATGTTTTGTTTGTTAAAGGACTCAAGCACAATCTAATGAGCATTAGTCAATTATGTGACAAAGGATACAAGGTTGTGTTTGAATCATCCATATGTAATGTATTTGATGGAGAACATATCATGTTTAGTGGAAAAAGACATGGAAATGTATATTTGGTTTCACTTGATGAATTAGATGGTCAATGTCTAATGGCCATTGATAATGATCCATGAGTTTGGCATAAAAGGCTTGGACATATAAACATGAGAAATATAAAGACCCTATGGAAAAAGAGTTTGGTAGAAGGATTGCCAAAGTTGAAATATGACAAGGACAAAATTTGCAAGGCATGTCAATTATCAAAACAACCTAAAATGCCTTTCTCTACTAAAAAGGAAATTTCCACCACTAGGCCACTTGAATTGCTACACATGGATCTATATGGGTCATCCGATATTTTAACCATTGGTGGAAAGAAATATGTGTTTGTAATTGTTGATGATTTTTCAAGATTCACATGGATAATTCTCTTAGCTAGCAAAGATGAAGCCTTCTCTATGTTTGCAACTTTTGTAAATTTGGTGCAAAATGAAAAACAAAGTACTATTATAACTATAAGAAGTGATCATGGTGATGAATTTGAAAACAAACGATTCATAGAACTATGTAATGAAAAAGGAATTCATCACACATTTTCTGCACCAAGAACTCCACAACAAAATGGAGTAGTTGAAAGGAAAAACAGAACTATACAAGAGATGACTAGAACAATGCTAAATGAGAGCAAACTATCCAAGAAATTTTGGGGTGAAGCTGTAAATACAGCTTGTCATGTTTCGAATCGAGTTACCATTAGAGCAATCTTGAAAAAGATCCCATATGAGCTATGGAAAGGAAGAAAACCAAATATCTCTTATTTTCATGCTTTTGGATGCACATGCTATGTTTTGAACAATGAAAAAACCAACTTGGGAAAACTAGATGCTAAAAGTGATGAGGCAATATTCCTTGGTTACTCATCAAATAGCAAAGCATATAGAGTATTCAATAAACGAAACCAAGTTGTAGAAGAGTCGATACATGTTGTCTTTGATGAGTTTAACCAAACTCCTAGAAAGAAGGATGAATTAAGTTATGCAGGTGAAACAAAAGGAAAAGAACAACCAAAGGAAATAGAGCTCAAGCCAGAAAATCTTATGGAGGAAAAGGTAAGTGAAGGTAATGACTCTTACAAACCTCCAACTGATTTAAAATTCAAAAATGCCCATCCAATTGAGAAAGTCATTGGAAATGTGTATGAAGGAGTAAAAACTAGAAGATCAAAACAAAACATTTGTGGACAATATGCTTTTGTGTCCAAAATCGAACCAACTACCATCGAACAAGCTCTTAATGATGAAAGCTGGGTTATTGTAATGCAAGAAGAGCTAAATCAATTTGAAAGAAATGATGTATGACATTTAGTTCCTAGACCAAATGGTCATACCATTATTGGTACCAAATGGATATTTAGAAACAAATTGGACGAAAGCGGACTTGTAATTAGAAACAAGGCTAGATTAGTAGCCAAAGGGTATTCCCAGGAAGAAGGGATTGATTTTGAAGAATCATATGCACCTGTGGCTAGATTAGAAGCCATACGTATCTTACTAGCATTTGCTTCTCATATGAATTTCAAATTGTTTCAAATGGATGTAAAAAGTGCATTTCTGAACGGATATTTGAATGAAGAAGTATATGTTGAACAACCCCCAGGATTTGAAGAAAAGGATCAATCGAAATATGTTTATAAATTGACCAAAGCGTTATATGGATTAAAACAAACTCCAAGAGCTTGGTATGAAAGGTTAAATAGATTTTTGATCGATCATGAGTTTCAAAGAGGGAAAGTTGATACTACTTTGTTCATTAAGTATAAAAGTAAAAATATTTTAATTGTAAAAATTTATGTAGATGATATAATATTTGGAGCTACTGATGAAACTTTATACCAAGAATTTTCTAAGATCATGCAGAGCGAATTTGAAATGAGCATGATGGGAAATTAAATTTCTTTCTTGGACTACAAATCAAGCAGCAAACAGAAGGGATATTCTTAAATCAGTCCAAATATGTCAAAGAAATGCTCAAGAAATTTGGAATGCAAAATGGTAAAGGAGCAAATACACCAATGAGTTCTACGATCAAGATCGACACAGACGAAAACGGTAAATGTATCGATCAAAAGCTCTATAGAAGCATGATAGGATCATTGTTATATTTAACTGCTTCTAGACCAGATATTTTATTCAGTGTTTGTATGTGCTCTAGATTTCAAGCATGTCCTAAAGAATCACATCTATTGGCTGTAAAAAAAATTTTTAAATATTTGATAAATACTATCAATCTTGGACTATGGTATCCAAAGGGGTCAACATTTATTCAATGTTTGGAAATATGTTGGTTTCATGGTACTCAAGGAAACAAACCAGTGTTGCCCTATCTACTGCGGAAGCTGAATATATAGCCGCCGGAAGCTGTTATGCCCAACTACTTTGGATGAAACAACAATTAAAATATTATGGCATTGATTATTTCAATATTCCTATTAAATGTGATAATACAAGTGCTATATGTTTGACTAAGAATCCTGTACTGCATTCAAGAACAAAGCATATAGATGTAAGACATCATTTTATTAGAGAACATGTTGAAAATCATGATATTTGCTTAGAATATGTGAAAACTGAAGATCAAATTGCTGATATCTTTACCAAACCTCTAGCAAAGGAATCATTTTATAAAATTAGAAATGATACAGGGATGATAGAATTAAACTAGGAAGAATTAGACAAATCTGATCTAAAAGGAGCCAAGTTGATGAGTCAAGTCGACTCCAGGAAAGCCAAGTCGACTCCGGCAAAGTCGACTTAGGAGATGTGAAGTCAACAGTGCATCTCTCTCCAAAGCCCTTTCTCTCTCCAAACTCCGACAGTGCATCTCTCTCTGTCCGGCAGCCTCTCCGTTTCTCTCTCTCTCTCTCTCATTTGCCTCAGTCACTTTCCTTCTCTTAAATTCAAATCAATGGCTCTAAAACCAAGACTCCCAAAGCTAGCAGTCTCCAAACCAACACAAAGACCCGTGCCTAGACCTTCAAGGTCAAATACAGAGGAAGAAATTCCTAGGAGACAGAGGACTCCTGCGAAACGAGCCAGAGAGGAACCTTCAACCTCAACGGGTTGAAGGGTTAGATTTCAAACCGCTACCCAATCATCAGGTCGAGCTCCGAGGTCGGAAAGTCAACCTCAAAGCTCAAATTCAGGAAGAATCCCGATCACAAAAGGGCAAGTCCTGAAAATGCCCACAACATACTTCAGAACAGAGCTTCAACACAGTCGCTTCTATAAGCACTTCTACGAGAGAAAGGTATTCATTCCAAAGATTATCGATTTCAAATTTCTCAACGATTATGAATTCGATATAGAAGAGCTATTGGATTTTCAAGGATGGATACAGTTGTTAAAGACAGATGAAAGGGTATATCCCGATCTGACAAGAATGTTTTATTATCTGTGGGATGATAACAATTTTTCAACCTTTGTCAAAGGAACAGAGATGTATTTTGGGACTATGAATAACCCAGATCAAAATGAAGCAATACAGAGAATAGGAAGAATTCTCGAAGTTCCATCCGAAGAAGAATCACTTCCCCGGGATCTTACAGTGGAGAAAATCTACAATGAGCTAACCAAGAGTAACAAGTATCATGTAGGAACCAAGTTCCTACACTACATGGATCTTTCTCCACGGCTGAGAGTCCTCCGCTTACTCATTGCTCACTGCATCTATCCGAAAGGCGGCGGAAGGAATCAGCTCAACCCACAGGAGGCCATGATTCTATGGAAATTGGTCAACAAGGTTAAAATCAGTCTTCCCAGATTATTCCTAGAAGCCTTGGCATGCAGAAAGGACAATCCGAGAGGTGTTCTACCCTACGGGACTTGGATCACGAGGATCCTAGAATACTTCGAGGTGGATATTGAAGGGGAACCATTTGAAGTTCCTAAAACCACAAATGTCATTAATAAGGCATTACTCCAATGAATGAAGATAAATCTGGAGCAGTTTAGGGATGACAGGATACGAGAAAAGCTGGGCGAACCAGCTCGTGAGCAAGAAAGCCATGCACAGACTGAGGGGGAGCAGCCTCCCGAGGCACCATTTGCTCCACCCCGAGACGTTCTCGAGGAGCCAGTATCTCCTATGACGCACGGATCCTACTCTCCACAAGGATCTGCTGCACTTGATCGGGCGCCTCCACCGTCATCTCAAGAGGTCACAATTCAGAGCATCAAAGAAGAGATATCTGCTCTACGAGAGGAAATGGGTCATCAAGAGGATCGAATGACCAGTCTCGTGACCGAGGTTCTCACTGCTATCAATGATGTGCATTCCCGACAAGATCGAATCGATCAGAAAATGCGTACCATTTGATACCATCTTGCATCAGGGCATCACAAAAATCGACCCATACCGGAGCTTGATCCTTTCGATTCAGGATCAGTTCATCGAGATCCGACTCCTGCTCCAGTTTCTTCCTTCTATTCCTCGGCTCATGTTCGTCCTATCAAACCCATTCAATCCTCATATCCCATTTCCCAATTTCAATTCACCAAATCCTTGGTGATTGAACTATTTTTGAAAGATTGACAAAAAGGGGGAGATAAAATAGGAATAGAGTTGTTTTTGAGAGTTTTTAGAGCATTTTGGGTCAGGTAGTTTGTATCTAGGTTTCATTTTTTCTTTACTGTATAATTTGTATTGATTTATGAAATTGTTTATGCTCATATACGTGTTTCATGCTTGCTATATGTTTCATATTTACTATACTCTGTTTGAAAGTTATGATCTGTTTTGAAAACTATATGAATATAATTATCTTGAAAGGTACAAGCTCAATTTAGTTTTGTCAATCATCAAAAAGGGGGAGATTGTTGGAAATAATGTTTAAAGCAAAACAAAATTGACCAAAGCATGAGTTTCGATGATTAACAAAGTTAAAATTGAGTATAAGGTGATTACTGATGGCTTTGCTTTATGATTTAAGGAATGAATTAGCCAAGTCGATATCTAAGTCGACTTGGACTTCGAAGTCGATCCCAAAGTCAACTCCATATTCGACTCCAAAACAGACCACACAACCAAATTCAAAATGGAAGGAAAAGCAAGTGAAGTCGCAGGCCAAGTCGACTCCACTTGCGACTTGGGAAGCCAAGTTGCAAACGAAGTCGACTCCAGCATCGACTTCAGATGGCAAAAACACTCCAGAGCTGATTTTAGGGTACAAAAATGCCGAAGTCGCAGACGAAGTCGACTCCAGGTGCGACTTGGGTGAAGTCGCAGATGAAGTCGATCCCGAGTTCGACTTAAGTTCTTCAATGTCCAAAATACAGACTCAAGCTCATTTTCAAGTTCAACTTGGGATTTTTCAAATCCAAATCAAGGGTATAAGTTCACTATCAACTCAAGTCTCTCAAGTCCAAGGCACAGCTTCGAACGTAGTTGAAGATGAAGAAGTTCAAGTCATGAAGACTACTATCAAAAGCAACTAAGACAAGTTCTTCAAAGAGTTTTGCAAATATTAGAATCCATTTCAGAAGTAAATGATTTAAGAAGGAAAGCTAAGCAAGCTAGAAGAAATCAAGCAAGGACCAAACAAATTTCAGCACAAGAACAGGTCAAGTCGCAACCCAAGTCGACTCCAAGATCGACTTGAGGTCAAGTCTGAAACCAAGTCGACCTAATCTTAAACTTGGAACTGAAGTCGCAAACGAAGTCGACTCCAGTTGCGACTTGGGAAGCCAAGTCGCAGATGAAGTCGACTCCACCTGCGACTTGGGGAACCAACGTTCGAATTTTTGAACGTTGGAACATTTATTGCGCGCCAACCACTTCTATAACGTTCAAATCTTCCCCATTCTATAAATAGACACTCAAGCAAACGAGAATCAATACACTACATTGTCTAAAGAGAGAAAAGAAGTGCAAACAAGAGCTCCCATTTGCTTTTCTCTAAATTTGAGTGATCTATACATTTTCAAAGGAAGAAAGAGCTTCAAGTTGCAAGTAGCTTCAACGACATACAACCGGTTGCTTCTATAAATTCTTCCTCGAGCACAATCTTGCCTACACAACTCTGTAAAGTGTAGATCTTCCTTATTTTCATTACTCTTTGTTATTGGTCTTGGTTTGAGTTTGTTGTAACAAACCAAGACGTTGCAAGTAGAGTTGTGATTGGAGTTGAACTCATCACCTACTTGTATCAAGTGTACAAGCCCTCTAGAGCTAGAATCTAGAAGAGAGCATAGGCTCTGTTTGTGTATGCCCCCTAGAGCTGGAATCTAGAAGAGAGCGGAGTCTCTAAGTGTATTCGCGGAATACATAGTGGAACCCAAGTCACAACGGTGTGTGAGCTTGGAAGAGTGGAGTAGGGAGAGGTTGCCCGAACCACTATAAATCTTGCCTACTGTTTACCTTATTGCTTTCACTATTTCATTGCTCTCTATTTGTTTCAATCAAGGGGATTAAGCTTTCAAGGGGTTAAGTTTTAATTTACCGAAGAATTTTATAAGAACCCAATTCACCCCTCCCATCTTGGGTTTTGCCATAAACTCGGGACCAACACACACCTCCCTGTCATTTGGCTTGTCATGGTTTTTTCCGCATTTGATTGTCTTATGCTTTACACTGATGTAAGACGGGGCAAGATATCAAACCACCCTATTAAATTTAATCTATGTTGACAAGATCATGTGTATGACAACTATTGGAATTTTTGATCATGAGCATGCATATGATACTGATTTGAATATGATTTATAATTTATTGAAAATATGCATATTGTGTAACATAAATTTATTTTTTTTGGCTTCTACTTACTAAGTTTGCCTGGACTCACCCTATTTTATAATATTTTATATGGCAGGTATGCGGGTGAAGACTAACATAGAGTTGGTACACTAGGTCGTGCTAGGATCTAATAAATCCAAATCTAGAATTATTTATCTTGATTTTTTTATATATGAAGAACATGACATATATAATTTATGTAATCGAGCATTTGGAAACATGGTTTGTATTTAATGTGACATCTGGTTTAAAGAATCTATGAAATATTTGATATTACATAATGTTTTATGGTATTCCACATGTGTTATTGTTCGCAATCTCACTACAAGTGCACGATTCGTAGATTATAGTATATAAATATTGATCCACAGGGAATTCGAGACTTAAGACATTGGTTCTAAATACTTTCTAACTAAATAAGATAAGAAGAAGAAAAAAAAATTAGATTTGTAGAACGTAAAATAAGAATTAGAAATCACGAGATTGAGAGCACCTAGGATCTAGGACTTCACATATGTCTTTTCTTTTAATCCAGATATTATGTATTAAAGGAGAACTATCCCTAAATTATTCTTGTACCTTCTTTCGAAACCTATAAGGCGTTCCCTAATTTTTTTAACCATATATTCTCATGGGATTAAGTCAATTAGAATCCATTAAGTTCTGTGGAAGGTTATGAAATTCCTCAAGGTCATCATGCCTATTCTCATAGTCTTAGATTTTTAGGTTTAATATCTTGATTTTCATATATTAAACTTCCATCTCTCGGTTCCATCACCTAATATATGAAAATTATTGCCAATGTGTAAGCTTTCATACCAAGAAAACATTAAATCATAAGATATTAAATTAACACACAATATCAGTCATAAATAAATCGAACCACAATATTTGCTAGATTATACATATGCTACATCCTAAACCTTAGATTAAGGGTTTAGCCTAGCGTGTTAATAATAAAAATCAAATGAAAAATACTATTGTATTCAAAGTCCATCACAAACAAGACAACTAAATCAAAATAGAAGGAGAAAAGGAAAGCTTATTGATTGGAAGCCCTGATGGTGTCTCGACCGCCTCAAGCAACTCACCGCCTCTCCTCTTACCTCGTGCTATACGGCTTCTCTCATACTCCGGACCTCAACCCAAGCTCCCAAGACGTTCTCCCCTCTCCTGGGACGTTCGTAGGAGGTGTTTTTATAGGGTTCCAGGAGGCAACTTACATACATAGTCCAAAGAAAATTGGGAATTGTGCATGAACAATAACGTAAATAGTGTGCATGAATAGTGCACATGAACAGTGGGTATGAATAGTTTACGTAAATAATGCACATGAATAGTGAAATGCATGAACAGTAATTGTGTATGAATAGTGTCTTGCTTGAAACGCAGTTTCGCTTCAGACATAAGTCTTGAATTTGCAATTTACTCCCTCTTGCATCAAGGCTTGTCAATTTGTCCATGTTATATATCAAAATTACATATATTCCTTGTATTTTACATAAATCATTCAACTATGAGTGTTTTATGTTATGCAAAGCTAAATCAATCAAAATATGATTCAAAATACCTCAAACACTCAAATTCTTCTTAATTAATAATCAAAATTCATAATATAAATATGACTCAACAAATACCCCTGCACTTGAACCCTTTACTTGTCCTCAAGCAAATACGAAATAATCAAATCACAAAATTTCAAGAATTGGCCTTTCAAGAACTTTGAAAAAAAACTAAATATAAATGATCATCAAAACTAGCGAGGATGTTGAATAAAAGACTTTGAAATAAAGCACTTGTCAAAATCTCAATCAAAAATCGCTTTTTATTAGATTAATACTGTACACCTTGTTACCGTTTCTACTTTCAATCACTAAGAGTTCAAAAACTCCTGCAATATAAACTCCTAATTATCAAATGCCATCCCCTTTTATCTGGTTATTCAATACATACATTCAACAATTCAAGTGATAATAGTGATGCAGAAAAATATCAATCAAATTATCTCATATACATCTCATCAAAGTCTTACATCCAAATTTCCTCTACCAACTCAATCAACCAATTCATGGATCATAAGGACTTGGTGGGACAACGAATAGGTTTAGCACAGGAAATAAAATTTCAAAAATTGAACTGTCTCCACATTGATTTGACCCTCATTTTGCGATAAAAACTAATGTCACCCCAACACTTAGTGCTTTTATTCTTTTTTAAAGCCTGCTCTTCCCCTTGGTTTCACAGTTTTTTCTATTTGAAATTTTTTTAAACCAAGTCCAGCAATAATTCTCTAGCCATATTTCAGGATATCTAGGAAATTTTTTTAACAAATAACTCCTTTCATCATATTTTAGGATATTTAGGAAGTCATTTTCATCATTTCCACAAGCCAAGAGGTCAAAACTTATTCATATTATTCTTTTTAGCTCAAAATTTAGATTCAAGATTGGTTCAATTAAGTGGGAATTGAGGCTCAGAAAAAATTTAAATCTAGACTCAATAGGGGTAAATGAGTGTTATGCTCTCAAAGATAGGCTCTTAGGAAAAAAAATAGCTTAATCATGTCCATAAACAAGTTAATTGAGTTTTAGCTTTAGAAATTCTTCGACAAGAATAAGATTTTCATATATATGGGAAAAACTACCGTTTTAAATGATCAATTGTATGTATTAGAAATAACCTTTGACAAATTAGAGATGATTAATCTGATTTTGAAATAAAACATGGAACTTATTTGTCTTTCAATACTTGAAACTTATTTGTACAAAATTTCTTTAGCTTTAAATCTAGAGAACTTGAAAAACTCGAATCTTGTATGAACAAATCCAATTTTGATTTTAGAATGGTTGAATCCATGTGTTTTGCTTGCTTTAAACTTGGATTAGTCTTCATATATTCAAGTTGAAAAATTTAGGTTGACTTCATCCTTAATTTGACTCAAGTTTATCTTGAAGTCGGCTTGTCCTTCGACTTGATCTTGAAGATCTGCCCTGCCAAGTTGAAGTTGATGCTGGAGTCGACTTTGCCTGCGACTTCACTCAAGTCGCATGTGGAGTCGACTTCGATTGCGACTTCAGAATCTTGGCAATCCAATTTCAACGCTGGCAGAAAATTGCATCTTGAAGTCGATACTGGAGTCGACTTCATCTGCGACTTCACCCAAGTTGCAAGTGGAGTCGACTTCATCTGTGACTTCAGTATGTCCAAGTCCTCAATTTCAACGCTGTCCTAAAATCAACACTTGAAGTCGCTGCTGGAGTCGACTTGGGGATCGACTTGGCCTAAGTCGATATCTGAGTCGACTTGGAGATCAACTTGATCTGTCATACTTTGCATATTTCATTTTTATAACCTTAAACACTGCACAATACATATTAGTAGCTAAGATTTACTCAAATTGTGTTGTTTAATCATCAAAACACATGGTTTGGATATTTTCATTCAATTTCAATAATTGTTTCCAACAGACCTAAGCTCCTAGGACATTCTCCCCTTCCCTAGGACGTTCTTAGGAGGTGTTTTTATAGAATTTTAGGAGGCAACTTGCGCACATAGTCCACAACGAACTAGGGATTGCGCATGAACAATAACATAAATAGTGCACATGAATAGTGCAACACATAAACAGTAACTACGTATGAATAGAGCCTTGCTTGAAACGCAGTTTTGCTTCAAATATAAGTCTTGAATTTGCAATTTACTCCCACTTTTATCAAGACTTGTCAATTTGTCCATGTTGTATACCAAAATTGCATATATTCCTATACAAATAAGTCAATTCTAAGTATTTTATACTATGTAAATCTAAATCAATCAAAATATGATTTAAAATACCTTCAACACTCAAATTCTTCTCAATTAATAATGAAAATTCATAATATAAATATGAGTCAACAGTTCTCCCCATTATCATCGATCCCGTAGTATATTAGTAGTGACTGTTGACTTGGTTGACAAGACATTTATAATGATTAAAGGGAGTTGATCACTTTCCCCTTAGACGTGCAGGTAATGGAGGCCATTTAACTATTAAAGCCCCAAAAGAATTGTTTGTGCTTCCATCAATAGAGGATCATCTATGCCTTACTTCAACCATATTTTTGTTGTGATAAAGTGTCCATGCTAGTCCCAAAGAACAACTGCAAATTCCTTTTTTCTAGAGTTTAGGTTAAAGCCTGTATCAACATTTAACTTCACAATCCTGTGTTCAGGTTTCAACCATCTAACAACATGTAGTTGAACAACCTGATTACAAATTATCAGCAAACGAGCAAAGCATTGCCCTTTAGGTAATCTGCAGTCCATCTTGGCACATCAGAGAACAGTAATTCGAGTACCTCAAAATAAAATTTGTTTCTAAGTGCCAAAATCTCCAACGAGTTCATACAAAAAAAAAGAAAGGGATAACGTTTTTTACATTTGATGATACTTCCCACAGATTTTGAGTTGCCCTGGAAGATAGTATTTGAGAGAGGTGTGGGTCAAAAGCTTACCTAGTAGCAAGGCATAACCAAAATAGATGGGCAGTCTTGTGTAAAAATTAATTCACCTGAACTTTAAATTCACACAATCAAATTCTCAATAGCAAGTTGGTTGTACATGCATAAAAAGAAGTGACATAGTATACTTAAAAGGTATGGCATTAGCCCATCGAGCAAGACCAAACTATGCCCAAGCTTGACTGTAAGATGTGGAATGATGGGATTTGATGTGGCTATCTCAAACTGCTTTAAAAACATAATTGAGCCCTAAAAACTTTAGGTTGCTCTGAAACACATATTTTAAAATTTTTAACAATTTTTAAAAAACTTTTAATCTAGGTATATTAAATATATAAATTAAATTTTACTATTTTTTAAAAATGTATATATTTATTTTGAATTTTTAAACATAATGGTATTTTAGTCATGTTTTAAAAGGAGTACAATGTACTCTTAGTATTTAAAAATTCAAAATAAATACATAGACATCTCCAAAAATTATAAAAATTGATTTATAGATTAAATATAACTAGATTAATAGTTTTATAAAAAAATTTGAATAATAAAAATTGTGTATTTTTGATCGGTTGGTCTCAAATGATCATTCAGCATAATACTTTGGATGTGTTCGGGAAGTATTAAAACTTTTGTATTAAAAATTTTTATAATAAATATTTTTAAAATAGAAGAAAATGATATGATATGATATGATATAATAAGGAATAAAGTTAAAATAGATAATTTTTTTTATTCATGTATATATAAGTCATCTGATATTATAAATTAATACATGCATAATCCTCACAACAAGGAGGAACTAAATAATACTCTCACTATTGGAAGGACGAGAAAAGACCCTCACAATTGAAAGGACCAAAACCAAGTTACCAAGCTAAACTACCAAAGTTGCAACTCGAACTCATGTTTGTCACTTTGCAGAGAAGACGTAGTACCACAACGGCAAAGTCATCATAACTAAAATAGATATGTTAATTGTATAGAAATGACTTTAAAATATAATAGTTATATAGAAAGATGCAAAGAAATAATTAAAAATAAAGGTATTTGTAAATAGTGAAAAATTTTAGTTTGAAAAGTTTTATCGATAAAGAAATACACCCACCATAAAAAAAATTTGAATTTTTTTACAAAGTTGTTAATTTAGATATATTTAATTCATAAATCGAATTTTACCATTTTGAGATTTATATTATTTAAATTTTTAACATAAAGGCATTTTAGTCATTTTAAACATTTAAATATTTGAAAATGACTAAAATGCTCATGTTTAAAAATCTAAAATACATATGCATATTTAGAAATAGTAAATTTTAGTTTATAAATTAAATACACTTAAATTAATATCTTAGTAAAAGAACCAAAAAAGAAAACAAAAAAATATATTTTTAGTGTGGTTGCAAATGCTACTAGAATGATGACTGCTATTACATAAAAGAGGGTTTTCATAAAGCAAACCCTACATAAAATGACTACATGATGCAAGTACCCTAAACAATTGTCTAGATGAATTTTTTTGTGTGGATAAAATTCATTAAATATCTCAATTTATAGTTAAAAAATATATATTTTCTATTGGTGGGGCATTGGATAGGGCAAATACGTTGTTCACTTAAGAAAGAGTTGGTCGAGATCCTTGACCAAATTTAAAATGAGTTTTGCGTCAACCTAGTTTACCTGTTGGTTTCAAATCAACAGGATATTCATCGGTTCTCCACAATCATTGTCCTTGGTTTTTCGTTGTTGGTTCAACCACCAAAATGTGTCAGAGAGGAAGAACATGTGGGTGTCGAGTTGGGTGGGATGAGGAAGAAAAGGTGGGTGCCTTGGTCTGAGCTGATGAAGGTAGTTGTCGGTTAGCCAAAGACGCCACATATCAGCTCCTTTTGCTAGCAAAAAAAAAAAAACTGGATCCTCTTCTTCTTCTTTTTCCTAAAATCCCACTCTTAAATCTGTCTCTTCTTTCACCATGCCCATCATGACCTTCCCGATATTGAAGAATCTTCAAACTCGCCATGATCTCAAACTTGTTGATGACCACCAATTGATTTTTCTTGCTCCAGCAGATTTGAATCTAGTAGGCCAGCTAGCCGACACCTGTAGAACCCAACCCATCTCATCTCCATTAAATCCGGGCCAACACCCCACTGTCTCCATCAATAACAGCAGCCTCTTCAATCTCGGCCATGTATTGCCATTAGCAACCACCAAATCTACACCTGCCTTCTCCATCCTCGTCGAAAATAGAAGGCGGACTTCTAGCTGTAGATTATTATTGCCCACCATCTTCGACATTGATCGGTGAGCTAAACGCCCCCATCTGCAATAAATCCACCAAACAAACAAGGGCGCATCCACCCTCATATCTACAGCCATGACTGCCTCTACCACCTGCCTTCTCCATCTTAGGGGTGGGAATCGGGGCGGGTCAGGGTGTGCCCAACCTTGACCGTACCTTTTAAAAATCTGGTTTGACCCTTACTTTTTTTTACTAGGTCTCGAGGCAAAATTCAAGTCAAGAACGGGTCAGTATCGGGACGTCGGGTCAGGTAAAAACTACGGGTCAAGTAAGAAATTTTTAAGAATTTATGAACCTATCAAGTATAAAAATAAATTTATATTAAATTTAACTACTAAATGCTTTAATCTATTACTAATCAATCAAAGTAAAACATAAATACTTAAATAAAACATGAATATAGGTGCCCATTTTTATAGACACTATGAGCCGAAAAAGCATGACTGTCCTTACATGACTAGCCCTTCAATCTCTCTTTGTTATGATTTTTCAACTTTCCTTTTTACAAAAATCGGGTGACGTGATCATTCCCAGCATCAACCAAAAGTAGGTATCCTTAAAAGGTTGGGAGAGAAAACTCACAAAAGTGTAACCTTACATCCCAGCTCATAAAAGAATGGACATCTACTTCTAAGATCTACACATGCAGCATCAGCTTGGATTTCCTTCCTTGTCCTACAACATCAACAAATCCAAACCAAATAATGAAAATATAAAAGGCAAGCAATATCCCCTCCTTCTTAATGGAAAATTAATGGGCCCACATCAAATAAGCCAATAACAATAGACATTGGAGGGGGTTGATGACATGGGGGAAGGCCTATTTTTTATTATAAAAAAAATTCCATTCAATTCAATGCTCAAAAAACAGAAAACTTGAAGGCATGTTTATAACTTTTCATCACCAACATATCTAATAATAAAACATCAAAAATAGTTGAACTATTATTGAGTTTATACATGAACTAGTCAGTAACTTAATTGGGCAAGACTCTAGGCTACATAAACCACATTGCGTGCTAATAACTAGTCATCCAATTTCTTTCCTACATTTTCTAGCATGTTTTCAACTCCATTTATCATCCTTTTAAATAGATCGGCATGGAAAACAGCACTACTAATGCATGGAAGGAGAGCTTTACTTTTGATTAAAACAGGGGGGAAGATTAATAGATACTGCCTGCCTCAAACACGACTCATGAGAAAGCCAAAATGGTAGGTCTACTTTAGCACCCTGCTCAACCTGGGAGACAAAAGAAAGCAATCAAAACGAGTTCAATAAGATTATCACTCAAACTTCCACAAGAAACTTACATTAGTAGTCTCAGAGCCAGGATCAAGCAGACCGACTCCATTTGCTCCAACTCAAAAAACAATAGAGACAAGCTGTAATGTCCAAGAAATATACAAGTCATTCGAACGTAATCGAGACTCCATATAAAAAATTACAAATAACAGTAATACATATTTAGAAGAGTTGAAAATCTTAACCTCCTCTTCCATCATAATGTCATCTAAATCATAATAATTTGTCATTTATGAGAAAAACTCTGTTCACTTGAAATCTCTTCTTGGGTATGTCAAAGCAGCAACAGCCACCTTCAAAAGCACCGCTACGGAATGGAGGAAGTGAACAAGACAAAAGATAGCCTCATGATAGGAAATCCGGTAACCTCAATGCTGGATGCGAAAGAAATTTAAAAATAAAAGAGGAAGAAGTAAGTAGGAGTAAGAGCTATCCGGCGACAAAGATGGAGAGGCTTGAAAGAGGGATCCTATATAAGAACAAATGATGGTGATGCTGTCAAATTCATGTGATGGTGTTGGTGTAGATGACTATAATAAAGCTCGAGATGAACAACCTTTGATGGGGATGCAGGGGCGTTGGATTCAACGATGGAAGTAGCGATTGTTGGTTAAAATTATTGCTTGGCTGCTGTGATTTGAGCGGTGATGGAGGTTGGGTTTCGGGAGCTGAAAATGGACAGAAATGAGCACTGTGAATTGATTAACACGGCTGTGATTTGAGTGGTGATGGAGGTTGCCAGATGCTGTTGTTTATTGAGGAGAAGATTAAATTTTTGCATCAGCTGCTAGGGGCGCAACTCGGGTCGGGTTATACCGAGTTGGAGTGAACCCAAACCCTAAGCCAATCGGGTTAGAGTAAATCCAAACCCAAACCCTAAGAATTTAATCCGGGTTCGGGTCTGGTTCGCATTGGTTTTGGTTTAGTTTCGGGTTAGAATTCGGGTTACCAATAAACTATTTTTTCCAAATTTAGTTGTAATCTAAAAAAAAATTTTGGAATATACATACCTGTGTTTATGAAGTCAAGCCTCACGCTGAATTCTGCAACATTCTTTCAAAGAATTCTGCAACATCATGCTGAATTTTGTAATATTCTTTGAATGCACTCTGCAAGCAATTTTTCAGCACCCTATAGACACGAATAAATGACAAATTAGTTAGTTTTATGACTAGTTGGTTATTTCTATTTAATAGCTAATGAAAATGATTCAAGTGTAGCAAATAGAAAATGAACATATCATACCAACTTTGTAGTTGAAACTAAACATTATCATACAAATTGTTGAAATTGAATTCAAACTGAATATTTATCATACAAATTGCTAAAGTAAAAATTGACCACTTGTCATACCAATAAACTTAAAATATGAATCAAATTTATACTACAATCTGAAATTCAAACTAAAAGATTTTTCATACTATATGAAATAGATTTATCATGCCAACTCAAATTCAAACATAATCCACATAACAGTTATTCAAAGCAACTAAATCTAAATACATTAAGCATATTGGTTCAACATTCCAATCTAATTTAAGTGCAATCCAAATTTAAAATGACAATATAAACAAATCTCAAGTTTAAATAAATTTACATCTACTTTTAAACAAATTCAAAATTCAAATGAGTTCATGTCTCCAACGTTTTTAAAAAAACTAAAAAACTATTCGAAGACTTCCAAGTAATTTCTCCCTCGATTTTCATCTGCATTTTTAATGTCAAGTTCTTCCTCCTCGATTTACATCTTTGAAAATAATATGCATCAACCTAGACAAAAAAAATGCATGCAACTGTTAACAATAAGAAGATAATAATAATAAAAAATCATCCTAGAAATTAAGTTACCTCAAGCATCCTTTGGTAATGAAGGAAGAGGTGATTTGTCTGAACTAGAGTTAGTAATGCTTGAAACATGTATATATATATATTAATATTACAAAAAACATATATAATTTATGAAAAAATTATAT
Organism: Annona cherimola; assembly: GCA_030490835.1. NCBI lineage: Eukaryota > Viridiplantae > Streptophyta > Magnoliopsida > Magnoliales > Annonaceae > Annona > Annona cherimola. The sequence continues at coordinate 81,489,954 of CM059972.1, read as the reverse complement.
AAATTACACCGGGTTCGGACCAGGTCGGGTTTTGGTACCGGGTTGGTGCGAACCCAGTTTTGATTTCGGGTTTCTACGGGTCGGGTTGAAACCGGGTCTATTTTGAAAAAAATATAAAAAATAAAACCCATTTTTGGTTTTGGTACCGGGTCAGGTCGGGCGGGTTCGGACCGACATGGTACCAAGTTGCACCCCTATCAGCTGCCTTGATGGGAGGTTGCTGCTGCTTTCGTTTTTGGTGCTGCCTTGACCGATTTTTAGAGACTTGAAAAGGGCCTGCCAAAATCGAGCTTAGGTGCAAATGGCTGGATGCCATGGCTGCCGGAAATAGATGCTCTGATTTTGGTTGCCGCTACTATAGTTGACTGAATCAAGCAGGTACAGGAAGCTACTGAAATGGATTACCAGTGAAGAGAATGAGAGGTTGGCCAGTTTTTGCGCAGCTTGTCGATTTGATGGCGGCAGATGGATTGTGTTTGCTGCTTGACGGATCGTGTCTGCGGACTGTGGGAGACGGTGCGGGAGATGGGAGTTCGACTTTGGGGTAGGTTTAGCCCTTCAGGTTTATAAAAATAGTATATTATTAGGGTGCGGGTCAGCAGGTATAAACGGGTTCGAGATTCGATAGGTCCGCCCCGACCCGGATTTTTTAGAAAATATTAAACCCTCGACCGGCCCCGGTATAAAATAGGGTCGGGGCACCCCTACTCTATCTTCGCCGAAAACAGAGGGCTTAGGGCGTTCCAGCCTGTCTACACAATTTTAGCATTTAAAAAAAAATAATGTCAGCATCTGCTCAGTTCGTTAAACTAAACTGACGGAATGTAACGAGAATGGGCATGCAATTAATTAGAGGTGAAATGTTACGGGTGTTATGGGAATTATCAAAAGATTATAGGTATTAAAATAATTATGGGCAAAGATTATTAGTATAGAAAAAAATTTCCCTTATTTTTAGGGTGTGTTTGGCAATTAATAAAAAATGTTAAGTTAAAACTTTTCAATCTAAAACTTTTCACTCACTACAACTATCATACTTTTTAATCATTTTTTCACATTTTCCTATATAACTACCCTACTTTTCAATCATTTCTACACAACTATCCACACAACTAACCTATCTATTTTAACTTTATCCTCTTTACTACTTATCATTACCCCTATCATATCATATCATATCATTTGGCAACTTTTACTCTCCAAAACTTTTTATCGAATGTTTTATTCATTACCAAACACACCCTTAATCAAAGTCGATTGATTTGAAAAACTTGCCAATGAATTTTTTTGAATTTGAAAGTCAATAATTAGTGAAATAGAAAGCGTTCCTCGTATTCCAAGAAGCAAGTGAAAGGTAAGACTCATTCAACTTGCACTTAGTAAATCTACTTAGGTCTAGCAGTTTGAGTTAAATAATTTAATTATAAAATTTAACTTAATGAACCACGATGCTTACATAGTTAATGGTGATTGCCTCTTAAGTAAAATAGTATTCAGTGGAATAGGAGAAAATAATTTTTTTTTGTTTTTTAAGATACCACAGAACCCCCACCGATTATTAAGGATGTATTTGAGAAGAAATAAAATTTTTAGATGAAAAATTTTTATCTAACAAATTTTAAAAAATAAGAAAATGAAGTGATATGATAATGAAATATAATAAAGTTAAAATATATAAGTTAGTTGCATAATTAGTTAGGTAGAAATAATTAAAAAATAAGATAATTATATAAAAAAGTAAAAAAAAAATAAAAATAAGATAATTATGAAAATTTAAAAGTTTTAAATTGAAAAGTTTCCAGTTTTTCCAAGCATACCCTAAATTTAAAATTGTATTTGAAGCTGGCTTTCTGTTTTTACCAAGTCTCAACTAGTCAACGAGTTCAGAGAGACTATCATTCGAAAAAGTGAAAAATGTTGTCGTTGCAGTGGGTGAATCTATGATAGTAAACTTCTACTATTTCATTTTCTTAATTTTTGAGATAAGTAAGATCTTCCAAGAGCATAAGCCATGCAACTAATTTGAAACAGGTAGTTTAAATTCATATTATAACTACATAATGATGATATTTACTTCTCACATTAATTTACGAAAGATTTATACCATGTAACTAATTATGAGGATATTTTAATTGCGTGGTGATATTTATTTTTTCACATATTTATGAATAGAATTTTATGTCATGTAATTAATTATGGGAGTAATATTAATTAACATGAGGTGTATATTATTTTTACATGATTAATGAGAAGGAAAGTAATTTAATTATCTACATTGATTCCATGCTAACGGCCTCATAGGAGCTCTTATGAGGTTGGCCCATTTACATGCTTTTTTAATTTTTTTTAAAAATTCTATTGTATATATATTTAAATCATGTAAAAGTTTTATATTTTTTGATGATATATACGTATTTTTATGGATATACGTATATTACATCATCTCGATTGGAATTACAATCAGTCTTATGAGACATTTTTATAATTTACTAACAATTTTTCTACACACACCTTACTAATATCTCAATTGGTGGACACCCTTGCAGAAATTTTGAGGAAAATAATACCACCACAGTATGCTTCACTCAAACTGCTGTTGTGGAGAGTTGGAATCGAAATTCCAACTTATGTGGCAACGTCCTGTGCCACCAAAGCATACATACATATTTTTAATTTTAAAGTTAAGTGCTTTTAAGGGTATTTTAGTCATTTTAACCTTAAAAATAATTTATTTGGAAAAAATAAACTTTGTATTGGCATTATACTGTGACATCTGGTATTAGGGGTGCAACTTGGTACCGGGTTGGTCCGAACCCGCCCGACCCGACCCGGTACCAAAACCAAAAATTGGTTTTATTTTTTTCCAAAAAAGACCCGGTTTCAACCCGACCCGTAGAAACCCGAAACCAAACCTGGGTTCGCACCAACCCGGTACCAAAAGCCGACCCGGTCCGAACCCGATGTAATTTATATAATTTTTTCATAAATTATACATGCTTCTTTTGTAATATTAATATATAGGTGACCAGTGTATCAATAGATTAGAATGTTGAACCATTATACTTAGTGTATTTAGATTTAGTTGCTTTGAATCACTGTTATGTGAATTATGTTTGAATTTAAGTTGGCATGATAAATCTATTTTATATCATATTTTCTGTTAGTATGAGAAATCTGTTAGTTTGAATTTCAGATTGTAGTATAAATTTGATTCATATTTTAAGTTTATTGGTATGACAAGTGGTCAATTTCTATTTTAGCAATTTGTATGATAATGTTTAGTTTCAACTACAATAGTTTGTATGATATGTTCATTTTCTATTTGCTAAACTTGAGTAATTTCCATTAGCTATTAAATAGAAATGATCAACTAGTCATAAAACTAACTAATTTGCGATTTATTTGTGTCTATAGGGTGTTGAAAAATTGCTTGCAGAGTTCATTCAAAGAATATTGCAGAATTCAGCATGATGTTGCAGAATTCTTTGAAAGGATGTTGCAGAATTTAGCGCGAGGCTTGACTTCATAAACACAGGTATGTATATTCCAATCATTTTCTTTTAGATTACAATTAAATTTGGAAAAAAAAAAATTTTGGTAACCCGAATTCTAACCCGAAACCAAACCAAAACCAATGTGAACCCGGTCCTAACCCGGTCTGAACCCGGATTAAATTCTTAGGGTTAGGGTTTGGGTTTACTCCAACCCGGTTGGCTTAGGGTTTGGGTTCACTCCAACCCGGTATAACCCGACCCGAGTTGCACCCCTATCTGGTATTAGGGGTGTAAATCGGGTCGGGTTGACTCGGGTTGGCACAAATACAACCCTAACCCACCTTGTAAAATCACAACCCAACCCTACTTTTCACATCTTAACCCAACCCTATTTCAACCCACCTCAAATCGGTTCGGTTCGGGTTAGAAATCGGGCTAATAGATTACACATGTTATCAATGCTAGTTAAAGTTTTGTTCACCTGAATTTCTAAAATAAAAATAATGATAATTATAAAAACAATAAGTACCAATAAAAGTTCTACATAGCTCAAAAGTGGAGGATAAGTTTAGTAATTGATTCGTTTTTTTGTTTTTGTATTTTTGAGCAATCGATGTCTTCTGCAAGTCAAAAAGTGAAAGCTAAGTAAAATTATTACAGTAAATTATGCAAAATAGAAAAATGAATATTATAGTCTTACTTACCTTCTTAGTTGGCTTCCAATCAAAGCTACAAACATCTTAAGTTCTCAGTTGACCTGTTATGTTATTCTAAATCACCAATGCGAGCAAATATCTAAACAACCTATTTACGATGCAATATAACCAAATAATCCAAACGCAATTTCACAACTAATTAACCAAATATATTTCCAAACCAAATAAATTCAAACAACATTTGACAACCAAATAGTCAAACAAATTTCCAAACTCAATACAATTTTATTTAAATATCTAAGCAATATGAATGAAATACACTTTTCATAAATATATGTAAATACATATCTTATGAAATCGGGTCGGGTCGGGTTGACCGACCCCTAACCCAACCCAACCCATTTTTAAAATCGGTTCGGGTTGATGCGGGCTCGAGTTGAACCCAACCCTATTTACACCCCTATCTGGTATGCACCTAAGAGACTAGAAGCTCCTGCTCATCTAAAGGCAAGCACACCTGTCAATTTTTGAACGGAGACCGGAGCTCCAACAATCAAGTTCCAGGACTTGATATCACGCATCGATCGCCTCTTTAATTATACCTAATTAATAAAGTGTGAGCAGATGTTGACCCGTAAGAGCAGCAGCGTTGTCGAGATAAGGAGGTCGAGCTTTATCTGTAAGAATACGAAGAATATAAGGATGGAATTGAAGCTTCTATTGCTGCAGGAGTGGGTAACAACCAATACATTGTATGTATTCAACCTTAGGTGGCTTGCGCTTTTTATAAAAAAAAAAAATTTCATTTTTTAACTCTCAGGAGCGGGTAATGAAATTTATGCATATTTTTTATAATTTCAAAAATTAATAGTTTTCCCAATAAAAAAAATAATAGTTTTCAACCTACTTATGGAAGTAAAAACTGTTAATTTTGAAATTATAAGAAAATATAAATAAAAATTTTAAAATAATAAATTTTAATAGATAAAGATTATATAGGATTACTTCAAAAAAAAAAGATTATATAGGCTCATAAAAAAATAAAAATTAACAAAATAAGTGCTCAAAGCCTCAAACCACTTATTGAGGTTCAATGCTTACATGTGTGTTGAATCATTACATGAGTAGTTGTAACATAGAGTTTAACTAGAGATGGTACAAGGTTAAGAAGTGGGTCTCAAAATATTTCGACGTGAAATTTTTAATTGTGTTTGAAAAGTAATGATGTTGAAAGAAGATTGTACTTGTAATATGATTTTAATGTTAATGACAAGTGATTTGATAATTAGTTGTTGAAAATGCTTGTGGGAATGTATTGATTGTATTTCATAAATGCAATTTGAAAAAACAAAAAAGAAAAGAAAAGCTTTTTTGAACTTGTGTTCAGTCTCAATTAGGCAAACAAATAGGATTGTAAGAATTTTTGGTGAGATCAGACAATGGATACTATAATCTTGTGTTCGACTGGTAAAATAAAACCTGTAGCCACAACCCGTATGATTGTATTTACCTTAGTTTTCTTTTTTCCATCGTGGCATTAATCTTTTATAATTCATATTCTATTGCGTGTTTACTTGACGCTTGACCCAAAAATGTATTTTTTTTTATTTTTTATTTTTTTCGTGGTCAAGTAAATTCAGGTGTATTAAATCTGTAAACCAAGTTTTACCATTTTCGGATGTTTTTAAGTATTTTTTTGGATTTTTAAACACAGTGGCATTTCCAAAAAAATTACAGAAATGCCACTGTGTTTAAAAATCCAAAAAAATACTTAAAAACATCCGAAAATGGTAAAACTTGGTTTATAGATTTAATGCACCTAAATTCACTTTCCTGTAAAAAAAATAAAATAATAAAATAATGCATTTTTGATTCCGTGTGTCCGGCCTGAAAAGATCAGGCCTTGTTTACCTTTTATCATTCACATTCTATTATATAAAATTTCTATATTTGGCAAAAGTATTTATTGCTTAATTCACCTTCTTATGTACCTTGGCCATATACTGCTTAAAAACAATAATACATTTTTTATATTTTTGTCAACCCAAGGTCGGGCCACCCATAACCCACTAGTCCAGCAGCCTCTGATAGTCTGACGGGTTGGGCGTTGGAAGGCTCAATAGGTAGATTGAGTTGTGGGCACAATGAAATGGCCTGGTTCATGGGTTTAAATGAGATGGGTTGGAAGATATTAGAACGCTGTAAGAGATGAGAATGCTGGAATGGTGGGCTACACCCACAGGAGGTGGGTGATTGTCTTAGGAATGCGGGCCTTCCGGGGGGGTGGGTTGGGCGTTGGAAGGCTCAATAGGTAGATTGGGTTGTGGGCATAATGAAATGGCCTAGTTCATGAGTTTAAATGAGATGGGCTGGAAGTGATGAGAACACTGGAATTGTGGGCTACACCCACAGGAGGTGGGTGATTGTCTTAGGAATGCGGGCGTTCGGTGGGGTGGGGTGGTGAGGATGGGGATAGGGGGTGTGTGGAATGTATCCATAAATAATAAATAAAGACTTCTAATACCAATAATTTACTTAAATTAAAAATAAATTTTTTATTTATTTTAATTAAAATATTCATTCCACTGTTAATACTATTCATGACTGAGAAAATAAACAACAATAAAATTTATACTATATTTTTCTTATGTTTTATTTTATTAATGATGTGTTTTTAATAATTAATAAAATATTGAAGTACATGACATTTAAACTTAGTACAGATATATCTTTATATTTGATAGACATATAAATTCTTAAAATCATCTTATTTAACCCACATTTTTTACTCGACTCGTTGTCCCCAAACTAGTCTGATACCAGTCCGAAGTTTATCTCAAGTCTTATTTTAAAAAAAGTGAGAGTCAAACTGTCATTGTACCGAGCCGGTATAAAAATAGAGTCAAATGAAATTTTTAAAAAGTAGGGTCAGGGTTAGGCATACCTTGACCCGATACGACCCACCCCGATTCCCACCCTTACTTGAAATGCTAGACCGTGGGCTGAGCCCACCATAGCTAAGCCGAACTGGATTTTAGCCTAGACAGTAAGAGCAGCAGAGAGAGAGCTTTTTTGTTGGCCTTGGCTTTTATGGGTCTTGGACTTTGTTTGGTCTTGCGTTATATAAGATTTTAAGTATTTTTCAGTGTTGCAATACATATATTGTTAAGTGATGACGACACGACTAAACAATACTTATGCACATATTTTTTTAAAAAATGGTTTTTCAATTATAATCTGGTTCTTCACAAATACTCCTCCATCGGCCGAAATGCTCACTGCCCCCTTTACACCAAAAGAAGTCCTAGGCTCCTTTTGGCCGCACGTTGAAGAACAGGCCTTGTTTTAAAAGTGCTTTTTCAAAATTATTGTTAAGATAAATAAGCACTGTACAGAGAATTCTATACATCTACATCAAATGGCTTTAAATTTGTTTCAATGGCAAGAAAAGGTTAAAAGTGAAGGCGGGCTAACCTTTGGGCTCAACTTAGTGCCGGCCTAATAGCAGTAATGGGGAGAGATGGGCTTACAATAGGGATACAATTTGAGTAGATTTGGTTTTGGTATTGATCAACTCTATCCGTCCTTTATTTGGCAAAAGCTTGCCCTACCTTATCCGCAAGTTAAATTGAATTCTAGCCAACCTTACGTTGCCCATTCGAAGGTTCGGTCAATTTCAAATTGGTTTCTTTAATACTTAATACCAACTTCATATTAAAACAAATTCATTTAAAATCAACAATAAATTATCCCTATAAATATTTATTTCATAAACTTGTTAATATAGATGTATTTAATATATAAATCAAGTTTTGCCATGTTTAAAATTGTAAAATACTCATATGTTTAAACATTTCAAAAAAATATATGCACATCTCCAAAAAAAACATTCAAAATATTTTTTTTGTTTTTTCCTCATAAACTTGTTAATATAAATGTATTTAACATATAAACTAAGTTTTACCATATTTAAAATGGATAAACTACTCATATATTTAAAAATGTCAAAAAATATATAGACACATTTTCAAAAATAGTAAACACATAGTTTATATATTAAATACACTTAGATAAACAAGTGTATGGAGAAAAAATATATTTTAAATGAATTTTTTGAGGTAAGCTAAATAAGACATTTACTTAATCTGGGATAACAGGATCGTTTCTCTTTATTTATATATAGTGCATGGAGATGTTAAAACAAAACAAAAAAGAAAATCTTTGAACTAACTTTGATTTTATGACGTGGGAAAGCTATTCACAATGGGAGAAACCTACACAAGGTTGCCTAAAAGCTAAATTTGGATGCAAGAATAAAATAAAATTTGAATGTTATCAGACTTGCACTTGTTTTACAAGATGATAATGGTATTTATGTTGCGACTAAATACTAAAAGAAGGGAGGAGTCATGGATTCACTTCTCATGGAAGCTTGGGCAGCTGGACTGGGGCTTCAGTGGCTTAGAGAATAGAATGTGGATAATGTACACATAGAACGTGAAGCACAATTATTAATAAATTTGTTGAAGTCTAATGGGTCTGCCGTTATTAGTGGATTTGATCATCCACCAGTTCAAATAAGAAAGCACGTGTTTTGGCCACGTATCCATTAAACATGTTCTTAGATTAAGTAATTTTGCAACTCATGTGCTTGCTGAATATGCATTAGAAATAGGGGAGATGAACATGTTTGGAAAAAAATGACACACTTGATCAACTAAATAAGGACGCTCTGTGCATGAATACATGATTATGGGTGCACTTTTTTCCTATTAGTCATGATCTACTTGATCACGAATAATGGTTTTTGTCCAACATTTAAAACGACATGGAGACATAAATATCTAAAATAATAAAGATTGTAATATTTTTAATGTAATTATCATTTTGAAATCTTATAATGTGCCTTTGATCTTATAGACTAAATAACTTTGATTCATTTTAGTACTTTCTATTATCATTGCTAATTAGACATCTTATTCCCAAATCACTTATGGTGGCATCTGATTATTGAAATTTGAAAATGAGAAATTTACATTTCAAACATCCAGTATTTTAAGTTTATGATCTTTCATGATTTTGTAGTCATTTTCAGTCATGATGATTTGGGTATATTTGGTATTTCTAGCATATTATTAGATATATTTGAAATTAATGTCAAACACGACAATTATATTTGGTGTTAACTTAATTTTTAATTTAGGCTAATTTTGATGTATATAATTTAACTGATTTTTGGTTACATTTGATATTTTTATTAATCTAGTGAGTATATTTGTAATTTTGTGAGTAGATATATTTGTAATTAAAGTCAAACACAGTGAATATAATTGAAATTACTACTATTAAAAATGGGTTATTTGCAAAAGTAATTGTATAAGTTTGCCAATTTATTATTTTGTGGTTTTGATATTTATAGATATTACCCATTTTAACGTTATGTGAAAATAATCGAGTGAGTTTAATAAGATTTTAAGAATGGCAGCCAAGCAATAACAAATATATGAAATTTTTAACATACATGAATATTATTACAATATAAATATATTAGATATAGAGAATGCATACTCACATGATTAATTTTATACAGCACTAAAAAATTAGAGGGTTATATTCGCAAATATCGAAAGCAAGAGGATAAAATCGTGATGGGCAAACTTGGGGAATTTCTTTTCGGTAACCCTAAAATAAGTCAAAATGTAACGTTACATCAGCAGTGGCGTAGAAAGTGGTTTTATTATTGTTTTTTTAATCCGACATTTCCAATTTTCCATCCCCATCGACGATCTGCCAAACGGTTACCCAGTGCAGCTGTAAATCGCATCATCATCATTCCCCGCCTTTTGGAGAAACGAATTTTCCCTCGTGGACGCGTGGAACTAAAACGAGAAAGGAGGGAAACAGAGGTGTGTAGCAATTCACAAAACAAGTTAAAACTTTTCAATATAAAATTTTTCACTTTCTACAATTATTATATTTTTTAATTATTTTTTCACATTTTCCTATATAACTACCCTACTTTTCAATCATTTCTACATAACTATCCACACAACTAACTTATCTATTTTAACTTTATTCTCTTTATTACTCATCATTACTTTTTTTTTTTTTGATGAAAAAAACCTTCCTCTCCCGCCGCCCTGTCAGCATTGATAGGGGGAAGGGATAGGAGGTTCCGCAAATTGTATTGCCAAAAAAATGTCTGTACAGATGTTAGCAACAATGACCTGGGGTGGGGTCCCCCTCCAATCATAACAATCCAAAAAATTAGCTGAGACAAAATCGGCTAGGGTATGTGCTACCCTATTTCCCTGCCTAAAGACATGACACACAGATAGATGAGGATAAGCATTCAATATAGCTTTGGTTTCCAATAATGGAAATCCCACTGGCGATAAAATGGTGGAGTCAGAAGTGAGGTAGTTGAAGAGGAGGAGAGAGTCCGTTTCGATCTGCATCCGGCCCCCGCCACTCTCGAGGGCCCATTTAACACCCCAAAGGAGTGCCGTAGCCTCCATAAGTAACGGCTCCATCTCCCCTCTCCGCCTCCAACCTTTCGCCGCTACGAAGTGGCCATAGGAGTCCCTAATGACCGCTGCGAAGCCCATAAAGCTCCTCCCACTGTGTTTCCTGGCATCCACATTCATTTTGACCGAACCCATCGGAGGCAAAGTCCACCGAGGCACAAGAGGTTGGTCGGTTGCCCCAACAAGGAAAAGGGGTTTAGCCCGTTTGTGTTGCTCCAAAAAATCCAAGCACCAATCAAAAATCCCTGCCAGCTCCGGAATATGTCTCTCCACTCTGAACTTGTTTCGCATGAACCATATCCGCCAGCAACAGAAGATAAATAGCGCCATATCTTTGGGACTACAACTTTGGGTAAAGGATTGCAGAACCTCCTGGATGGATTCCCGCATCGAGATTCTCCATGAATGCCCTAACCATACACATCTCGTGCGAGCACAGTGTAAGAACAAGTGGTTTGCATCCTCAACATGGGACCTACACAACAAGCATAATGAATCGACATCGATACCCTTCCGCTGCAAGTTCAACATCGTTGGGAGAGCATTTTTGAACAGTCTCCATCCAAAAAAAATGACCTTGCTGGGAAGCTTCGTCCTCCACAGAGCACGATAGATAGCAGCATAGGTAGAGGAGGCGGGCACCGCCTTAAGGAATCTGTAGGCCGATTTGACCGTGAAAATGCCATTTGGTTCATGTTTCCAGAATAGAGTATCCTCCTCACGTGGTTGTGGGGGGGGATTTGACTTACCAGCTGCCAGCCAAGTTCGCCCGAAACTGCCTTGACAAGGTCTTCCTTCCATAAGCATGTGTCCTCATGAATAAACTGGTTGACCCTCACATCCTCGTTGATAGCTTCCGGGAGAGGTCCCGCCATAGGCATCAGCTCATTAGTCCATATATCCCTAAAGAACCGGACCCGTCTACCATTACCAATGCGCCACCTACACTCCACCCGGATAGCATCTCTAGCTTTCAAAATACTGCTCCAAGTAAAGGAATCAGACGCCTTAGCCTGGCATTGCCATATATCCACATTGCTTTTATCATATCACATCATTTGACAACTTTTACTATCTAAAATTTTTCATAAATTTTTTTATATATTACCAAGCACACCATATATTTCTTCGGCGAAAACGAGAAAGGCAAAGCACATGGAAACCCGGTTTTCTCCCCGGTTTCCGCGGATGGGCCGGACCGGGAACGCACGTCATTGTCAGCGCCTTGAAAAGACGAATCCCGATCGCTTCTCTGTCCAAACGCCCACCCTCCGTCGAGAGAAGGGCGGAGTGCGAGGGAGGAGAATTCCTGAACAATTCGGAAAAAAAAGGACTTTTCTCTCGTCCTTCCTCCGATCGCCTATCGCTGCCTCTGCGGGCGGCAGCTCTAGAAATCCTCTCCGGCCTTTCCGGCCATCTCTCGTCCTGGAGGATCTGCAGCTTTGATGCGACGATCGCATGCCCGATCTCTGGCACTAGATCGTCGCTCTGCTTCGTCCATGGATTCATCAAAGCCACAATACCGCGCCGTCTCCTCCCACCGCTTCGGCGCTTCCAACACGAAGCCCGACCGCGGATATCTCTGGATTGTCGCTGCCGCCGTCTCCCTCGGCCTCGCCGTTTTCTTCTGTTTCTCTCTCTTCTCCTCCTCCTCCGGGTGGCATTCGAAGAAAGGCTATGGGATCGTTATTGACGCCGGCAGCACCGGGACGCGGATCCACGTTTTTCGGTTCTCGGTGAGAAGAGGATCGCTGGTTTTGGAGTTCGGGGAGGGGGGATGGAGGACGAAGAAGGTGAATCCTGGGCTGTCCGAATTCGCGGCGGATCCGAGCGGGGCGGGGGCGTCAATTGCTCAGCTTTTGGAGTTTGGGAAGGAGAGGATTCCGAAGGAGCAGTGGGAAGGGACGGATGTTCGTCTCATGGCCACTGCGGGACTGCGGAGGCTCCCTGTGGAAGTTCAGGAGCGGATATTGGAGTCGTGCCGACGGGTTCTTAGGTCGTCTGGTTTCAAATTCCGCGATCATTGGGCCTCTGTCATTACAGGTAAGCGATTCAAAATCTGTTTATATGAAAAATCTGGTAAATTTGGTGAAATATCATCATTTTTATTGTTAAAAGGTAAAACAGAAACCTAAACATTTCTTCTTTAAGCTGGATTCTCTTGAAATTGCCAGAATTGTTTTCATTCTTTTGCATTATTGTGCAGATTAGCAGCCACGGCTGAGTCTATCACATCGTGAAGCCAATTCAATGCTAATTGAGGCCCCGTTTGGCATTGCATTTAAGGGGTGCTTATGGCTTATCCATTTCCAACACGATAAATTGAATTCCTGTTGGTAAACATTATAGCTTATGGATATGCTCATTGCTATTTTTAGATAAAAAGATAGCTCAGAAGCGCTTAATACAGAAGCTCCAAAATATGGCCTGTATTAAAACTGCTCATCCATTTTCTCTTAAGCAAAAGCAAAATAGCCATCGCAATGCCGATCAGAGCTTTAATCAACTTAATTCATGTTTAACCATATTGTTCTCGCTGGTCGCTTTGTGCTCAACTGATTTCTGGAATATTTTAGGATTGTGTCAACATTACGACTATATCTTCATGATTTGTGTGTATGTCCTGGGGCCCTTTCACATTCCCTGCAGCCAAGTTCTTCTGCGTACCCCTTAATAATTATTTTTATTTGAATTTTTATAAGCTTTCATAGTTTGTAACTGCCCAACTGTTGCTCATTTAGCTTGCACGCCCTTTGGGCGTTGATGCAACCTGCTGGTTTTGGAGTGATCTTAGCATGAACATTGAGTTTAGCATGTTAAAGGAATTTTTTTGTCAGGCACGCAGAAAATTATGCCCATTATTTTTGCCAAAGAACTCATACATGATCTATATTGATTTAGAAAAAAGCATATGATCGAGTACCAAGAAAGTTAGTATGATAAGTGATGAAAAAGAAAAGAATAATAAATACATTGATGTTATTAAAGACATGTATGAGGGACTGTGACAAATGTGAAGACCACTGGTGAAGATATTAATATTTTTTCAGTTCAAATAGGTTTATATCAAGGCTCAGTCTTGAGCCCTTATCTTTTTACTTTAGTAACAGATGAAATTACTAGATATCTACAAGAAGAAGTACTTGGGTGTATATTATTTGCAGATGATATTGTTCTAATAGATGAAACTAGAGAAAGACTAAATTTGAAATTGAATAGGTGGGTAGATGCCTTAGAATCTAATGGTTTTAGAATAGTCGTACAAAAACTGAATATATGAAATACAATTTTAATAATAGCGAGAACTTATATGAAGAACCAATTAAGATTTTAGATCAAGTAGTAATAAGAACTAATTACTTACGGTTCAAAGAATTCAGGCAGGATAGAAGAAATGACGAATTGCGTCAGGAATTTCATGTGATCGTTGAGTCCCAATTAAATTAAAAGGAAAATTTTATAAGACTGCAATTAGATCCGCTATGCTTTATGGGACAAAATGTTGGGTAGTTAAGGAACAACATACCCATAAAATGAACTTAGCGGAAATGAAAATGTTAAATTGGATGAGTGGTAAAACGAAAAAAGATAAAAGTGAGAATGAAATAATTCGAGAAAATCTAAAAGTGAGACTAATAGGTGATAGAATGAGGGAAAATAGATTAAGATGGTTTCGTCATGTTAAATAGATGCCTGAAATGACACCGGTTAGGAGAGTAGAGTTTATCAAAGTAGAAAGTGGTAGGAGAATGAGAGGAAGACCCAAAAAAACATGGATTGAAGCAATTAAACAATATTTGAAATATTACAAATTATTGAAAATTTAGTCTCTAATTGCCAAGAATGGTGGAACAGAATCCATGTAGCCAACTCCACCTAGGTGGGAAATTACTTATGATGATGATGCTGATGATGATTTTTGTCCTGATCTGCTGCTTAAAAACTAAAACTAGATTGTTGTGGAGAAAGTGTTGTTGAAAATGCTCCAATTTTAAATCATTAACTTTATAGGTTTGCAACTGCAGTTTGCTCAGGAATTACAAATGAGTTTTTTATTTTTATTTTTTATTTATAGTAGATCGCCAATCATTCTAAAGGAATTGCTTTGTTTAAAAAACAAAATTTATTTTATCACCTGTTCTACTTCTATTTTCATGACATCCACATGTACCATTTCGTTCGCTTGTAATTGGATTGGATTTAGATAACACATTCTTATGGGCTTTAATGGTTGATTATTTGCATGACAATTTCCATAGTAACATTCGGATGGAATTACTTTCCAATTTTTGTTTTTGACATCTTTTATTTCGAGTCCAAACATTTTCAATTTTGTTTAGCAGACCTCATCTTTTCTATTTTTACATATGGCCATTGGACATCAAAGGTCCTTAACCTCTCCATTTTCTACCTGATAGCATAGATCTTATCAAAATGATAAAATTTCCCTCAGTACAACTTATAAATGGTTAGTACAAATTCTTTATCATTATCAAATGTGGTTTTTGAAAAGGTTTGAACATGTATTTAGAGTCTTAAACAAAGCTAGAAATGAAAAAAAAGAGACCCAAGTCATTTGCTTGGGTAGTTTTGTCATCTCAAGAAAAATGTAGTTCTGCCAGATGGAAATAGGTGGCCATAAACTTGAAAAAATTAAGGTTTGTCACATAAAAACAAGAAGTTTCTGACTTTGAAAATGATTAAAACTAGAAAAGTTTCATTTAAGGAGATGTCAAAATACAATATTTTACTGAGGTCTAGCAATGTCTGTTGATAGGTTTACCTTTTAGGGTGTTTTGCAGAAAAAGGAAGTGGAATTGTTTTTAGGTGGTGTGAACAGCTTCTATGTGCCAACAGGTTGAATGGACCTTTGCATAATGCTGTGGTCTGAAAAACAGGAGATGCAAAATTGATAAAGAATTTATAGCTTGTTTTTTGATTCTGTACCAGTCTCATGCTTCTTATTCTAGAAGCTTGATTGTCCACCATGTTTTTAATGTAGGCTCTGATGAAGGCATCTATGCTTGGGTTGCGGCAAATTATGCTCTTGGGACATTAGGAGGCAGTCCTCAACAAACAACCGGGATTATTGAATTGGGAGGGGCTTCTGCTCAGGTTTTGTTACTTTTCTGGACTCCTTTGCAAATTATAGTATCACATTTTATGTTAACTGCACAAAACATGGGCTAGTGACGGTTTGGCAATATTTTGCTTATGTACTGTTCATTTTTTATGCCTATTGCCAAAAAGTTTCATAGTTTCATTCATATTATCTTTCTTTTTATATAGTGATTTTAGGCTATGTGTTTGATATATCATCCCTGAGACATGAAAGGGGACAAAGGGAGATTTGCGTTCCTGAATATTGGTAGATTTCTTTGAAGATGTTTTTGTTGGTGAGTGGAACAATGATGACTTAATGTAGAGTCAGGCCTAGTTCAGCTTAGCTTTTAGAAAGTCACTTTGTAGAGTGCACACAAAAAGCTATGGCAATTAAAAGGAGCTTCCTTTTCGAAGCCATTAGGCAAAATATATTGCATTGGAACTTTTCAGATGATATGATTATTGAGTTTAAGAATTCAACATTGGCAGCTTCTTTGAAAGTTTACTTATTGTTGTAGAACTTTGCTTTTAAACTTTGAAGGAATAAAAAATTAAGCTTTTATGTTTTTATCATTTTCCAGAAAGTCAAGGTTTACCTAATGGCCAATAGCAGTGGAAACTACAATTAGCTTTTCTATCTTTAGGAATTTAAGTCCAATCTGCCTCCTAAATAATTGATGGAACAGCATCCATATGACGTTATTTTAATATGAATCAATAAAAAGAACTTGTAAATTCAATAAGATCTCTTAATGAATGTGATCCTATCTTTGTAAAAATATGATAGTATTCATGAAGCTGGGAAAATGATGGGTCTATTTCCTAATGGGTTTTATACTCATGAGGCCTTGGAGTTTGATATTATCATCAATAAAATTGAATATAACACTGATCTTGATGTCGATCACTGACAGGCAACAAAAAGCTTCTTTTCGGGTAAATTGAATTTGCCACTTTTCACTCTACTGGTCCAATCTATTTCAGGTAGCATTTATTTCTAACGAGCCGCTGCCCCCTGAGCTCTCTCATACTATTAAATTTGGGAGATTCACATATCAGCTCTACAGCCACAGCTTTCTTCATCTTGGTCAGGTAACGTTTTACACAAGTTGATTCATTTTCACATTAATGGTTATATCTCGTTTACATTGACTAACCTTGGATTTTATTTTATTTTTAGTGTTAGACATGTTACCAGTTGATACTAGAGCTAGTGATAATTAAATGTACTACATGCATACGGGTATAAAAATGCTGGTTAGGTGAATCATAATAAGGGAGAGGAACGATCCTTAAAACTTTCTGACTCTTTCAATTTAAATGGTTCGTGTAAGCAAATTGCATGTGTCGTTTTACCACTGTATGTCCATTAGGTTTATAAAAAACAAGAAAGTTGAACAGAAAGGTTACGTTGGTAGGATTTTTACCATAGTCTTGTCAGTTGTTCTCTATTTTATTCTCTTCCCCATTGCGTTCTGTTTAAGGTGTGGTGAAAATTTCTTTTTTGGGGGAGTTAAGCCCATCGCCTACTAGTTGTTTGAGATCATTTAGTTATTAGTTCAGTTTTTGTCACCTTCTGTATCTGCATCCTTGAGTTCAATTAGATGTGCTTATATTCAAATTTTTTTTTTCCAATTATAGTTGGTACTGATGCCCGTTATTAATGAGTAATATGCATTTCGATAAGGATATCTTGTTTGCTGTTTAAAATAAAGATCATACTCTTGTCATTCAGTTCCTACCTTCAACACTCACCCCATGTCGATTAAAATGACATTGACTTTGTGCAGAGAGGTCATAAAATCTGGAATTCTGATTTTCTTTTCAAAGTCTTGAATTAATTTCTTTAAACTCTTGCAGAATGTTGCTCAGGACTCGCTAAGTGAACTTATTATATCTTGTTTGCTGTTTAAAATAAAGATCATACTCTTGTCTTTCAGCTCCTACCTTCAACACTCACCCCATGTCGATTAAAATGACATTGACTTTGTGCAGAGAGGTCATAAAATCTGGAATTCTGATTTTCTTTTCAAAGTCTTGAATTAATTTCTTTAAACTCTTGCAGAATGTTGCTCAGGACTCGCTAAGTGAACTTATTCTTCCAGGAGATTTGAATTTTGGTAAGTCGCTATTTAAT
The DNA here is from genome assembly GCA_030490835.1 of Annona cherimola. Lineage (NCBI taxonomy): Eukaryota > Viridiplantae > Streptophyta > Magnoliopsida > Magnoliales > Annonaceae > Annona > Annona cherimola. Next base: position 81,472,037 of record CM059972.1, on the reverse strand, counting down.
GATTAATAATTCGTAGCCTAGAGTCACTCACCTTGATAGTTTGATAGCTGGAAAGCTGCATTTCATTCAACGATTAATGATCTAGTTTCATGCCTTTGGGTGTGCTATGGTTGTATTATTTATTTATTTTTTTTTTCTGATGATTGGTCTACTGGTGAAGCTGCTGAACCTCTGCGGAAGAGAATGTATATAGATCCTTGTGCACCTAGAGGATATTCACATGACATGCGGTCCTCAATACTTCCTGCTGATTCAGATGCAAAAAGCAGATATCTTCCGGCCATTGATTCGAGGGGTAATTTTACAGAGTGTAGACATGCTGCTTTGAAGCTATTACAGAAAGGAAAAGGTAGAATATACTGTCATTAGTTGTGCATATTTTTCCTTTGTTTCAATTAGTGAAGGTGCACATGTGAATATGTGACTATGCAGGTGACACCATCTGTAATTTTATACATAGGCACCTAGCATTTAATGAACAATTCAAATCTTAAAAGAAATCCCACTGAGACATTTAGCATTTTTTTTTTTGACTGCAGAGACATTTAGTATTTTTAATTGGGTGTAAATAGAATATCTGCACCATAGTACATGGATCACATTATTTGAACTGTTAAAGAAATGCTAGAGCTTTTAGACAAAGCTAGAAGTTCTGAATGTGTCAAGTAATATGAATAGTTAAATGAACTTTGGGATAAATTTTTATACATAATTTGTTAAATCTGATAGTCCTGATGGAGAACAGTTACTTGGTGCAGCCATTGTTTGCTAGGACTTGCAGATTGACATTTAACATTTGGTGATAAAAATTGTTATCTGGCTTATCTGGGTGCTAGCCACATAACAGCTTGTTAAATATTCTTAGAATTCATTGCCCTAGTGAGATGGGTACTAATTGTTTTATACTATTGTCAACTGTTGGTCATGAATCTAAAATTTTCAACAAGACCATCCTAGTGGTCAATTCCTGATAACTGGCTACCTTTCCACATAATTCACATGTCTTTTCTTTGTATTTCTGTTTCTCATAGTTCTTCTGTCAGTGTATGAAGATTTTTTATCTGATATTTTCTCATGAAGAACTGATGATTGATACATGTACACTCATATTGGTGCTTTACAATACATCGTGAAAGCTAGACAAACTTTTTTCTGTTTTCGAATACCTACAGAAGTTTTATGCACTTAGCTCTAAGTGTGTCTGATGCAATTTGTGATAATTTTGTAGCCATCCCATTTTGTTTGTTCTTCTAGCAAATGTTATCCTGCTCCAGGTTCTTACTGAGCTGTGCAATCTTATGGAACCTGAGAATGGTCCTATTACAGAATCAATGATACTGCTTGATGAAATTTCTACCTTGATCTTCTTTCCTTGCTGTCATTTACCCCTGCTAACTTACGCATTTTGTATTTCGATTATTTGAATTGAATGGAAGTTTGATCCATTTTTGCTCATGCAAATGTCAGATGAATGCATGTATCACCACTGTCACCTAGGCTCAACTTATGTACCCAAATTACAAGGAAAGTTCTTGGCCACAGAGAATTTCTTCTATACAACGAAGGTCTGTAGTATTCGTACGTCCCCTTGGTTTTCTCAATTTTTTTTTTAAATTCCTTTTAAGTTTGAATTTTTAGGGCATTGTACTAAGATACTGTTTGGATGCTGTATTTCTATTTATACAAGAGTTTAATGCTTTTTCCCCTATTGATCAACAGTTCTTTGGGCTGGCTCCAAAAGCATTTCTTTCTAAACTGATCCAGGCTGGACGACAGTTTTGCGGAGAAGATTGGTTTGCACTGAAGAAGAAACATCCTGCTCTCAATGATGATGATCTAATGCGCTATTGCTTCTCTTCAGCCTATATTGTGGCTTTCCTACATGATAGTCTTGGAGTTCCTTTGCATGATGAAAGGTACTTTTTTCTGTACATCCTCAAATAGTTATACAGAATATGATTTTCCTTCTGCTATTCATATTTTCCCAGATAATCCTTATGTTTGTGACCACATCCTAATTTTGAGATGCTGTAGAATAGCATATCAAGGAAGTACGTAAGTTAAATCCTTTCATCATCAGAATGTGTTCTGCAATTCAATGGTTAGGCTTGGTGTCAGAGCCCCCAGAATAGTCCACTTGTGGGCATTGCTGCACGTGCTTATGGATTTTGGCCTTTCCCTTTTAGTAAGAACTGCAGACAATTGATGGAAAAGACCATTTGAATCTTTTTGGAATAGCTAAAGGCCTTGCGGTTGAATAAACACCTCAAGCAGTTGGTCACTACCTAAAATCCTATCTGTAGGAAACAGTGCTTTTTTTTTTTAAAAAAAAAAAACTGCGTACAAATAAAGAGTTTGTTAATTTCAACTATAACTACTTTTTGGTGGCATTTCCTTTGATTTGAGAATGATGATTGTGACCCTATTCAACTTGTCTGAATTACTTGTTGCAAGCAGGATAGATTTTGCAAATCAGGTGGGTGATATCCCCCTTGATTGGGCAGTGGGAGCATTCATCGTGCTGAGGGCAGCAGATTCAGATGCTGAAGGCCTTGACTGGGTTGTAGGTATGGTTGGGGAAGATTCTTCTGCACCGTTGTCTCTATTCATTGTGTCAGCAGTCCTAATTTTCATTGCGTGGTCGGTGTCCAAATGGCGGAAGCCGCAGCTGAAGACTATTTATGATCTAGAGAAAGGTCGGTACATTGTTACACGAGTCAATAGGTGATTGATTGTTTTGTACATGTAAAGCTGTAGTGCGTAAGATTATTTTAGGAGATGCGGCCTCCTTGTAATGATGCCTCTTTTCTTGTGTATTATAGTTTAATTAAAGGGGTGTCTAGAACGTTGGTAAGATTCTTAGATTTGGTAATCCAATCAAAAATCATGATTTGATTTTGTCATGGTCTGGGAATTCTTTTACATTTTTGGATTTGACCGTGGAATTTTAGTACTTCCTTTAACTCTTAACCTTGAGCAGGAAGCTTTACGTTCTTTAGGTTATGTCAGGCCCAAGATACAGTTGCCCAAGATCTGATGTGAGGTGATTTTCAATGATGACGGGAGAGTATGACACTGGAGGTTTTTAATAAAAGAAGCCCAGGTTGCTTGAATTTCAGTCAGAGGAAAATCCAAAATTTATGACTGGCAAGGCAAAACTTAAAAAAGGTCAAGCAGAGCCTTTTTTAGAGTTTGGCGAAGGAGTGGAGTCTTGGATGCAACGCAACAGACCCTGTGGCTCAGGAGTAGTATTAGGCCTTGACGAGTGAGCCCAGAAGGGTGGCATAGGCAACAACTTCGTTGAGGATGGGATCGAATACTTGGTATAGAGGCCAGAGGTTAGGGGTGTCTGGTTGGTTGCGGGAGCGTTTGGCTGTAGCTGTCAAAGGGACGAGGTTGGGACTATGAAAGGGAAGATCCGGAGCGTCGAGAGGGGGTATTTTGTTAGGACTGATGTTAACGGCTCTTACTTGGTTCCTGATCCTGCCGTTGCATCTCCATAGCGAGTAAGCATGCATATTGGCTGAGCCCCAAGAAGTCTATAAAAGCTTGGGAGCAGTATGACAATATGACTGTGTGGAATGGATGGACGCACGTGTGCAAAGATGACACGGGTGGTAGGATTGGTTAGTTGCTCAAGTTGTAAGTCACGTGGGTGGTAGTACCTAGTACGGCTCAAATGGGTATAAATGGGGGAACGACAAAGAGTCGCTCGTGAGTATAAAAATAGAGGAAAGTTTCTGAGAGGGAGTTTCGAAGTATCTTTGGTCCAAGTTTCTTGAGTCTTTTTTCCTTTTCCATTTTCATTTCTTTCCCACTTGTATCGAGGGTAGTTCGGTTTGATTCAATAAAAATTAATTTCGATTCTTGCAATTCAATCCATTCCTAACATTAGACAGAGAGAGACAGAGAGCTCAATCCGTTTCGAATGGTTAATGTGAAGTACTTCGAAGAATGGCTGGTGAGAATGAAAATAAAGCATAATTAGGCGATCACTTAGGTTTATGGCCAAATTGTCTGAAGTTGGTTTGAGCTTCTCTCTCCATAATCAAATATTTTTATTGGCTTCTCATGGGAGGTCGAATTTTCTTCTATCTGATACTATTCTGCCTGCATTGTATGTGATGGCCTGACCGGTCTGCATATGCTTTCTTAGCTATGAGACAAGTACGACATTGAGGATTTTGGTTGTAACTCTTGGCGATAAGCTACTACGAAGATTGAGAATGTGGGATCGATAAATCTTGCAAACCAGGATCAGAAAAGCTTGTTCAACAGATCCTTCCGGTTTTCATGGATCCAAGTAACCCTTTCGGAAATTTCTGGAAGGTAGATATATTTGGGGTTTAACTTTCCTTCAATGTTAAATTGCACCATACCTCTAGTTTGGGGAGATTTAAAAAGAACACTCGTCACCGATTGCAAAATACAAATCTCTTCTTTTGCTATTCGCATATTTTTCTTTCGGGTTTGAGCTATTAACAATTATTCTTTTAATTATCTTTACCACTTTTCTAGTTTGCTCAACTAACTTTGGAATCTCCATTTTCTAAGTTACCGTACTTCTTAGTAAATTCAGATGCGTACTTCTTTCCTTTCAACACCTCAAAAAGAATCATCCCTACGTCTGCTTGATAACAGCTATTTTAAGTAAATTTGCCCATAGCTAAATAATTCTTTTAAGAATTACTAATATCTATTGCACAAGAGTGAATGAAACTTGTAATATATTCTCTTTAATTGACCATTTGTCTAGGGAGTATATGCTGTATTAAGGCGTAAGTCGGTACTTATTGTGACATGTAATTTTGCAAAAAATTTGGAAAATCTACCTTCTTTATTCGACACAATGGCCTATTTTATTTTAATTTATTTAAGTATTACAATTGACTATAAGAAAGTTTGTTTTTTGTGAAGCATATTTGCACTAGAAGATCTTTATTAGTAAGAGAAATGCATATATAATAAAAATTATCATGCTTACGATAATACTTATGTTACTAAGACAACTTTTATTTATTTGTGTTAATACTCTCATAGGCAAGAAATTTTTTTATTTTTATTGTGCCACTCACCTTGGATGACTAGGCATGTGATTGCTATGGGATAGGTTGTTATCTCTATCTAAAATTTGAACTTTGGATCTCTAACTCACATTATTTTATATATATTTACTTCAGCCGCTTGGCCATCTTAGTGGTGGCAAAATTTTCCTTAATTATGATAATGATTTTACAACTAAAATTAAAATTTGGTTGCTTAAGTATAAAAATAAAAAAATGGCAACCAATATGATACATACCATAAATTGACAACCAAAATTTTATTTAGCAATCAAATTTTAACTTTTTGCAAAAAAAAAAAGCTACTAAACTGAAATTTAGTAACCGAAATTTTTGTAGTAATTGTATTATTTTCACAACATTTTATGCATCTAGCCTATAAATTTTCACATCATTTCAACGGCCTGGATTCAGCAGCGTCGGACAAAGGTTAGCAACCAAAAAAATTCAGATTCATTAATAAACTGCTTGTCTTTACACGTGATCTGTAATACATACCTGAGGCTCATCATCCCACGAACGTTAGGCAATGAGCTCAAGCAAAACCAAAGAATCCCTTGTTTTATCTGATTTATTTTATTTTATTTTTTGATAGACTGATTTATGTTATTCTGAAGTATCATCCATTGATCCATCACATCAATTTTTTTCCCTCTCATGTAAATTATTCTGATTTCTCCTTCTTCTCTCTTGTTTATTTTTCTTGGGACCGTCAATTATATAATGCAAAAATCTGCAGAAGGGTTTCAATCGGGTGACCTTATTCGCCCCTTCCTTTTCTTCTCCTCTCATCCCCTCTCCTTTCAACGGCGGATTTATGTGGGTTTGGTTTAATCATGGCTGCAGATTGGTTGGCCATGGCGGTTGATGTTGGTTGCTGCATTAGCGACGAAATGGAGGCGTGCAGTGGGGATGACTTCTGGCCGGATTTAGCGGGATGGCCCTGCCTGTCAGTGCTGAGGAAGAAGACAGAGGCAGAGATGAATGGCGATGGAATTTTCACCGGATTCGGCGAAGAACGACGACGGCTTGGATGCATCGGGATGTGAGGTAGCTTGATGAGTGGCTCTGATCAGTCGGGTTGATCGCGGTGGCTGCAATGTGTTAGACCTTGTAAGATCTTGTTAGATATTGTAAAATTGTCTAATATAATATATAATCCTAGATTCTGCATAAAAGTAGTAGCTTAGCATCTTTTGAAATATGACAATCTTCTTAGTGGTTGATTCTCTTTCTATTTGAGCATGATAGGAAAGAGTATGATGAGAAAGCTCTATATAAGTAGGAGAGTCTGGGTCCCTCCTACAAACAATTTTTGCACTTGTGGTTGCTGATGCGCACCAAGTGCTTGTCGTTAAGAGTACTATGATCATTAATTTAATTAAATTTAACAGAAACACATTAAAACTACCACTATGCGGGCGATAGTATAGAATAATGGTGAGTCGGGTCGAATCTACAGAGAGACGATATAGTTTTGAATTATTTAAAGAGAGAGAGAGTATAAAGAAGAGAGAAAGAAATTATAGAGAAATGAGAACAAATTAGAGAGGGAGAGAGACGGGGAAAGGAATTAGAAAGAAAGAGAAAGAAGAGAGATAAAGAAGAGAAAGAAGGGAGAGAAACTAGAAGGAAAGAGAGAAGGGACAAAAGAAGAAATGAAGAGAGTAAGAAGCTAGAGAGAGAGATAGAGAGAGAAAAGGAGAAGAAATTAGAGAGAGAGGGAAAGAAATTAGAAAGATAGAGAAAAAAAGAGAGAAAAGATTAAAAGAGTTGGAGAAAAAGAAAGAGAGATAAGAAGTTAAAGAGAAAGAAATTATAATTAACTAACAACTTAATTAAAACTATTCTACGAAAGTAAGTAAAAGCTATGAAATTCAACTATTAAAGCAGGAAAGAAAAGTATATTAAATTTAATCTAAAATTACAAAGCAGAAAATAAAGCAGTAAATCTAACCTAAGAATTAAAATTACAAATTACAAATTAACAACTATAAAACATTAAAAATTATAAAACAGAAAATAAAATTTACATCACCCAAATATGAAGAGCAAATCTCCATTTAATGAAAATTTTATTGCTTGGCCCCACCTCCTTGCTAGGGTTCCCACAAGAAATGGTCCCGCCTCAAGGGAGAGGAAGTTGGTGTGTTTTGGTTGTGTGGAGGGACCCTCCTTATATAGAGTGTTGGGGGCATCCTATGACCACCATTGAATCTGGGATTCCCATCTTGAACGTCACTGTCACTGCCTTCGTTGCTTCTCCACTTTCCTGTTGCCGTCTGTTCTTGCAAGCTGCCGCCATTGATTTGTGTGGCTGCCAGAAATTCAACGGATGCAGCGGCGACTACAATTTGGGGCTTTCTAATTCTTTTGGTTGCTCATGTGGAAGCTGTTAGAAAAATGCGTTGTTGGCTGGAATTGAAACATTGGGCTGCCAGAAGATGCTCGATGATTGTACATGAAGATGAAAATGGAAAGGGGTGTGGTCGAAATTTATAGTTCATGGCTAGCATCGATGGTGAGAGGTGGTGTTGAAGAACAGGGTTGGTTTCCAGCGGGCCATAGTTGGATTGCTAGTATGGCTGTTGTGTTGCCGCCGGATTTGAATTGATGCTGAGATGCTTGCGACCAGAAAAATTGGTAGCAGCTCTTATCTGCTTGCTGTGATGGCCGACTGTTCAAAGGGGGAAGTAGGGGCGGTGATTTGCGATGGGTTTTCTGTCGTTGGTGACGTGCTGCAGGAATTGCTGTAATAAATGCATCAAGATGGAATTTTGAGCTGGGATGCTTGGCAAAATTTTCCATTTCTGTCAGTTTAATTAGAGAGGTGGAAACGGCAAAAATGGATGCAACATAACCTTTCATGGCTAACGGTTTTCTGCTTGTTGCCATGGTTTGATGGGAGATGGGTTTCGGAAGATGGATGATGCCGAGCTTGGGAAAAATGGAGCTGGGAGGTAGGGCTTGGTGCCGTTTTGCTGCCTGAGTTCTGTTGTTGATGCTTGGTTTGTTGCGCTGCTTCAGATGAATTCGGAGAAAGGTACGCCATGGCTGCTGGCTGCAATTTCAATGGCTGATACCGTGCAGATCGGTGGTGAAGTAGGGAAAGGGCTGGCTGATTAACACTGCTGAAATTCAAGGGGGCAATTGCTATTGAAAGGGGCGGAAGGATTTGGAGATGGAAGATGGCTTGCATTATTTGGTCGTTTTTCCTACTTGGATATTTGGTGTAGCTTGGATAGCTTGGTCGGTTCTTCTCCATTTTAGCTGTCTCGAATCAGACATGGTGGAGTAGGGGACGAGAGAAGAAGATGCGATGCAATGGAGCAGCAAGAAAGCAAGAGGCGAGTGCAGGTGACGTGGATTGGGCAGCGGGAGCTGAGTTGCTGGGGGAGCATATGGCTATGGCTGGACAAATATGGAAGTTTTGCTGGCGTGAATGGGTTCTTGCTGATGACCGAATGATGAATGACTGTCAAGTTGTTGAAATTAACGATGCAGGCTGGATCGCTGCAATTAGGAGAGACGGTGTTGAATCAAGCAGGTCATTTTCTTGTTTTGGCTGAATGCAAGCTTGCTGGTTTGAAGGAAATGGATTGCCGGTTGGATTTTCCAATTGGCTTTGCCGCCGGATTGGGCAAGATGGATTGCTAGAAGAGGGAGCAGGCATTTGGGGGGAGATGGAGCACCAGAATATGGTGCTCCGGCAGTGTACAATCGCATGTACTCATGTAGAAAATGAAAATGTGGATTTAAACATTTAATTTCTGTCAAAATAATTTTAATAAGCTCGCAGAGATTTTTAATTTACTTTTTAGCCCCTTTTGAATTTATTTTATTTTATCTTAAGATTTCATAACGGTTTACTGCGTACCTATATTTCAAAGTTAGCCTATTTAATCCCTTTTTGCATGTGTAATTATTTTTATAATTTTATATTTTCAAAAATATTGCAAAATGACCCATTTTATAGAAAAATTAAAGATTTTATGAAAAATATAATTTTCACAAAATTTCACTTAAAACATGTATTTAATCAACAATTTTATACTCAATGGTGTGGATTTAATATGATATTAAATAAATTTTTTGAGATTTATCAGTTGCCTATCGGCTGCTGGTATTAACGGGAGAAAGAAGAGAAGACTCTGCACTCAGTAAGATTATTCTTATTATTTTACGTGGAATTTATGGCATCGATGGATTCAGGTACGTTTCCGCAGTACCTAATTCCATCATGTGGTATCAGAGCCAACGTCACGATTTTGGATATAATAGATTTCACTCATAATTTTGATGAAAATTTTGCAATAAATATTTGCATGCAAAATTTATATTTTATTATATATAATTGGTAATCTGTTCTGATAGTGATAACAGATTTTATGGGATGTTAATTTTTTTATTTTCTTCGTTGTCATGGATTATAGCTGCACATATACATTTTAAAATCTATGCTGATGGTTTGAATTATATATGTATATATGCAAATTTTAACAAATATGACTATTTATGGAAGTATGGTTATGGTAATTGTTACATGCCTTTCTTGATTTTGTTTTGTTCTTTCACTAGCATGGACATTAAAGACTATCTAGATTAGCAGAATATGCCATAAATTTTAATTTTATTAGCAAAAAATAAAAAAAAATCAAGATGATTTTAGTGGTTTCAATCTTGATTTTCTATCATGTCCGGCCATACTTCTATAAAACCGAATTTTGATTTGCTCGGTAATGTACATGACATGTTTTTATTTATCAATTAGACTATATGATGATTGTTTGAATCTTGAATTCAACTATTTACGTAATCATGCCTTCCAGTGATTATAATTATTTTGCACAAATAGATGATTTTATGAAACCATCTAAACCGAATGACATGCTTATATATTAATTTTCATATCCAAAAAATTATAATCATGAAAGAGAATTTCATACAAGTTCTGAAATTATATTAAGATCTACCTTGCCACCTAAGGTCAATGGTCAATTTTAGCATGTGTTTACGTTTTATTCTATTCTATACTTACATGTCAATTTGCTATCTACGCCCACATAATTATTTTGAACAAATTATTAAATTTTATGACATGAATAGATGTATATTACTGAATGCAGATTTCATGCTTTAATTGTGATTTCTTTGTTTCCATTATGTGTCGTTACCATGATTAGAAATATACTTGGTATGCATCATATAGAAAATTATATTTTCCATTAATATACCTTCATATTCATCCAGGTGTGACAGTGGCTATCAATAGATTTAAAATAAAGGAAAATGAAACTCTATCAATGACAAATAAAGTAGCATGCAATATATGAATAATTATATAAGTTATTATTATTAAATTTTATGGTGAGATTATATTCTATGGTATGACTAGAGGTTGGTGTCTAGGCAAGATGTATTAAAAAGAATCATGTGGTTATTTAATTAGGTCCCTGCTATGCAAGGGGAGCCTCCCACGCCCCACCTTACTTACCTAGCTGACCAAAAGAAATACTATAGAATTTAATCTCATATAATGAATTTAATAATCATTATTATTGAATTATTCATATATATATATGTATATTATACTTCATAATTTAAGTGGGAGTTCACAAGTTGGTTAGTTTTATAAATATTAGAAAGCTAATAACTTTGTGCTTTCTATTAAATTAAAATTAACATATTATTGTGTAAATTTCATCAACATTCATAATTGAACATATGTTATTATTATTATTTTCAATTTATATGTAAAGAATGTTGATTTTGTAAAATTATTAGGCAATTTATATTAAATAATTTATGAAGAATCCAGTATTACTAGTTAACCCCAAAGGGTCTAGAATACTTCATTTTTAAAATTATCAAATAATAGAGAAAATATTTTAGTTTATTTTTTTTCTTATGATAGAAATTGCATTATAGTTAATTTAAGCAATTTATGTTTAATAAGTATTGACTACCCGTTTATTTTTAGTTAACCTCAAAGGGTCTAAAATATTCAGTTAATCAAATTTATTAAACAGTGGGAGAACATTATGGTATATTTTCTCTCATGAAAGAAATTGCATTAAAGAATATTGAAATATAGTTCTGCCCAAAGGTGGCTACAATTCAATTTTGTCAATAACTAATTAGAATTACTTAAACAAGAAGAATTTCTTGCCTAAAGGTGGAAATATCTTTAACTTATATATTCTTAATTAATTATTGAATATTATGGTTTTTCATGGCAAAATTGTAAAATCATGCATTATATTTTGTATGACATTTATGAAATTAGCTGTGATAGTTTATTACTTGAATTGTCATATAGAAGATTATCTGAATCACAAAAGTAACTTGAACTTAATTATATTTTTTTACGGCTATGACTTCTACTTACATTCAATCTCATATGTCTCACATACCGACACTAAATGGGTCAAATTACACTGATTGACATGAGCAGCTCTTAATTACCTTAGGTTGTTTTGACTTAGACCTAGCCCTTCACATTGAAAAGCCTAACAAACTTATTTATGAAAGTACTGAACGTGAAAAGATGCAATTTGACAAATGGGAGTGTTCTAATAAATTGTCGCTCATGATTATAAAGAGCACAATTGAAAGGACTATCAGGGGTTCAATTGCTGAAGATGACAGTGCTAAGCCTATTTGGACTCAATTAAGGAGAAATTCAGTGGGTTAGATAAGGCACTAGCGGGAATGCTCACAAATAAGTTGACATCAATTAATGACGACATTAGTGAAGTGCGAAAGCACATAATGAAAATGTCAAACATATCTGGAAAACTTAATGCAATGGGGATGAAAATCTCTGATACTTTCCTAATTATATTTGTTTTGAACTCTCTTTCATCATAGTTTTCACAGTTCAAAATTTCTTATAACGCACAAAAGGAAACATGGACATTGAATGAATTAATATCCATGTGTGTGCAAGAGGAAGAGAGGTTGAAACATGATGGATCAATGATCATTAATATTGCATAAGTCACAGAAAGGAAAGAGGAAGATGAAATTCCCAGTAAAGAAAACAAAAGAGGATGGACAGAAAAAGTCAGATGAAAGGTATCACTTCTGTAAAAAGAAGGGGCATTTTAAGGAAGACTGTCTTAAACACAAGAGTTGGTTTGAAAAGAAAGGTAACAATCATTTATATGTTTATTTTTAGACCAATTTCATGAATATTTCCTCCAATTTATGGTGTATTGACTTTGGTGTTGCTATTCATGTTACAAAACTCTATGCAGGCATTCCTTTCAACTTGCAAACCAAAACCACATACGTCGACAATTTTAATGGGCAATCTGTCAAAATCAAAAGTCAAAGAAGTTGGGAATTGCAAGCTTCGCCTTGATACAGAGTATTTTCTCGAACTGCATGATGTTTTATATGTTCCTTTAATATCTAGAAATTTAATTTCTTTACCAAAACTTGATGTAATGGGTTATTCTTTTAGTTTTGCAAACTTAAAATTTTTCTTATTTAAAAGTTCTGTTTTAGTTAGTACCGAAACACTAGTTAATGGTTTATATCAAATAAACGCAGATTGCTCATTTATTTATGATTCATCTACCTTGAATGTGTCTGTTGGTGTTAAACATGGTATAATTAATAAAAATTCTTCTAAATTATGGCATAATAGATTAGGTCATATATCGAAGGAAAGAATATTAAGATTGATAAAAGATGGAGTGTTACCTACTCTAGATTTTACTAATTTTGGCATATGTATCTATTATATTAAAGGAAAACTCATTAAAACCCAGAAAAGGATTGTCATAAGAAGTGAGGGACTCTTAGACTTGATTCACACTGACATTTATGGTCAATTTTCATCATGTAGAGGAGGTAAAAAATATTTTATCACATTTATTGATAATTTTTTCGGTTATGGTTATATTTTTCTATTACATCAAAAATCTAACTCCTTGATTACTTTTAAAACATACAAATGATTAGTAGAAAATCAATTGGATAGAAAAATTAAAATTGTAAGATCTGATAGAGGTAGTGAATATTATGGTAGACATGATCAATTAGGTCGAATCCTTGGTCCTTTTGCTCAATTTCTAAAAAATAATGGCATTCAACCTCAATATACAATGTCAGGAACTCCCCAACAAAATGGAGTTGTTGAAAGAAGAAATCATACTCTTATTGATATGGTGAGGAGTATGATTAACAACTCATCCTCACCCTTAATTTTATGGAGTAAAGCCTTGAAAACTATTATGTATATCCTCAATAGAGTTCCCAATAAGGCTGTTCCTAAAACTCCATTTGAGTTATAGATGGGAAAGAAACCCAGCTTAAGAGATATATATATATATATTTGGGGTTGTCAAGCAGAAGCAAGGATATACAACCCACGAGAAAAGAAACTAGGCCCAAGAACTATTAGTTGTTTCTTAATTGGTTATCCAGACTGGTCTAAATGGTATAGATTTTATTGTCCATCTCACACTACTGGAATCATTGAGACTGGAACAACTAGGTTTATTGAGAATAGTGAAAATAGTGGGAGCACAACTTCATGGAATGTGGAGTTTGAGGAGATTTGGGATCCTTTCCCAGGTACCTCACTCATAAACGCAAGAACTAAGATTGTTGATTATGACTTGATAGATCAACAACCAAAAATTGCTGTGCAACCTGCCAAAGAAGTCAATAATGAACCTACATTAAATCCAGATAACGTTTATTATGACGATAATATAGATCATATTAATGAACCAAGAAAGTCTCAAAGAGTTAGAAGACCTGCTATTTTAGATGACTACGTTGTATATTTAGAAGAATGTATTCATGATCCTAGTATTGAAGATAATCCATTTACTTTCAAAGAAGCCATTAACAATAAAAGATCTGAATCATGGGTCAATGCTATGAAAGATGAGATGAAATCTATGTACAAGAATGCAGTTTGGGATCTTGTTGCGTTATCTGAGGGGTATAAACCGGTTGATTGTTAGTAGATTTTCAAAACCAAACAAGACCCTAAGGGTAATGTAGAAAGGTACAAAGCCAGACTTATTGCTAAAGGATTCACTCAAAAGGAAGACATTGATTATAAAGAAATATTTTCACCAGTCTCTTGAAAAGATTCACTTAGGATCATTATGGCCTTAGTGGCTCACTTTGATTTGGAATTACACTAAATGGATGTAATGACAGCCTTTTTGAATGGAGATCTTAAAGAAGAGGTATATATGATGCAACCAGAAAGTTTTGAAATGGAAGGAAAGGAGTCATTAGTATGCAAATTAAAAAAATCCATTTATGGACTTAAACAAACTTTCCTACAATGGTACTTAAAATTTAATAAGGTTATCACTTTCTTCGAATTTACAGAAAATATTGGAGATCGATGTATATATCTGAAGTTGAGTGGGAGCAAGTTTATATTTCTGATTTTGTATATGGATGATATTTTACTTGCTACTAATGATTTCGGTCTCCTACATAATACTAAGAGTTTTCTTTCTGAACATTTTGATATGAAAGATATGGGTGAGGCATCGTGTGTCATTGGAATTGAGGTCCAACGAAATAGACCTAAAAAACTTTTAGAGTTGTCACAAAAGGCGTATATTGGAAAAGTTTTAGAAATGTTTAATATGTCAAATTTCTCATCATGTGAAGTGTCAATCTTTAAAGGTCACAAATATAGTTTGCATCAATGCCCACAGAATGATATTGAAAAGCAGGAAATGAAGTTCATCCCATATGTCTCTACCCTTGGGAGTATGATGTATGCTCAAGTATGCACATGTTCTGATATTAGCTACACAATGGGATTACTTGAAAACTATCAAAACAATCCAGGAATGGAGCACTGGAAGACAGTGCACTCATCCGGAAGTTTTCAAATGCTGAATTTAGAAATTTTATTTTTATAATTATATATATATTAGGCCAAGTGGGAGATTGTTAGATCTTGTAAGATCTTGTTAGATCTTGTAAGATCTTGTTAGATCTTGTAAAGTTGCCTAATATAATATAGAATCCTAAATTCTGCTTAAAAGTAGTAGCTTAGAATATTTTGGAATATGACAATTTCCTTAGTGGTTGATTTTCTTTCTATTTGAGCATAATGGGAAGGCTCTATATAAGTAGGGGTGTCTGGGTCCCTCCTACAGACAATTTTTGCACTTGTAGTTGCCCATCGGCTGCTGATATTAACGGAAGAAAGTGTTGTAGGAGAATACTTTATATTCAGTAAGATTGTTCCTGTCATTTTACGTGGAATCTATTGTATCGATGGATTCAGGTACGCTTCCGCATTACCTAATTCCAACACAATGGCATTGGATGACTTCAATTGGTATGTGATTTTTGCATTAGACAACGAGAGGGGGCAGTGGTGGTTGCAGGTGATATGGTAGGAGGGCGTTGAGGAGGATGATGTGCACGGTGTTATGATGCACTGGCGAACTAGTGAAGCACATACACGTGCGGTTGTGGCAGTCCCTGATTTTGGTGCTGCGGGTGTATTTTCTTACATGAGGGTCTATCCTGCCATCGAAATCAAACTCTTTTATCGTTCTCACTATCTTGATACATGATGTAAAAAGCCTCTATTTATTGTGCTCAACGTTGTTTATATTATTACGAAAATTCTTTCATTTGTCTAATACTACTCTGCATATATCTCATTTATAAATTTGCAAAATTATCGTAATAACGTAAATTAATGCTAAATATCACTGTTAATGGTATAGTTTTAGTATGTGAATCATTTAAAATAATATTATTATAATATGGATAAATGATTCTATAAAGTATTATTGCATTCTAATATATATAATCGTAAATGAATTTAAGTATTTTTTGCAATGATACATAAATATATATTTTTCTGAAAATGTGACTCATGCCATATTTAATTGGATGAAATTTAATTTCTAGTTAAATAATTTTAAATATTGAATAAAGTAGACAATATTTTTTTATAATTTCTTTTTATAATATTATTCATATTTTTATTGCAATTCAAGCCCAAACACTCCTCAAAATAGGAAACATGATGCCCCTAATTAAGAACAAAACCTTGATCTTTAGGACACAAACTACAATTTTTACCAACCACGCTATGTTGTCTTGGCAAGTGGACCGCATTTTGAGAAACTGCAAATGTGACGGTGTTTGATTATGCAGATTGGGCTTCATGTTGAATTGATGATATTCTAATCACTTGTAAATGGTAGCTTTTAGGTAATAAAATAACATGTGCGCCATAATCATGATTATTGGAGATTTCTATTTAGATTATGTCGCATATTAATGAAATTTGTGTACGTTAATTGACATTTGCCTCCTTTAAAATCATTTTTTACATCTTTTCACCTCTTAATTTTAACTTTATTTTTAGGCAATTTGCATATATACCAAAATGGTTTGACTGTAATTACAGACATACCCGTTTCATGAATTGCATATTATCTTATACAATTTTTACTAAAATTGCACATTACCTTATATTATCGATTGCCGTCAAATGGAAGGTAGTAGGACGTTAATAATTATTTTATTTTCGAAAATACCCTTTGATTTAGATATGGGTGGGGAAGATGGGGTTTCCATCAAATATTGATGGATTTCTCCTGTCGATAATGGAGATGACTCGTTTGTTGATGCCAAATTAGTGTGGATTTGATGGGTCTTTGTTGTTGTTGGTGCTGACGAAGACGGACAGCGTTGGTTTCTACCGAATTTAATGGCCTTCGTAGGTGCCGGTGATAAGGAAAACCACTGTTGCACCCTACTACTGTTCTTCTTCAACATGACTAGCAGTAACCCATTAGCCACTTGTTGTCTTCTGAGGTAGATCAAATCGGTATCACCATCGTCGCAAAAAAATTTAGCCATTATAACAACCACTCATCTGTAGCACTAGCAGAAGAACCCATGATCATCACTAAGATAATTACAATTCACCAAGAGACTTCTTTGGGCATGGAAGGCGCACGTCCTCCACGGAAGGAGGAAACTATGTATTTGGGGCTAATTACTTCAGTAATGCAGCTGGGATAGTTAGAGGTGTGGCTCCTGGTGTGTGGCTGGCAATGTACAATGTTAGGAAGTACACGACAGAAATGACTAATACGATGGTGCAGTGGATGAAGTTTTAGATTTCAAAGTTGGGAATGAAGCCTATTGGATTTGAGTAATGCGGAAGCGTATCTAAATCCATTGGTGTCATAGATTCCACATAGAATAACAGAAATAGTCTTATTGAGTGCAGAGTCTTCTCCTCGACACTTTCTTCTTGTAATACCAGCAACTGATGGACAACAATAAGTATAAATTATGTGTAGGAGGGATCAAAACTCCTTTGTGCTTAAATAGAGACTTCCCATTATGCTTAAATAGAAAGAGAATCAATCATCGAAGGATTGTAATATTCCAAAATATGCGGAGTTACCACTTTTATGCATAATCTTAGGATTATATTATATTAGGCCATTTTATAGAATATTAAAATATCTAATAGATCTTACTAGATATAACATTCTCCCTCTTGGCCTAATATATATATTTTAAAAAATTTATATAAAATACAATTCTCAAATTCAGCATTTGCTAACTACTAGATGAGTGCACTCGTTTGAAAAATATGCTCAGTTAATGAATGTGCAATTCAACTTTTATACTTAAGTTAAGAAAATCTGTCAACACAGATCATGAAAGTTATATACAGTGTGTGCACATTTCCTTCCATGCATCATGATATTATAAAATTCACTTAATCAAGTCTTTAACGGTGGATTTGCAATAATGTGTATATTTACACAAATGTTCACTTTAATGTCATAGAGACAAGTCCTTCTATTTTAACCATACATTAATTGTTAATAAAATAAGATAAAGAAATAGAAGAAAAAAAAATAATAATCACATATGAAATCTTAAAATATTGATTACATCATTAATTATCTCATGTAATAGAATTCTTTTTTTTAAATATGTCCCGAGAAAACTTTAGATTCCAAAATGCTTAGTCATGGGATCAACATCATATCGGTACTACTGATAAAACTAATCGATATAAGATAATTATTGATACTTTCTTATATTGACAAGTACATAATATTGATTATTAAATTAAATTAATAAGTTTCATGTAATTGGAGAAGCACACTATACAAGAATTTCTACAATAAAATCTCAAGAGAAACTTTACGGTTATGATAAATTTTATTAATCATAATGCAGGTAAGATTGACAATTACTACTAGCAAAAATTCTAAATATATATAATTGATCACCTCTAATTAATCAATAGTGTTTTATGTGAGCTTATAATCTTTAAATCTTTTGAGATATTATATCATTTTCTTTATTTTATTTCAATATTTCTATTATTGGATCATATTTATATCTTACAAGTACTCTCATTTTATAGTTAATATCAGGACCAATACACACTTTAGCATACATTATACTTCCAAGTATAGAAATATATGAGATGAATTTCATTTTTTACTTTTTAATTTCATTTTGCAAATACATGCAAACCAAAATTATGACTTTCAAATATTGACACTTTCCATGATGAGCAACTTGTGTTGTTAAACATTTCTAAAACCTTACTAATATAAGATCTTTGTAACACAAGTAGTCAACCAGATCTATCTCAATAGACTCTAATTTCTATAACACATGATGCATAATTCATATCTTTTATATCAAAACAATAATTCTTAACATTATATAAGAGTCAACTCATTAGTAGTAAGAATACGATTCATATATAATCATATATATACATAAACATGCTTCTACTCAATTTCGGATATATACATTGAACAATAATATTATAAATCTGAAGGGTATGATATCCTTTTAGGTATCATTGATAGGAAGTTTGTTTAATCTATATATGGTTTTTTCCATTTACATACTAATGTTTTCTTTTATTTTATTTTAAAATTTATCAGTTGCATCATATAAATATTTTCTTTTAAATAAAAATATCTTTATATCTTTAAATTCAACTTTTGAGTAATAGCATAACAAATCTAAATAAGTCTTTTCTAGAGACAAAAACAAATGCCTCATTACAGTTAATATTTTTTATCTAAATGAACATTTAGTAACATATTTGACCTTACACTTTTTTCACATTGCCCTTAGGGTCTCATTCGATCATGAAAATTTATTTATTACTAATCAATATTTACCACTCAGGCAATGCAATAAGATCAAATATTCTATCTCACATTTAATTCAGATTTCTCAATTTTTTAATGATTTTTTTAAACGAGAATTACTAGCATTAATGTTAAACTCTTCCAAATATACGATGTAGTCATCCAAAGTATTGTCTCTTAACTCTCTTAAGATTTTTCAATTTATTAATATGATCTACATTATTATCACAATGAGTGTTACTTAAATTAACATAGGTTCGTTTTTAATCTCTTTAATTAATAGAATGTATTTTCTGACTATTGATCTATCTTATTATAATTAATAGATTCAGTTCTTATATTCGTTAGTGAGGTACATAGGAAAAGAATTCCTGACCTCCTTAAATTCTACGTTTAGTGGAGTTGTGCTTCTATTATTCTCACCATTTTAATGAACTTAAACATTTTAGTCTCACTAATTCTGGTATTGTGTTAAGTAAAATATCACTCTTTTATAGGAATCTAGCAAAAGATTCAAATATTTAAATTAATTGACTATGCTCACGATAAAAATTGTCACTATTATTAAATCTCATAACTTTAATTTTTTAATTTATTTTCATAATTTCTTTGATAAATTTAAAATTACTCAAAGACTTAAATAATAGGAAACTAAATTCATAATGTGAAAGTCATTAATGAATGTGATAATACTTTTAACTTTCAATATAATATGAAAAGTAACTATAAATGTTAGTATACATCAATTATTTCACTTTTAATACCAACAGATACATTCATGGTGAATAGTTATCAAAATATGAGCAATGTATATTCATTAGATCATTACATAATATTTCAGTATCAACCAAAATTAGAATAAATTGAATGAATTAAACTTTGAATTATCAAAATTAAATGAATAACCTAATATATCAAAATTTTGAAAAAATATTAAATTCTAAGATACTGATGGAACATTAAAAAATTATGTAGATCTAAATAGTATTAAATAACTTATAAGTTCTAGGGTCAATTATTAAAATTATTCACTTATAGTGGTGTAATAGCAGCACTAAGGTCAATATATCAACAAAACATTTATGACGGTTTCACTTAAAATGTCTTTTCTCATAAGAAAAAATGACATCTGTCATCTCATTGCTTATTTTTGAGAGAAATTTCTTTCTTTTTCTGTTTTTTTAATATATTACTTAAGTGTCAATATAAAATTAATAACTAGTGAACGTTTCGACTTTAATCTCTTTTCCTTTTTCATACATATGAATATTAATATATTCAATATCTATATTTCCTCATGAGTGTTCTTAGCTATTTTAAAACAAAATAGAACAACTAAGATGGAAAAGAATTGATCATAAATATAGCCAGTAAATAATTTCTTCAATGCCTTATGTTTCTAACTATGTCAAATATTCTCATAACATACTTTCGTACTCTACTAGTATCATCATATTATATAGAAGTCAATTCATTGGTAAGAGTTTCTAATATTGACCTATCAAATTATTCCTTAATTAAGTCAAAAAATATTTCAACACTTCTATTATCAACAACAAAATTCATGATATTCTTTATAATTGTACTTCAAATAATAACCCGAGACAATTTATTATAATGCTCTCACATTTCAAATTGAACCTTCTATTCATCAATATTTTCAACAGTCATGAAATTAGGTCTTTTAATACAAAGAGCTAAATTTAGGTCTAAATATTCTAATATAATAAGAAGTTGTTCATATCAATCACTATAATTTGGTCCATTTAACCCAAAAATATAAGATAAAGGAGTATAAATAAACGGACTCATAACTTCAGCAACCGTCATTAAGCTCACATTACCATAATAATTTAGATAATCATTATGTACAAGTCTAATCATAGCTAAATTCATAAATATCATACAAATAATAATACATGATTCAAATTTAATACTACTATGATAATCAATAACTTTCAATAATTAATTAACAATACATAAAGTCAAATATATTCCCACCTTTGGGCAGAAGATTCTTCATGTAACATTTAGGTAGAACTCCAATCCAATATTCTCTAAAGCAATTTCTATCATGAGAGAAAATTGTAAAAATTATTCTCTCTATTATTCAATGAAATTTTGATTAACTATATATTCTATACCTTTTAGGGCAACTAAAATATGAAGATGAATAAAATTTACTAAATAATAAATTGCTTAATTATATTTACAAATTTAACCAACATTCACTGTACTTACATGATAGACAATTATGTAAGAGCATATTTACCATTCTAAATGTTAAAAATTATTTATAATATTTTTTAATGCAATTTCTTTTATGAGATAAAAATAACAATAATATTAATTACAAAGATATTATCTTCTATTATTTAATAATTTTAAATATTGTATATTTTAGGTCCTATGGGGCTACTAAAATATAAATAATACAAAATTCACTGAACAAAAATGCTTAATAAAATTACTATAATGAAATATCTATTATAAAATTACTAAAATATCTAATACAAAATTCACTTTTTGTAATATATAAAATTTACTATCCATATGAACTCCCATTCAAATTATGGAGTACAAAATATTGAGAGTAATTCAATAATAATAATTATCAAATTTATTGTATGTGATTAAATTTTATAGTACTTCTTTTGGTCAGCTAGGTAAGTAAAGTAGCGTGTGGAAAGATCCCCCTGCATAGCAGGGACCTAATTAAATAATCACGTGGTCCACTTCAAGACTTCTTGCCTAGACATCAACCTCTAATCATACCATAAAATAAAATCTAATCACAAGAAAATTTAAAATATAATCATAACTTATATAATTACTCATGTGTTGTATGCTTAAGAGATTATTATTATTATTATTATTATTATTATTATTATTATTATTTTATTCTATAGATATTAGTTTTAGTGGGTAGAAGCAATAAACCCATCTGGAAGGTCTTTTAATGATAGCACCTTCATGGTTGTCTCCTCCCTTTTTTATTTTAATTATTATGGACTGACTATCAAAAGTTCAATCATAAGAAAAAGAGAAAAATTGTACAGCAATTTGAGTGGCAACCCGATATTTATGATTTACTTTAAATCCAAAATATTGCTACCCAAACCATTATATTCTGTGAACATAATAATAATACGTTGATCATTATTACATAACACTAATGAACAAATGAAAAGTTTCTATAATAAATCATACATCAACATGATTATATGAACAAGTCAAAAGTTTGATATATTTATGTGAATCTCAAAGCTACTATTTTTTTAAAAACTATTTCCATAAGCATGCCACCCAACATGCTATAAATTAATTGGAAAAAATATAATAGAAGCTGGCATGCAAAATAGGAAATTGTATAACATGGTTGGGAATCAAAATTATTGCATTATAAAGAAGCACGATTGTGAGAGACAAATAAATAATACTTGTAGTCCACTAGCATATGTTCGAAATTCATTTAATTCATTTAAATCCATCATAATCCCATATTTAAACGAATGGAATTTAATACTTAAAATTTCATGATTTGCACACAAGTTCTATTCCATAAAACATGCTGCCCATTCCACGGGCAAATCATGAAAATTTCCATAAAATTTGCATGTAAGTTCACAAAAGGTATCGTGAAAATTTCTATTTATTTTATTTTTTATTCAAATCTATAGAAAATATGACAAGTAAAATCGTGAAAAAATATGAACTTCTATTTGTAAGCATGCTAACAAAAAAAATTATACGTCAACATATATTATTCAATCGAAAATAATCTAATACATGCAATCATTAATTTTTGCACATAATAATTATGCAAAAAATAGCATTTGATAATCAACAATTATGAAATCTATTATGCCTAAAAAATTGTGACGTGGCCTCTGATACCACATGTTGGATTTGAGTAATATGGAAGTGTACCTGGAATGTATTATAGATTTCACATGGAATAACAGGAACAATCTTACTGAGTGTAGAGTTTTCTCCCTAACACTTTCACCCGTAATACCAGCAGTTGATGGGTAATCACAAGTGTAAATTGTGTGTAGGAGGAACCCAGACTCCCCTATGCTTAAATAGAACCTTCCCATCATGCTTAAATAGAAAGAGAATCAATTACTGAAGAAATTGTCATTTTCTAAAATATGATGAGGTATCACTTTTATGCAAAATCTGAGAATTATATTGTATTAGATAATCTTACAAGATCTTAGAAGATATAATAGATCTTACGAGATCTAATAAATCCGACTCTGGAAGTGGCCTATTTCTCTTTATGAGGACCCAACGGGATGAACCCCAACATCCTCAAACCTGACATCCTTGCGCCCAGTGTGGATGTGGTTTTAGCTTGGGCTCTAATTAAACGTTCTGCCATGAGAGGGCCAAATTATTTAGTCAGAGACTACACGATGGCGTCAGGGATGTCGACGACATCACCCCATGTGGTCAGGGTGGCTGTGCTTAGGGGTGCAACTCCGGCTTATGAAACTCGAATTTACCTCTACCCAAACCCTAATCCTATTTATAAAATTTTAACTTTAACCCTATTTGTAAAACTTAAATTCTAATCCTATTTTTGAAAATTGGCTTCGAATTGAGTTTCAGGTTAAAATTTTTATTGATGAATTTATATTTTATTTAAGTAGTAAATTTAGAATTTCATATAAATATATAATAATAACAAATAATTTAAGTAAACATAATATTATATAGTGAAACTGCATATTTTAAAAATAATGACAATATAAAGAATATTTCTAGAAAAATTTAACACAGAAATAATATTAAAGGATTAAATTAGTGGATGTAAAAGTAAATGACAAAAATAAAAGATAAATAAAAATAATAATAATAAATTTTATTTATAATATAATTACAATATGTCAAACATGTATTCAAATATAAGTATAAATAACATAAACATACAAAAAATAAAGAAACATTGTTTAAATGGGTTGATGGGCAAAACCATGTTATTTCTAGTCCGGTCGTAGCTACTATTAGATGGGCGGGATCATAGGGTAAACTCAATGTGTCTTTAAAAATAATGTCTGCAATAACAGACAATATCTTATCTTTGATTATAATGAATAAAAGGGAAGGCATGCTGTGGAACTGCGCCGTTGTTGGATGACTTTTTGGAAAATAATTCGATGATTTTAGCCATTCATATAATTTTTTGTACTGATTATATGTATAAGAAAAAATCATCACAATGGTATTGATTATGTTGGATGTTGATTGAGAATGAGTGACATGCCACTGAACTTCGTTGTCCTTAGCTGGTATCTTTTTTTTTAATCTTTCTCTTGGCTAGTATCTATCTTCAATCGATAGCATGATTTTTGTTTCACGTTAGCAACATCCTGATCTGTTTTTACCTATTTTAGTTGAGAAGCATAAACTCTATTTTGCGATACTATGATTGTTGACAGATCCATGGCACGCTGTTGTAAATAGAGCTGTGGCTAGGCCCATTTTTACCAGCTGAACAAGTGACGAAGATACCCTTTTCCACTGCCAAAAACGTGCCTATTGTGATGATGTCATTGTGAAGGGGTGAATGAATGAAGCCGAACAATATGGATATGCCGTCCATGCCATCCAGGATGGCTTGGTCAATGGCCACAAGCCATCCATGGTTGCGCCCTGGAAGGTGTCAATGCTCTAGAGCACCTTGTACATCGCCAACCGCGCACCAGGAGCTAAACCTTTAGTCATCCTAGCTACATGACCAAAGTAATTAGCTACACTAGGAGCCTCGTCGCGAAGACCCATCAAATCCACATCCATTCGGCATCAATAGGCAATTCATCTTCATTGCTGACATCTTCATTGCTGACAGGTAAAATCCACCATTGCTGAATTTGACAGAAAGCCCATCTTCCCCACCCATGTTCTAAGTTGAAAAGTGTTTTCAGAAATGAAATAATTCACTAATATGCCACTGCCTTCCATTTGACAACAACTGTTAACGAGAGGAATATATACAATTTTATGTGGAGTTACTATGCAATTCATGAAATTACATAAGTATATCTATAATTTCAGTCAAATTATGTTGATATATATGAAAATTATCCTATTTTTTTACTCCTAATCATTACCTCTGCATTTTCATGTCACTCTTTTATTTTTCAAAAAAATTTTCATCCGTTTTCTAGCACCACTAGAAAATATAATTTTAAATTTCTTTGTCCACTAATAAAAAACATTTCTGGGTACATTTCATAGAGATCTATGCTTTGGCTATTAGATACAACGTTATATATATATATACAAAGCAGCTTCTGGTAGGGCTTGGATGTGACCAATAATTAATTTATTTATCGAATATGGATGAACATTAGTGTCAAATGTAACACGGTAATTTTCTTGAATATCTTAGTGTAATTGGGTTAATGGACCCATGTAAAACTATATAAATTGGGACATGATCAATTATATTACATGTACCAATCAATTGATTTTCTTTTGTGGTGGACATCCAAAACCATCCACATCAGTATTATGGAAATTAGAAGAGATTCTTGGAGTCTGTGCTTTATGATTATTATAGAAATTTTTTTGAAGAGATGTTATAGAATTAATTATTCTAAAAGAAAACATCGAAGGAATATATGCATTTTATCAAAAAAGGAAGATAGAGATTACTAATAGGATACTTGCACATAGTCCTCCCGTTAAAATTTAATGTTTTTTTTATCTATGTATAGATAAATTTAAAATTATCTTTGACATGCTTAACTCAAAATATTTAATATTATAAGCTGGCTTATAATATTTTAATTCTCCTTTGGAATATTTATGACATCTTAACTCAAACTTGCCCTACCCCAACTTGAATTGGATGGCACAGATGCTCTAATGGATGTTTAAGCACTGGGGAATGGATCATTTATGTGAGGAGGATTTGGAAAATAAGGTACTTTTGCTTTTGTTGATTTTGAAGAAAATCTCTACCCAATCAATTTTAAGCAAGAACAAGACAAAAGAAATATCCTAATGAGAAGGCCTTGGCTTTATGACCATCTCCTAATCTTGTTCCAAGGTATAAAGGCATCTTTAGAATATGGAAAGATTAGTATGTATTAAACATCTATGTGGCTAATACTGCTTTATATTCTAGCGCTAGTGAAGAAGGTGACATTGGGGATTCTCATTGGAAGATTTTTTGGATGTGACGAAACAAGCTAATTAATTCACGTGATTGAAGATTGTGGTGAATGTCAATGAGCCAATCAGGAGAGGAATTTTCATCCAATGCAGCTCATAAGGAAGGAAGAGACTATGATTCTAATATGAGAAGTTATCAGCCTTTTGCTTCTTATTTGCTTTGATGGGACACGTTCATAAAGAATGCCAAAGACATTAGGTGGGAAGGGACATTTCAGAAGCAAATATGTCATATAGAAGTTATTTAAGGGCTGGGTATAAATCAGTGAGACATTAGTGTGAGCTAGAGTATGTATTTGATAGAAAGTTTAAAGGTATTGCAGGTGGTATGATAGATATAGGGGAATTGGAAAATGAGGAATTGGTGAACTTAGAGAATAAATTGGGGGACATTATTATATTGAGGAAATGAAAAAAGAGAGGACGTGATTAGGCTGGCAAGAAAAGACATGGGGGTATATTGAAGATGGATGGTCACACTTTTTAGTAGAAGAAGGAATTTCATATATATATGTGTGTATATCAAGACTTGCAATTTCTAAGGCATGGGGAATCAAAGAAAGGGAAGTAGGCACGACTAGACAATGAGAGCAAAATATTAACAGTGAAGGCTGAAAAGATCTCTTAACCATGTGAGAAATAGATGATTGTAATAATTTGGAATTATGATGGGGCTTAGGAACTCAAGAAAAATACGGACTTTTTTTATATTGTAAAGAAGGAAGCTCCCTATTTGCTATTCCTTGTTGAGATAACATGGAAAAGAGCAAAAATGGAATAAATCATGAGGAAGTTATTTTTTTATTATTCTTTTGCAGTAGGTGGTGATGGGAGAAGGGGAAGTCTTGTGATGTTATGATAGAAGAATTTAGTATACAGTCATTTTCAAACTCTCATATAGACATCCATAGATTTAAAAGAAACCTCTTTGTCATTTTGTTGATTTCTTCGAGGCCCTGGAGAGTCATACAAGAAGTCAATTAAGGGCTCTTCTCAAACAGCTAAAATCAAGAATCATGGGACCATGGATGGTTTGAGGTGACTTTAATGAGGTACTGAGATCATTTGAATATATTAGCAACCACTTTAGACCAGATGGTCAAATGGAGTCTTTTTAAGAAGCAATATATTTTTGCTAAATTTTTAGCTTGGGTTTCACTGGGCTAGTAATGTCATGGTCAAATTGTAGGGTGGTTAGGATAGAGTTGAAGCAAGACTTGAAAGGATTTAGGTACTGGTGGATTGGGCTGAAATTTTTTCTCAATCAAGAGTGCAGCATAGGTTGGCATCATTTTCAGTTCATTGTCTTTTAACGGTGAGACGGGAGCAGGACAGAAGATCCTAGAAGGTTTAGAGATAGTTCAAATATGAGGAATACTGGTTAAAGTACCAAGAAGTGTTTGACATCATAAGGGAGGTGTGGGAAGGCCCACCTAGGAGGAACCTCTCCATATGGGGTAAGCAAGATAGAAATTATGGAATTGTGCCTGAAAATTGTGGGAACAGGATATACAAACATATAGAAATCTTCCTACATAAATTTTAAGTAATCAAAATCAGATTCAAAGCTCAAGGAGGAACCCTCGATTGAGGAGAGAGATAAATGAATTAAAGAAGAAGAAACCATAACTAATATCCTGCTTGAGGACGATGAGTTAAAATGGTAACGGCAGTCAAAGATTAATTGACTCCAACAGGGAGATAAAAATACATCTTAAGATTATAGATAGAGAACAAATGTGCATGTAATATACAAGTACTATAAATCTCTATTTGCGGTTGAACAAGTCATCTCATCTACTCACTCTATAGTTAGGAGAATATTAAAAGAATTAGATGCCCATAATCAGATGCTAACATGCTAGTTATCTATGGAAGAAGTCGTCAATTCTTTAAAAGGAATAGATATGATGAAATCTCTAGCCTTGATGGAATGTCTGCAAGTTTTTTTCCTTAGAAATTGGAATATTATGTGAGGTGATATTTGGACGACTTACTAGAAGTTTTTAGAATCAAATTCAGGGGCAAAGCAAGCCACACAGTTGAGTGAAATGAATCAGACTACCTTAAGACTCATAGCAAAGAAGGTGGGTGTCACACGATTATTTGAGTTTCAGCCAATAAGCTTATGTAATGTTATTTATAAAATGCTAGTGAAGGTTTTGGCAAATTGATTGAAGGGCTATTTTTTAGATATCATCTCTCCTCAATATAGCGCTTTTGTTCTAGGAAGGCAAATAATAAATAATATGCTATTGGCATACAAGGTCATCCATGTACTAAAGGGAGGAAAAAGGAAAGAAGAGCGGATATGGCGGTAAATCTTGAAATGGTTAAAGCATATGACTGAGTTGAATGGAGGTGTCTGTTCGCAATCTCACTGCAAGTGCACAGGTTGTAGATTGTAGTTTATAAATTATCGATCTACATGAAATTTGAGACTATAAACTTTGCTTTTAAGTACTTTCGTATTGAATATAAAGAGAATAAAGTAAATAAAATGGTAAAAAGTATAAAAGTGAAAAGAAAAATACAATTTAGAACTAGAATGAGTATTAAAAAATAAGAATATGAGTACCTAGGGTTTAAGGTTTCACATGTGTCTTTTGTAATGGGTAGTAGTATAATTATTTAATCCAGATATTGTTTATTAAAGGAGAACAAAACTTAATTATCCTTGTACCTTTTCTTCTAACATATAACCACCTATTCTCATGGGATTGAGTTAATTAGAATCCATTAAGTTCTATGGTTTGTTCACGGAACTCCTCAAGGTCATCATGACTATTCTCATAGTTCTAGATTTCTAGGTTTAATATATTGATTATCGTATATGAGATTTTCATTACTCGGTTACATCATCTAATATATGAAATTATGCCAAAGTACGGACCCATGTACGAAGTAAATATTAAAATCACAAGATATTAAATTAACAATAATATCCATCATAAATAAATTAAAATCACACCTCACTATATTGCACACATGATACATCATAAACTCTAGATTTAAGGCTTAATCGAACATATTTAAGTCCAAAATAAAATTAAAATTGAAATCCATCTTAAACAAGATAATTAAAATTAAAAAAGAAAAAGAGAAAGAAGAGCTTATTGGTTGGAGTCCCGATGATGTGTTGGCTACTTTATGCAACTTGCCGCTCTGCCTCTTGCCTCGTGTTCTCTACCCCTGCAGGGACATTTCAATTGCTCTGAAATGGGCCCAATCTTCATCCAACGCAATTTGAATTGCGTTGCATTTACTTGCGCAAATCAGCTGCCTCGACATGATCGTGCGTAGATTGGTTGGGCTGAATATTTCAGCAATAACTGGTTGTGGGGCCCACTGCTAGGAAGGTATAGTTGAGGCGGAGTTGAATTATTGCATGGGAAATTTGAATTTTTGGATGGCATCATGGGCTGCTGCTGATTCAAAGATGCTTCGGACGGCTGAATTTAATGTGGCTTGGACGCTTGAGCCGTGAAAAACTTGGACAAAGTTTTCTGCATGGTTTAATGGACGGTGATGATTATTTGATTTGGAGTTTTCCAGCCTTAAATGGACTGCTGTGATGGGCGATGCGTTAATGGCTTGACCATACATCTGCATTGCATGGAATGGACGCAAATGCTGCTGCCATTGGACGGTTAATATTGCTTTGATCACAAAAATGTACGGTTCTCATTTCTGGTTTATTATTATTTTTTGATAAAATATTTCTGGTTTAATTGAACGCACATGATTTGAGCTTTGGACGGCTGGATTGGGCGCGTGCATGGCTGGAATTTTTGCGGGGTCCACAACTTGAATTAATGGGCAGTCTGACTGCTAAGGGGCAGTGATATTTTGGACATTAATTTCATGGGATCTGATGCGCTGAAATATGGACTGGATGAGTTGGACGGTCCAGATTTCAGGTTGGACAGTTGGATCATGGCTAGGATCTGCAGCCGTTAATTTGAAGGGCTGAAACGGACGGTTAGGATTGAGCTTGGGCTATTTGGACGGTGCTGGAGAATTAAAAAGGGACTTTAATTTCTGGACAGCATGATGGACGGCTGGGATGATTTCACGGCTGAAATTTTTAGAGGCTATGCTGATTTTCTGATGAGAGTGGACGGCTTTGATGGCTGTTTGCAGCTGATTTAAATGGTAGGCCTCACGACCGGAATCTGCCACCCCGCATAAAATAACTATTTAAATTATTACTTGATCAAATTAATAGACAGGTGGTTAAAATTATTTGAAACCCAACAAAAACATCAAACACACTTGATTTTATAGCAATAAATAAAAATATAATTTCAAGCTAAAATATCACAAAATTTATTTAAATAACTTGAAATTAATATTTAATGTCAAAATGTTGCCAAAACATATTTTAAAATAAATTTCACATTAAACTTAATTACTTATCACCAAATATATAATAATTTAACAATTATCAGTATCTTGTGATGCGTAAAATAAATTTTGATAAGCGTTGGATTTGGCGGGTCTTTACTCTTTAGTTGTGTATCCTCTGTCACCTACACGGTTAGCTTCGTAGTATAATGACACATGCCGTCTACCTAAGTACAGGGCGAAGGTATGGGGATCCACTCCGCCCCTATATTTTTCTCTCATGCGAAGAGGGACTGTCTATAATAGGAAGGTCTTGTAAAGGAAAACTCAAGGGAGTTCGAATTTATAGAAAGAGCGTCCTTTCCACTTATTCTTTTTAGATGATAGCCTTTTTTTTTTTTTTTTTTTTTTTAAAATAGATGATGCCTTTTTTTCTTAGGTGAGAGGGATTGGGAGGTAAATATTTAAAGATAATACTCCATACCTGTGAAATGTGTTTGGGTCGAAAGGTCAATATGGATAAAATGACTATTTTTTCAGCAGAAACACATTGCTAAAATAAAAAGAAAAATTGAAAGTAGCTTTGACTAAATGGGGAAAAGCTTAGAAGTCTACATAGGCCCGCTTGCTTGGTTAGGGAGAAAAGAAAAAAGTAGTTTTTCAAAATATTAAGAAAAGAGTGTAGAATAGAAATCAAGGAAAGCAAAACAAATTGATCTCATTAGGGGAACGAGATGATGATAAAAGCTATTGCCCAAGCATTTCAAGTGAATAATTAAATGCAATGCTAAGTTGATTTTAGTGCGGCAAAAAGGATGGGTAAAGAAGAATAAGTTGGATGTCATGGGTAGATTTGTGTAGAACCAAAGTAGGTGGAGGCATGGGTTTAGAAGAATTGAGGATCTTCAATTTGGCTTTAGTGGCAAGACAAGCATGGCAGGTGGCTATAGAGAAGGATTCGCTTTGCCATAAACAGTTTGAAGCAAAATATTTTTCAAAAGAAGACTTTTGGACATTCAAACTCTGAAGGTATAGTTCATATATGTGGAGAAGTTTTTTTACAACAAGATGACTTCTCCTCAAAGGGAGCAAATGGAAGGTGGGAGATGGACAGAAAATTTAATTCTTCGCTAATAATTGGGCTAATAGAAAACTACAAAAGGCAGGACCCCTACCATGTGATATAGTGGATGAAGTTCTGGTATCTAATTTTATTGATACAAGGAAAAAATGTAGCAAAAGGATAAGATCATTTGTGCTGCAGGAATGCATGGGCGGGAATATATTCAGCATGTGCCCATATCAAGGATAGGAGGTGAAGATCAGATATTTTGGGAGCTAAAAGCTAATGGGCATTTTTTAGTTCAATCAGCTGAACGCTTAGCCCTCGATGAGACTCTTGAAGGTGCTCCTTTCAGCTTACCAAGTGAAGATAACCGAAGTATCATTAAGGCTTTGTGCAGAATAAAAATCTCAATAAAGATTTATGTTTTTAGATAGCGTATATTATTAAATTCAATCCCCATTAGATCAAATTTGGTTTGGAGCAGTGTTCAGGTCACCCACTATGTTTATTCTATTCTGTGCAAGTGGAAGATCTTTTCCATATTTTCTAGGATTACAACCATGTCAAAGGAATTATAAGAGGGATCCTCCTCAATATCTTGGTAGATGGGATCTTCTCTTCTACTCTGAATGATATCTTAAGAAAGCTAGTTGAAAGGAGCATCGTCCCAATTGAATGAAGTCTATGTATGGAGTGTTAATTATCTTCATTAGTGAAGTCTATGTATGGAGTGTTAATTATCTTCATTAGTGTATGTCTGCAAAGATAGCTCTAAAATGTGAAGTTAGCTATATGAATAGCCTAAGTAGGTGAAAACAACTGCAGTAAGGAAGGTGGAAACTAAGTGTAGATGTTGGGCATAATATTAATGGAAATTTGATTCTCTTTGGGGCTATATTGAGAAGCCATGAGAGGCGCTTTATTGCTGTAGGGTGTTGGCAATGTAGGGGCTTTGCTCCACCTTCATTGATGGAATTGGCAATGGTATTAGAGGGTATAATATGTGAACATGGAAACGGGGGTAAACAATATTGATGTTGAGAGTGACTCTCTCATTTCTATACACTAGTTAAGAGGGATTGACTTCACTACCTCAACCTGAGTTTTGATAAAGCTGAGTGTTATCGACCAGTGCTCCCAACCGTTGGATCGCGCGGGCTCGTTCTGGACCATTGGATGAGATGCCGAAACTGCGGCGTAAGAAGATGAATTAATGCTTGGGAATTTTGTGCACAGGCCCCCTGTTAGGCTGGAATTTTGTGCACAGGCCCTTCCTTCATTCCTCTTTCCTTCACGCCTCTCTCTCCCCCGATGCTCCCTCCGGTGACCTTTCACCATTCTGTTAGCGACGCCCCTGGTCCATCTCTCTTGCTAACTCATTTGCGGCCAAACCCCAACCTGCACATTCAGTTGCCCGCCGCCTCTCCTCCCTAGCTTGGAGATTGTGGCAACAGCCAGTTCAAACACCTGAGTGTTCAGGATCACTCCATCGCCGACCCCGCCAAAATCCGTCAGGTTGAACGCCACCGGCCGGAGATTCGGCCATGCGATTACGGGGGCCCACCGGAAGCTCAGAAAGTCATCACCGAAGTTCCCCTGCCACATGAAAAACAAGGCAAACCCGGCAATCCAGAGGACGGCAATTAAGGTCTTGTGCGACCAGACAATTGCCGGGACCCACCGCTAGAAATCCACCCGTTGGGGACTGAACCGACCAGACAAAGACGGTTCCCCCATGATCGGAGATCAAGAAGAGGGATTGTTCCTAAAGCAAAGTGTTCCATAACCCCTCTCGTGAGCAAAAAGAACCCCAAATCTCAAACAGGAAAATTCAACGCAAGACAACGTTAGAGGTGAGGAATTAGACGCCAAAAACTAGCCCCATATCAGAAGAAAATAAACAGCTCAGACGAGCAGCAGACAAACTCAGGAGAGGGAAGAGATTTGGAGGCGGACATATCCGTAGCCATTTGCTTCTTCCCGGGGCAACTTCCCATTCAATTCCATTCCACCGAGTTTTTTTTATTTGAGATATTGGAGCTTGGAGTGGATTAAAAGTGAAGAGGGATCTGCTCTTGCAGGTGTGGTACGTCAAACCGAAAACCAACTCCAAATCCACTGTTCTTCTTCGCATAGCAGCGTCGTTCGTAGCTTGGTTTGCCCCCTGGATTTTATATGGATTTACTCATTTATTAGGACCGGAGGTGGCAGGTTATGTGCGCATCCAATGTCCAAACAATTAGGTACGGAATTCGCTCCGCTACAGGAAGAGGGACAGGGAGAGGGAGAGGGCGAGACGGGGGGAGAAGGAGAGGGAGAGGAAGAGGGAGAGGGCTGGGCGGGCGGGAGAAGAATCGCAAGAACGCGGCTGGCGTGGCGGGGTAGGGAGAGGGAGAGGGAGAGGGTGGGATGGGCGGGGCAGCGAGAGGGAGAGGCTGGGAGGGAAGACGAGCAGGAGAGGGAGAGGGCTAGCAATTTAGGTGAGCGTTGAAAGAGAGAGGGAGATGAGAGAGGGAGACGAGAGCGCGGAGAGAGACGTGAGGGGCTGGCCGCAAATCTCCCATTCCGACAAGGAGAGATGATTCTTTGCGGCCGGGCTAAGTCGCCGTTTCTCCATCCGCTGCCCGCTGCCCGCTGCGCGCGTAAACGTCGTTGGATCGAGTAGGTTGCTGCTCAGCCGTGCGATGGAAAAATGACATTTTCCTCCCCGCGACTATTCAACCATTCCATGACAGCACCATTTTAAAAACCCCTCCCACGAAATCTGCCAGAACTTTTCGCCCCATCCCGCTTGCGGACTATCTTCCTAGTCTCTCATTCTGCCTCCCTTCCTCTCCCGATCTCTCCCATTCCGCCCGAACTGGATCTTTGTATCCCTATTCCTCTTCCTTTCGGCCACGACTTAGCTCACCCGATCTCTCTCCCTCTCTTTCTCTCTTTCGGCCATGACACCGGCACCCGATCACTACCGCTCGCTGTTTTTCAGCACTGCAGTCCCTTCCAGATACAAAGCAGCGCGACTGACTTTTCCCGGGCAATGACTCGTCGTGGTGTAGACGAGCGTCGATTTGTCCGCTGCTGCTTGTAGCCTCGAGAATCTCTCTTTTCTCGGCGTCGAGTTCTTCCGCAGCAGTAAGCGGCACCCCTTCTGGCATCGATTTGTCCGCTAACGCTACCTCCCTCCCTCTCTCTCTCTCTCTCTCTCTCTCTCTCTCTCTCTCTCTCCCCCCCTTCCATGGACAGCTCTTCATTTTTCGCCCCTCTCCTCTCCGATCTCTCCTTGTCGGCAATCAGCAGTACTCCCCACATTAGAGCATCTATGGATCTCTCAAGAGCCTACAAGCTTCAACGACGCTAGCTATTTCATGGGGAACCATCTCAGGACTTTCCCTCACATGTAAAAAACACAGGCATTTTAGTTAGCAGCAATAAACTGCTAGCAGAAATCAATACATTCGGCACTCAAAAGCTGTGACCTTGATGAGCGTGTGAAGTTCTCAGCTGTACTGCCACTGTCACTTCTTGAGCATTGAGACAAATGATCTGAAAAACAACTAGTCGAGTTTCTCAATTTTGTTAGGATGCATGGGTCTTTTATTGTAATAGAGGCTAATATAGAAAAAGAATTGAGTTGGGGAGATCAATTTGTTGATTTGGTAGTTGAAAGAGCTACAATGGCTGCCACTATTCTTCCTCGTGTTCCTTTTGTTTTGAAGATTCGGGGTTCTATAGTGCCTAAAACAGATGAAATAGCGAACTTCAGTTCAAAAATGTCCACAGCTGGAGAAAATTGTCATCAAATTATCAATGAAACTCACGGGTTACTTTTGGATGTCACTCCCATGGTTTGTGTTACAAAAAGGAATTTTTATGGTTCATGAGTTATTCAAAGTTGATGAAAAATGTAGCTTTGTTACTTCTTGCTATTTCATCTCCCAATATGTTTTGTCCCTTCTTTTATTCTTACTGAGAGAGTCTTCATCTTTTTCCAAAGTCTTCCATTTTTATTGGTTTGGATTTGCTATCTGGAAGGGACTGTAGTGCTGAAAAACAGCGAGCGGTTGTGATCGGGTGCCGGTGTCGTGGCCGAAAGGGAGAACGAGAAGGAGAGAGATCGGGTGAGCTAAGTCGTGGCCGAAAGGGAGAGGAATAGGGATACAAAGATCCAGTTCGGGTGGTATGGGAGAGATCAGGAGAGGAAGGGAGGCGGAATGGGAGACTAGGAAGATAGTCCGCACACGGGATGGGGCGGAAAGTTCGGGCAGGTTTCGTGAGAGGGGTTTTTGAAATGGTGCTGTCATGGAATGGTTGAATAGTCGTGGGGAGGAAAATATCATTTTTCCATCGCACGGCTGAGCAGCAACCTGCCCGATCCAACGGCGTTTACGCACGCAACGGGTAGCGGACGGAGAAACGGCGAATTAGCCCGGCCGCAAAGAATCATCTCTCGTGGAAGAAATAAAGTTATATGAAGTTCTGCATGTCCTTAGAAGAAGGAATATTGTGGTTCATCAACTAGTAAGGTATGTA
The DNA here is from genome assembly GCA_030490835.1 of Annona cherimola. Taxonomy (NCBI): domain Eukaryota; kingdom Viridiplantae; phylum Streptophyta; class Magnoliopsida; order Magnoliales; family Annonaceae; genus Annona; species Annona cherimola. The sequence goes on along the minus strand of CM059972.1, from coordinate 81,435,678 downwards.
TTATCTGGTGATTCTGAACACTATTGTTGGAGGGTTTCTTCCCCTCATTGTATTACAGAATATCTTTGCAAGGATATTATTTTTTCGATGCATTCAGGGCTCTTTTCCTTTCTTTCTCCGAGATTATCTTAGCCTTAGAGAAGAGAGGGAGAGGTTTGTGCACACCCTCTAACTTTCATAAAAAAAATGGCTGAGATGCCGAATGTAAGAATGGAGAAGTAAAACTATAATGGGGAGCAATTTTAATCAGAGTAACATGACGGTAGACGGAAGTTGAGATTGAGAGATAAAGTCCTTGAAAATTTCGAGAGATGAAAATAAGTAGGGGTGGGAATCGGGGCGGGTCGGGGCGGGTCAACCTGCTGACCCGTTTTCTGATATTTTACATTAAAAAGAAAAACCACGTTTAATGCTAATATTCATGTTTTATTTAATTATTTATATTTACTTTGATTGATTAATAATAGATTCAAGCATATAGTAATTAAATTTAATATAAATTTGTCTTTATACTTGATAGTTTTATAAATTTTTAAAAATTTCTTACTTGACCCGCAATTTTTTACCCGACCCGTTGACCCGATACCGACCCGAATTTTGTCCCGAGACCTTGTAAAAAAAAGTAAGGGTCAAACCGACCTTGTCCCGACCCGGTATAAAATAAGGGTCAAACAAAATTTTTGAAAAGGAGGGTCAGGGTTGGGCACACCCTGACCCGCCCCGACCCGCCCCGATTCCCACCCCTAAAAATAAGGTAATGGCAAATGGAGGTAAGAATTGAGGAAAATAGCTAATGTATGTCAAGATAGTTGACATGAGTTGTATGACTTGTGTCTGTAAGAGGTTCGAGGTTTGAAATTTTGATTAGGGCATTAGCCTCCACATAAAAAGGGGAAAAACACACGAAGAAAAGGGGACTTAAGTACGTTGTTGGCATATGCCTTATTTAATATATTCAATTAAATGTAACTATATGTGATTAAATATAGTTAGAAAAGAAAAATAATATCTAAAAAGCAATACTAAAAATATAATTAAATAGTATTATATGCGAGTAGATAAAGTTGTATGCGATAACATAATATTATACAAAATAAATAAAGTTATATATATATATAACCAGATCACATTATATCTGAATAGATAAAGTTATTGATAGTTAAATGTCATTAATTATAATAAAATGACGCTACATGAAATTAAATATTATCATTTTTAAATACAATTATATTTTATGAAATTTAGTTGCAATTCAAATCTCCGCAAGAAGTGATATATATACCTCTGTTGTGTATTTATACCTTTACTATGTCACAAAAAATTAAATAATTTATTAAGTTTTATTAAAATATAAGATTAAATTAAGTTCAAAAGAGTTATATCTAGCTTGACATAGACACGTTGGTTCACTTGAATAAAATAGTTAAATGCAAATAATGAAGTTAAATATAGTGAAATAAGATTAACATTGTTATAAACAACTAAATCTTAACAATAACATCAACTTACCTTTGTCAAAGTAGCACAGATTTTTAAAATTTTTTAAAAATATATACGTATATTCAAAACTAGTAAAATTTAGTTTATATGTTAAATACACTTAGATAAATAAGTGTATAAAGAAAAAAATAAAAAATATTGTAAATAAATTTTTTAAGATGGGATAAGTAAGACATTTACTTAGCTCAACCAACATAATCATTTCTTTGCAGAGCAATCAATCCCCGAGAGATGTATTTGACGGGCGCCGATCTCCTGCACCTGGGAGCAGGCAACGCATGACACACCTATTTTTTTTATTTTATTTTTGAATTTTTTTTCTAAAAATGTTAATATAGGTGTATTTAACATGTGTATAAATTTTTACCATTTTTGGAGTATTTTAGATATTTATTTTTTATTTTTGAAAATCAGTGAAATTACTAAAATGTCACTGATTTTCAAAAATAAAAAATAAATATCTAAAAATCTCCAAAAATGATAAAAATTTATATATATGTTAAATACACTTAGACTAACAAGTTTAAGAAAAAAATTTCAAAAAAAAATTTCAAAAAATAAGTGTATATGCGCGGGACCCGAGTGCATGAGATCGGCGCCCGTATTTGACGGTGTCTCAAACGGAAGCGGGTACTGAGCTGGACGTTTTTGACGTCAAGCTGCTATTATTATTAGCAAAACCTACGATATTCTTTGTTGGAAGCATCAAATATGCCATTGGCCCTTTCAAAAAAGAGAAAAAAGCGGTTGGCCATTTACAGCACCAAAAGTGAACAGCTTGGGTAAAAAGTCGTGTGGGAAAACGACACCATCCATGGGTATTAATAATGGAGAGTAGCTTCAACTCAATGGTAACTCACCCGTGGGAAATCTCCGCGAAAACTCATTCGAAAAATGTAATTTTTATTGTTTTTTATACAATAGATTTAAAATATAATTTTAACCTTTGATAATAAATATTTTAAAACACGTTATATTAATTAATAAAATGTAATTGAAGAATTTCAATATAGGCGTAGTTTTAACTAGAAATGATACATATAATGCAATTTATACGATCCAAAATTATATGTATATATATTTTAACTAGATCAGCGTAAAAAAAGACTTCCTATATTACTAAAATTTTGTTATGTTATTTTCATCTGATAAATTTATATTTTGAATAATTTTTACTTATGTAATATTATATTAACATCCGACTTGTTTGAATTTTATTATTAATGGTGAAAAAATAATATTTTAAATATAATGCATGGTCTGATTTTTGAAATATAAAAAATATAATTTTTAGCAGGGGTCCTGCGTATGAATTCCCACTGATGCCCGTTCCTTTTTTTTTGATAACGGGTCTATTCTATACCTACCCTCTTTCGATTCGAGAGGGAGTAGGGATAGAGAGATCTAAGTAATTTATTGCCAAAAAGTTGTCTGTACAAATTTTTCCAACAACAGCATTGGGAGGAATACCCCACCACGACAAAATGTTTGTGGTAGACACCGCGGCTAGGTCAGCAAGGGAATGCGCCACAGCATTTCCCTGCCGTAAAACATGATGGACAGAAAAGGACTCATTTCCTTTAAGAATAGATCTAATATCATCAATGATAATACCCGCAGGGGAGGAGAGAGGTTCGTCATTGGACAGGTAATCACAAAGCAGAAGAGAGTCAGTCTCAAACAACGCAAATCTGATTTTTAGTTGAACGGCCCATTTGATCCCCAGCAAAAAGGCGGTCGCTTCAGTGAACAACGGCTCTCTCGATCCTTGACACCTCCAACCCCGTGCAGCGATAAAAAGCCCCCTAGAGTCCCTTATCACAGCCGCACAGCCAAAACCATCCATTACCCCTCGATTCCGAGCATCCGTGTTAATCTTGACGAAACCAAGAGGCGGTTTGAGCCATCTGGTTACAAATGCTCTTGTTAGCGTCGTCCCCGATTGGATTAGCGCCTTTGCCGTTTGGTATTGATTGCGAAATTCTGTGCACCAAGCAATGGTATCCGAAATACTCGGTTGAGAGCCATCCACTCTGAGCATGTTCCTCAGAAACCAGATCCTCCAGCAGCACAGGATAAAGAAACCCAAGTCGTCGTGTCTCTTTGCCTGCACACAAGCATCCAAAATCTCCAGAACAGTCGACCCATGAGGACCCGGTCCCGCAGCAACCAAACAAACCCCACCAGTCACACCACATTCCAGGAACAGGTGATTAATGTTTTCAGACTCAATTCCGCAGAAGACGCAGCGTGTGTCAATTTCAATGCCCCTGTGATTCAGATTTTGTCGGGTCGGAAGAACATCCCTTGCAAGCCGCCATCCAAAAATGAGCACCTTTGTCGGTAATGGCAACCGCCAGATTGCCCTGAAGATCTCCGGGGCACTGGGGATTGCGGTCCCCAAGCATAGTAATCTGTAAGCCGACCTCACCGTGTATTGTCCGTTAGGTTCATGGGTCCAGTATAGGCAATCAACTACCTGCCCCACCGGGATGGGGATCCCGCAAACCTCCTGCCACCGTTCCTCACCCTATGCCGCAATCACCCGGTCCCTAATCCAAGACTTAGACTCGCTGTCGATAAGGTGACTGACCGTCATATCCTCTGGTAAGTATGAAGGAAGGGGCCCCGCTTTCCTCACCTTAGAATCCAGCCAATTGTCAGAAAAAACCTTCACCTGGTTCCCCGTGCCAATCCTCCATCGGCACCCCAATTGTATCACATCTCTTGCTTTCAAAATACACTTCCAAGTAAAGGAGTCCGATGGTTTTGTCTTGCAGCTCCAGATGTCAGTAGTTGGAAAATATCTGGCCTTCAGGACATTTAGGCAAAGGGAGTTGTAACCCGATACAAGACGCCAGACCTGCTTGGCGAGGAGAGCTAGGTTGAAGTTGTGGAAGTCCCTGAAACCCATCCCGCCACCGCGCTTGGACTTGCACATGTCCTTCCAGGCGACCCAGCTCATCTTCCGTTTGCCGTCATTCTCCCCCCACCAAAATTTACTGAGCAGCCCGTTTAGATCATTACAAAAAGATTTGGGCATTAAGAACAGGCTCATAGTGTATGACGGTATTGCCTGACACACCGCCTTGATCAGCACTTCTTTCCCGCCTGCCGAGAGCAACCTACCTTTCCACCCCTGGATGCGATTCCAGACCCGATCCCTAATACTTCTGAAGAAATCCCCTTTTGATTTGCCTAACCATACTGGGAGGCCCAAGTAATGGTGAAGGTCCCGCCTGGAGGACCTAAACATTTGGATCAGCCTTGTTCTTGTGTGAGAGTCAGTATTTGAGCTGAAGTGGATAGCCGTTTTGTCCACATTTACCATCTGGCCTGAGTCGCATGCATACTGGTTTAAAAGTTCAAGTAGATGTCCCACCTCTACCACATTTGCCCGAATAAAGATGATTGCATCGTCCGCGAACAGCAGGTGGGAGATCGTCGGGCCCCTCTCCTTTAGTCTGATACCATGAATGGCGCCGCCGGCAATCGCCTTGTAGATCAGAGCCGAAAGCCCCTCAGCGCACAGTAGAAACAGGTAAGGGGAAAGAGGATCCCCTTGTCTTAGGCCCCGTTGGGAGTGGAAGAAAGAAGATTTGAAGCCATTGACATTCACCCGGTATTTAACAGTAGAGATGCAACTCAGAATCCAGTTAATCCACACAGGGCAGAAGTTCATAGCCACCATAACCCGCTTTAGAAAGTTCCATTCCACCCTGTCATAGGCTTTGGACATGTCTAGCTTGATTGCCATTTCGTGCTTGCGCCCCCTCTTCCGCATTCGCAGGGAATGAATAATTTCATAGGCGATGAGCATGTTGTCGGTGATGAGACGACCCGGGACAAAAGCGCTTTGCTCGTCGCCAATGATGACATGAAGGATCGTCTTGAGTCGATTAGCCAACACCTTAGCCAAAATTTTATACACAACGTTGCAAAGACTGATGGGCCTGAATTGGGAGAGACTTTGAGCATCGGCTATCTTCGGTATCAAGATCAATGTGGTTGTATTCAGATCCTCGATTAGTCTGCGTTGCCGATCCATATTCCTTTCCATCATGAACTGTTTGCACCACTTTATAATGTCGGCCCCCACAGTGCTCCAATGTCGTTGGCAAAAACCTGCCGACAGTCCGTCCGGTCCCGGCGCTTTGGTAGGACCCATACTTTGAACCGCCTTGGTTACTTCATCAGCCGAGAGAGGTTTTGTCAGACATAGCCTTTGATCATTAGAAATTCTTCTCAGAATGCAGTTCTCCACCCATGGCGCCGAGGTGTGGGAGGTCGCCGAGAAAATATCAGAGAAGTGCTTAGTCGCCAAATCCAAAATCTGGTCCTGCCCCCTTACCCAGTTACCACTAGAATCCCTTAAAGCATCGATGGTATTCGCTCTTTTTCTGTTGGAAGCCATACGGTGGAAAAAACTTGTATTTCGATCACCCTGGTGGAGCCAATGCGTCTTTGCCCGGACCCTCCACATTTACTCTTCATCCTCCAGCAGAAGGTTGATTTGGCGGTTCAGTTTCTGAATGGCGCTATCCCTTTCATCACTTGGGTCCATTGCGGAGAGACCCTCAACTTCTCTGTTTTTGCGGTAAATACTCTTCCGAAGATTACCCCTTTTTCGACGATTCCACAGAGAAAGTTCCAAAGCGAGCCGCTTGGTTTTCCAAAAAATCTTATCCCCATCCTGCAACCCCCTAGGCATCTGAGATTCCCACACCTGGTTCACAATTCTAGTAGCCCCATCATCTCTATTCCAGAATAGTTCATACCTGAAATCCCTTGGCGGTCGTCTTCTACCCATGTTTGAATCAAACACCAATAGTAACGGACAATGGTCGGAGGTCGGGGATTGAAGGTTGGTGATCTTCGCATGAGGGTGGAGGTTAATCCATGATGGGGTAGATAGCCCCCTATCAAGCTTCGCTTCCACCCTTTGATGCCCCCGTCTGTTATTTGTCCATGTCATTTGTGCTCCAGAGGATCCCAAATCCATTAGGTTGCAAGAATCAGTGGTTTCGCGGAAGCGATCCAATTGGGCTTGGGGCCGAGGTCTTTCGCTAATGTACTCGCCATGTGATAGTACCTCATTGAAATCCCCCATTACAAGCCAGGGGTTCGTGTCTTCATAGCTTAGCTGATTGAGAGTGTGCTAGCTCAGGTGTCGATGGTGAGTTTCAGGGTGTCCGTAGAACCCGGTAAATCGCCACCCGCAAAAATCGGCATCAATGTGGTGGTTGAAAAAGCTTCTGATAGTAGCAGCTTTGTTGTTATTCCACAGAAGGGCCAGACCTCCCCTCCGCGCTTGAGGATCCACCACAAAGCACCCGTCAAAACGAAGTCTTCTTCTGATACCATCCATCTCCTTTGAGTAGCATTTTGTTTCGCAAAGGAAGACCAAACAGGGCTCTTTTCTCCTTACCAGATCTAGGAGGTTCCGAATTGCCCGGGGGTTCCCAAGCCCCCGGCAATTCCAAGCTAGGATTGCCATATTAGTTGAGGCGTGGCTGCTGGCTACCCGCAGCCTCCGCCTCATTCATATCGGTCCGCAGCCCTTGTCTGCTTCTCTTTTGTATTCCTCTCAGGTCTTCCCATTCGCTGGATAGGCCCCTCTTTGTGGAGGCCGCAGGCATAGGTTGGCATTCCATCCTTTCAGTTATGTGTAGTTCATCCCGCATTCGGGCCCTTCTCTTCCACTTGTTGCCCCCTTGCTTCTGGATCACACAGCCCTCTCCCTGTTCCTCCATCCCTTTACCATCCCATATCTGAACCTCATACAGTCCATCCATCTCCCCCTCAGTGTGACGCTGGTCATTCCCCTTCTTCTACATGCAGTTATAATGTTACTATAAAAGAATGAAATGATGCTTTTCATCAAAATAAATAAATAAATAAAAACGTAATGATGTATGATGGGGACAAGGACAGGAGAATTAACGAAGTCCATCTAGCTGCCCGGGCCTGGCCCACCTTGTGAATGAGTGGCCTGATTCGTCACACCCATCACTTTCTCATTTCAAATCCTGGTCCACATGCACGTACGTACGTTCATATAACACCACACGATGAAACCTGCGCCAACGAGGGAAGGAAAGGTAGAGGTCTATTTAAAGGAGAGCAGCCGAGAAGGCAAAGGAAAAAGAAAAAATGGCTTCGACTTCAGCGAGTAACATTGCGAACCAGGTGGAACACGCGTTGTCGTCGGGAATGTTATCGTCCAGAACTCCAAAGCTCAGGTCCGCGTTGATACTCTATGACCAACACTACCCGCCTCGTTTTTCCAGAAAGGTACGCAATTCGTATTTCTCTGTGCAGCTCTTGGCTCTCGTTCCTGCATTTTAATTTGGTTTGTTTTTCCTCCTCCTTCAGTCAATCTTGGTTGTGATCATTTGTGGCCAAGCTCTCTTTTTATTTAATATTATTATTTTTTAAATCCATAAGCAAGCTCACGTGAAATTTGGCAGTTACCTGTATGTATTTTATCCATTTTCGAAATATAAAATAAATTTCAAAAATTGACAAATTTTATAAAAAATAAAGTATAGATGGGGACCACAAATAGACTTTAAATAAATAAAGGTGTTTGCAAGGCAGAGGCAAATGATTACATCGTTTCGATCTGCAGTCTCTTAATTTCTCTATTGGCATACTTGTTTGGTTCCGCTCAGAACCGTAATTAATTAAGTAGTCGTGTAGCCAAACACACCACACAAATTAAGGGTGTGTTTGACCATTTACAAAAGTTGTCAAGTTAAAATTTTTCGCTCTCCGTAACTATTTTTTTTTTTAAATTATTTTTTAAATATTTTTCTATATAATAACACTGCTTTTTAATCATTTTTACACAACCTTCAATACAACTAACCTATTTATTTTAAAATTATTTTCTTTACTCCTCGTCATTATTCCTACAATATCACCTCATTTGACAACTTTTATTCTTTAAAAGTTTTCATCAAAAGTTTTATTCATTACCAAACGTATCTTAAAATTTCAAAAATTTAGGCAGTCTACTTAACATCTCTTGTTTCTACCATGAAATGAATGGCTTCTATAACTTTCATCTGATCACTAAATTTCGTGGTTATTATTATTATAATTATAATTTTTTATTTTATTTTTTCAGGTAGCCGCGGAAGCAATAGCGACGTTTCTGCTTGTTTTTGTGACGTGTGGTTCAGCTGCACTGAGCGCGAGCAACGAACGACCAATCTCCCCACTGGGTGCATCGGTTGCAGGGGGACTCATCGTAACGGTCATGATCTACTCCGTCGGCCACGTCTCCGGCGCCCACATGAACCCCGCCGTCACATTAGCATTTGCCGCTGTCCGTCGCTTCCCATGGAAGCAGGTATGGATATATATATGCACTCGATCATCGTCCATATTATTCAATCCTGTGCAGCAGTTCATGATCTTGTTTGAAAGATTTTGATTTGGCATGCACTTATCTATGAATCATGATCCGGATGAGTTGATTCAATTGCATTGGCCGGAGAAACGCAAACATGTGATTCGTTGTAATGCTTACATGTCACTATCATCATAAAGTATGATTGTTCATTCGGTATTGATATATAAGCAGCAGACGTTTGGCTGCCAATTGGCTGCATACATACTATGGTTACACTTACATGCAACTAAAACCATGCTAAGTTGCTACATATACGAATATGATACAGAGTAGTCTATTACAAAATCAGCCTACATGTTGTGAAATATGATAATATTTTTGGAAAATAATAAAACTTTTAGATGAAAAGTTTTTTAATTGGTAAAAAATGATATAATATAGTAGGAGTAACAATGATGAGTAAAAATAATAAATTTAAAATAGATAGATTAATTATATAGGTAGTTGTGTTGAAATAATTGAAAAGTAAGGTAGTTGTATAGAAAAATGCGAATAAATAATTAAAAAATAGAATAGTTATAAAAAGTAAAAAGTTTTAATTATAAACAAACATATATATAATTATTTAAATATGTAGGAATTATGTTTTGTAAAATTTAATTAATATTGAAAATACTATTTTAAAATTTAAATTTAGCTTTTTTTTGGAGTTTTGCATTTGTACCTACATGTTTTGGCAAAATTGCATGCAAGTTACTACTGTTAGGAAATGTGATTTAGGTTGAAACAAATTATAACGGAAGCATAGATAATAAAATATGATCAAATAAACAACTACAAAATCATACATAAGAGACACTAAGATTTATGTGGAAAATCTTCCAACTTAAAAGGAAAAATCACCAAAGAAATAATAATTCATTATAATAAATAGATTAGAAATACAAATAGAATGACTCAGACTCATTCTGTAACTGCCTCACCCACATCTCGAACTAAAATACTCCAATAACCCCCTCTTTCATCCCGTTAGGACGCTACTCACGATTTCACTGAATCCCTAATTAATACACCTATTAAGAGAATTTCATATAGGTATTTACGCATATTTAATATGCACTCTCTTGTGTATTCACCTTACACTCTCACATTGAACCACTATGCAAATAACCCATACATAGAATACAATATACAAATGGGATAATTCCTTTTGGACTCATAACAATTGTACATAATTTCTAATATACCCACAATATTTTGTAAATTTCTTCATACCCATAACATTTTACCCTAAATTCTTCTCATATCCATGCCGTTAAAAGCACCGTTATCTACCCCATTGAAAAGAAGATTTTGCCCATTTAAAATTTTTTAATTGAGATAATTTAACCTTAACATGACTCAATTGATGGTAGTAAATCATTAATACAAGATATTAAATAACTTGAAAGTCATATTAAGGTTGATGTATTTTAATTAAAAAAATTTAAAAGAGAAAAATCGTCTTTTCAATGGATAGACAACGGTGGTTTTAACGGCGTGGGTACGGGAGGAATTTATGGTAAAATGTTATGAGTATAAAATGAATTTATGAAATGTTATGGGTACATTAGGAATTATGCAATTGTTATGAGTATAAGAGGAATTATCCTTATACAAGTCTTAGCAATTTCTACTTTGGATTAGATTCTGTATACACTAAGTCAACTCATAGAGAAACTATATCTTCAGTCATTCTACAATTCATCAGTTAGATCATTAATTATCATGCCCCAACACAATATGACACCACATCTCTCCAACCGAATTACCTCAATTTCCATAATCCAAGCTAACCACACCCAACAATGTAGCATCCTCCTGATTTGCACCTTTTATGTAAAGTGCAACACCTGGTCTCATTCAGATCTATATATCAGAATCTCTTTGATCATCATACGTCCATTGATTTGCGCACCACATTAAATCATTCTACTGAAGTAAAATATACCTAAACTAACTCCATCATTATGTTCAAAGCACCTAAAAATACAGAAATCCATATCTACAACATAGAGATCCAACTATGGGATCACCTAATCCAAGCTGCACATGCATATGCTTTAGTGCACCATCATTCACGTAATTTTATGCATCTCTTTCTTCTCCTAAAATTGGGAAGAATCCATACACTACCATAATTACCACGCTCGCTCTACGTAGCCTCCATAACAGCTACTGCTATTGTCATACTGCTTGCCGGCGACATCTTGTCATCATTTGTCATTCACACTCCCATTGTTGATCTATTGCTAGACATCTATTGCACCATAGTAGATCTACAATAGATCTATGCCCAAGTTACTCCTATTGGTCTCGAGTAGTTGGCTTAACCCAAGAGGGGAGGGTTGAATAGAGTTATTTGAAATTTCTTTGCTATTAAAAAATTAACCCCTTCGTGATTAAGTTTCCTTGAATGGAACTTGAAGAGTTAATACAAGAGAACAATGAATAATAACAAACACACAAGAGAACACAAAAAATTATAGTGGTTTGGGTAACACCTTTACTCGACTCTTCCAAGTACATACCCCTCGTGTCTTGAGTTCTACTATCATTTCAACATATACAATTTAAAGCCCCAACTCACTTTTAGATTCTACCTTTATGGAGCCTTTACTGCACTCACACAAGTAGTCAATAAGTACCACTCCAATCAAACATTACTTACTGCTCATCTTGTCATTGGTCTCTAACATCAAGCCAAGTGACCAATTACAACAAATTTTTTTAAAGAAAATCAAACTATACGTTACAAATTATGTAGAACTTTAAAGCACAGAAGCAAGCTCAAAAGGTGTGAAGAATGAATGACCTTTAAGGCTCCTTGCAGTAGGTTTGTGAGCTTTGCTCGAGAACTCTTTAATGAGGCTTTAAATACTTTGAACTTGGAAGCTGTGAGCATAATAAATTCTCTAGCTAATCTCATTAACTCCACTTAATGTCTCTTTTATAGCTTGAGAGAAAATTTGAAGGTTTGGTAGTAGATGCGTGTATTTAATGCACTAAAGTTCAAAAATTTTCTGACCGTTATGACAAAAGTCATAGGTAAAGTCGACTTAGCTTGCAACTTTGCCTAATTCGTGGTCGAGTTGGCTTTGGGATTGACTTTAGTGCTCCATTTATTTCCAAGGAATTGTTTTTCAAGTTTTGGACTTCAAGTTGTATGTAGAGTTGACTTGGGCTGATACTTCACCCAAATTGTAGGTAAAGTAAACTCGAGTTTTTTTTTTTACTTGAAGTCGACTTGAGTATTGACTTCATTATATCTAAGTACTTCAACTCCTTAGAATTTATATCTTCCTTAGCTTAGCTTTCTAAGTTCAATCTTAAGTTAACTTCGTATTAGACTTTATCCAAGTCGCAGTAGGAGTCGATCTGGGATACGACTTCATTTCTCTATACTTATTATAAATTGTGTATGTGATCTTTTGCTCTTACAAGTTGCAGGTTCGAGGTCAACTTTGACTTCAACTTCACACAAATCACATGTGAAGTCGATTTAGGGAGTGACTTCATATACCACTTTCGTGTTAGGGGATGACCACCTGATGGTCTTCAAGTCGCATCTGAAGTCGACTTCGTCTCCAACCCAAGTTGCACCCGAAGTCGACTTAGGGTTTGCTTTAACTATGAAATCTTCCTTTTAAATTTTTTGCCTTTTAAAGTGCATCTGAAGTCGGTTGTGGAGTCGACTTGGGTTGCGACTTGACCTAATCTCTCTTGGAGTCAACTTAAATATGAGACTTCATCTGTCTTGCTTAAAGTTTAAAACTTTGGCTTATATGCACATACCCAAAACTCACCAATAGCCTTTAACGTCTTAAATTGATTGTAAATCATCAAAACTCAAATATTGATTTATAATTTGTACTAGTTGAGTTCACAACTCCATCTGTACGCCGCCTCCGGGTTGACAAAACCCATTGTCGTTCTAAGACACACATATCTGCACATCCTAGCCATCCATCTCGACTGCACCGCCTTCAAATTGCGAATTGCATGTTGTTGCTAAAATCAACAACTTCCAAGCATGGCCATAGGATCTACACCTACCAAAACTGAAAAACCTCCATCAAAGATTTTGTTTAGATTTTTCGGCACTCAAGCACTACTTCCATGGTAGCTATCATACCACATAACTTGTGTCTTTGTCATCACAATTCGTCTGGATCTTGCTCACAAAAAAATTGATCCAATTTACCTTCGAATCACAAATTGATCTACAACCATAGCTCCAATATTCCTTATTTAGAAATGTGATTCAAGTTGAAACAAATTATAGTGGAAAGATAGATAATAAAATAAGATCAAATAAATAATTATAATATCATACACAAAAAACACCAAAGTTTACAACACCCTCTCTCCCATGCATTAGGCAACATACATGTTGCTACTAGCGCTGGTAGATAGGGAGTGCAATCCATTGCACCCGGGTGCATTGAGCCTAAATGCACCCGGGTGTACTACACCTATTTTTTTTATTATTTTTTATTTTTTTTACTCAACGGTTAATCTAGGTTTATTTAACATATGTATCAATTTTTACTATTTTTGGAGATTTTTAGAATTTTTTTTTTAGATTTTTAAAAATTAGTGGCATTTTTAGTAAAATTACTGAAAATGCCACTGATTTTTAAAAATCTAAAAAAAATATCTAAAAGTCTAAAAAAATAGTAAAAATTGATACATACGTTAAATAAACCTATATTAATAACTTCATGAAAAAAAATTCAAAAAAAAATAAAAAAAATAGGTGTAGTACACCCGGGTGTATTTAGGCTCAATGCACCCGAGTGCATAGGATTGCACTCCGGTAGATAGGTACCAATCATACATGTAATTAATTAGTAATATATGATTCATTCCATTAACTCAAAATGGATAAATATGTTGGCCGCCCACAATATGTTAACAACGTTATAAAAAGAGGAAAAAAAAATATAAATTTCTTCATCATGCTGTCCAAGAGTTTCCTCAATTAGCTCCCCATGGATTGGACCGTCCACATCCTTTGCTGCCGGAGTCAAATGGATTTTACCATAGTACCATGAGGTAAGAAAGCAACCTAGAGAGGAGATGGCGACCCATACCCACTACAATTTCTAATTCTCCTAATGCGATATCATCCATTCAATATTTTGTTAAAAAATGTCTTTCGCTTTCACAGTAGATAATACTTGGTAATTTACAAATATACCCACATACTTTGATCAAATTTGTAAATATACCCGCACAGTTTTAAAAATTACAAATAACTCCCACATAGTTTAACTATAATTACAAATAACCCCCATGCTGTTATGATGTCGTTACCGTATCGTCATGGCGTAGGGCTGTTTGCAATTATAGTTAAACTATGTGATATTATCTACAAAAATTAAATATATCACTTAATTTCTGAAATTACAAATACACTCATATAGTTTACATATTTTTGTGAATATACGCACGTAGTGATGATGTCATAACAGCATGGGGTAATTTACAATTATGGTTAAATTACGTGGGGTTATTTACAATTTCTGAAACTACCTGGGTATAGTTGCAATGCTGATTAAACTAAGGGGTATACTTGTAAATTACCCATAATACTTTAGTGCAACTATACTTTCGTAACTTGTTTGAAACGGGCTAAATATCAAACTTATTCTACCGAAATTAAGATCCACCAAACAGAACCTTAGCATATCAACGGGGCTGATTGCATGAAATTCAATCCCGCTATAGTATTTGTCACCATCTATTTCCTTTTCTCCGAAGAACAACAACACCATCGGACTACGTCGTTGTATAAAGATGTGAAGTCCATTGCTTTTCTGTAAATTAAACATATCAAAAATAATTTATTATAATGATTAGATTGAATTTCATCTAATCTTATATGGTAACGTGTGTAGAGGTACCTTTATGATTTCAATTACCTATATATATTAGAACAAATTAAATGTCCATTTTGCCATATAGTTTCGTGTTAGTTTGGACTAATTTATATATTTTTATTTTTTATTTCTTTCATGAAAATGTTGTCTCAAGTATATTTAATTCATATACTAAATTTGTCATTTTTAGATATGTGTGTATATTTTATGGATTTCTGAAATCAATAGTTTTGAATTCGTTTTCACCTCTAAAACTGTTGAATTTTGAATTTTAATAAAAATGTATACAATTATCCAAACATTATAAAATTTCGCATCTACATTGATAACATTTTATGAATTTGGGCTGCTGTCCCTTTTTCACTAAATCCTTAAACGATTCCCAGTTGTTCAATTGTTCCATTGTTCGAGTACTTATCATGTATTCGACCTCGCCTGCCCGGTGCATCTCCTGAACTCTGAGTGATTACAAAGAATTCGGATTTTAGAAAATATTATTAGCCTTTTGACAATAACAACAACTAAAAAGTCATTATTAGCCCAAAAACAAAATTTATGCAACAAAATATTAGGTAGCATCTAAAAATTAGTAATAATAAATTTCTGCGATAGCCATTGGTAAGTACGGTTGTCAAAAATTCTCTACCTAGCTATAATAATGATTTTAAAAATTCCATTACCAAAATACTTTTACAAGTTTGTAAAAATTTGGTTTCCTAAACATAAAAATCATGAATCGTTGTTAGCTAAATTGTCTCCTAGTTGTTGTACATGATCATATAGGCTACCAAATATTACCAACTGGATTTTTTAGCCATGAACTTTTAAATTTTTGCAGCAAAATTTTATGCCGAAAAACTAAATTTTAGTAATAAAATTAATAATGCTAAGAATTACTACTTCTTAAAAAATAATTTTCTAGTGAATAATTAAAAAGCAAAGAGGCAAAAATCTCCGAAAAATGATTTGTAATACTTGTTGGGTCGTGATTATTTATGACCAGTCGAAAATGCCCCTATTTTATATCGGTCTTACAATATTATATCTTAACTCAACTCACATTACAAATCAAGCCCAAAAATCCATACATTTTATCTCATTTCATCTTACAAATTCAGCCTAAATATCTTTATAATTTTTTCTTCTGTCGAACAAAGGAAGAGACCAAATATTGCTCACCAGAGAAATAATAGCTCCCAATTACAGAAGACAAAACTCCCACATGTGACTTAATCCATGATCAGCATCTTACGTACCAAGTGCTGGTACCAACTAGGATGCCCTAAGTTAACAAATATGCCCCTAATTTGCTTATCAGTTATAAGACCCATTTGTTTACATTTTTTATTTTTACATTTAAAAATTGTAAGTTTATATATATTATCCATAAATCAAGATTTACCTTTTTTAAATATATACTTTAAGTTTTAAACACAAAAGTATCATGTTCATTTTCAACATTTCAAAAAATATAAATGAGTTTTTATGACTGATCGAAAATGTAGCAGATGATCAATCAACATGCTTATTAAGTGAAAAGGCTTTTGTGACATCTTTTTTTATTGGTATTATACATTATACATCGTAACATTTTTATGTTACGTATCAAGCTCGTTCATTATAGAGACAACATGCTCCACTTATCTTAGGGAAGACCACAACCTTCCATCTATAAATATGAACACATACAATATGCTCCACCTATCTCTGGACCTATCACAAGCTACCATCTATCAAAATGGAGACAAAACTCTACCAATAATATGGGATCAATATCATCTGTTGTCTTTTTTTCTTTGTGATATCAGAGCTTGTTGTGGCCATGCATGTTTATGTTATTGGGTATTGTAACTCGTCACTTGCTTGAGATGGAACACCATATGAAATATGGCTTAATTAAGGTGAATTCAAGACTCGTTTATACGTCCGTAACAAGAAAAGCAGTATATGTGGCCAACTTTTACAGCCAAAATTTCAATTCGGCTACGTTTGATGAAATAAAGTAAAAAATTCAGCTTCATTTGATCAAATGCAGTCAAATTTTATGTTAATTGCAACCAAAATTTAGTAAAAAAATTAGCAATTCCGCTGTAGATCTCTCGATATCCTTCCCAATTTGACTCAAATCCACTAGATCAAGGTCTATCCGGCCAGCTGAGTGGAAGATTAGGCAGGATTTTGGGTCGGAACTTACCTAATATGAATGGGGTTGAGCTTGTACCTACAGCTGGATCTCATCGTGTATGATCTTCCATCAATTAATGACCAACAACTGACTACAACATGCCCTAATAACAACAAAAGAATATGTCCTCCCTACATCATACCTTACTTTTGGAATGCATGTGGACTTGATAGATGTTGGCCCCCGGCCCACTAAGAATATATAATCCTTTGTAATCAAATGCCAAGTTGTGGTGAAAGACAAATTAGTTAGCTTTGGCAATTAGTTGAAGTGATCGTTACTCTAAATTAACTAATCAACTACGTACTGTTAGTTGTGGGAATCAATATATAAACAAGTATATATTCAGTATCAATAATTCATGGGCAGACATACATGTTTGAGGTGTAATTGGCGTGCTTACTATAGATTAATTAGTAATCATGGCAACTTCTTGGTGCATGCAAGTCGCTAGAACAAAATCTATTATAATGTCCGGTCTCACTTTTATGAAACTCATTTTTCATGTAATCTCTTCAATTTTTAATATCTTGATAGTTAATAGAAAATTTTCTTCATTTATTATATGTAACATCATTTATAGTATCTTGGAAACCCTTTTTTCTATCTACTATCACTGTATATGAGCCCCACTGAATATTACCATAATAAAATAATTTAACGTTAAATATCAATTTTAAAGTTGTATTTTCAACATCTAAACCTTCTATGTGAATAAATGATTTTATAAAATATTATTATATTCTCATATACGTGTAAATATATCTAAATATTTTTCATTATTTATATATGAATATGTATTTTTTAATAAATGTGGCCCATGTACATACTTAATTATATGAAACTTGATCTCTTAACCAAATCAATGATATTAAATACAATGAACGAATTGGATTTTCTATCAAACATTAAGAACTTAAAAATTAAGGAATTACGTAGTTTCCAGCCCTTATATTTTCACCTTTTTGTATTCAAATTTTAATTAATCCGATATTAATTATAGTTGAAGTTTTGTTGCTATTCGTAACTAAATTTTAATAACTACATTAACTATAACTTTTGGTTACATTTGGAGTTTGTTTTGTAATCTAAAAAAATGGAAAATTTGTTTTAGAAAAAAGTTTAGAAAAGGTGAAAGAGTGATGCGATAAGATGATAATGATTAGGATAGTCAAATAAAAGAATGTGTAAAAATTATTAAAAAGTAAGATAGTCGTGTGAAAAGATTTATAAAAATGATTAGAAAAGTGGTAGTTATATGAAGATTATATAGAAGAATTTTGTGAAATCTTTTTTTTTGATTGGTATGAAATTTTTTTTAATACCAAATGTTATTGCTCAAAAGCAACCGATTATACAGTTAAATAATCAATTATAGCCAAAATAATTATCTAATAGAATTAAATTATGTTGTAATGCAACTACAAAACTAGCTATATAAAACAAAATTTGTTATAGCGTATGAGTGGAGCTTGTATGTATTCAATATTTACAAACTTTTTATGTATGTATATATGCGCGTAGGTTCCATTCTATTGGCTAGCTCAATTGACAGGATCGTGCCTTGCTTCATTTGCGCTTGCTGTGCTGCTGCACCCGATAAGGAACGTGGGGACAACCACCCCTTCTGGATCCGATTTCCAGGCCTTAGTCATGGAGATTGTCGTCACCTTTTCTATGATGTTTGTCACCTCTGCTGTTGCTACAGACACCAAAGCTGTACGTACTCGTATATATAAACTTTCACTACCAGCTACTATTTTTGTTGTCATTATATCTAGATACACCTCAATATCATTTATAATAATATTAAAATACTCTTACAAATTAAAAGGGGACATAGCTCCTCCCAAAAACTCTGAAAACACACAGTTCCACTTAAAGATTTTGAGAAAAAAACTCTGAAATATCCACTACCCTCGGGAGAAGTCGAACTAGCTGCTTCCCCCAAACGAGGCAGCGACGTGTCAGCTGGGATAAACGGCTAGGCTTCACTACCAGCTACTTAACTATCGCATTATAATTCAATCACTCATCTGCCTCCACATCTCGACATTCTCTCGTCCACTTATTTATTTATTTGTTTTGTATGATTTCTAGGTGGGTGAGCTTGCAGGAATCGCGGTGGGCTCAGCAGTCACCATCACTTCGATCCTTGCAGGGTGAGCTGACCTGCCTCACTACCCCAAAACGAGATATTACCTTGAAACAGCATCATCAGACGAAAAGCATTCAAATTAATTAAATATTGGTTTACGCTAATTACTGATTATCATCCATATTGATAAGATAACTAATCGGATCACCAAAATCTGGCATCCAAAATAAACGGATTCTTTCAAGGTTTTAGTTTTTTTTAGATATATGGGAGGGGGTTCCTTTAATTAGATGGATAACTGGATATATCAGATGCGAAAATTTACTTTCAGCCTTAACTTTAGGGGATGTTTGGTGATTTGAATATTTTGGGGATTGTAGGATGAGATGAGTAGAAATAAAATGTTTTGAAAATTTATTGATAGAAACCGATAGCCGTAAAGTTGGAACGAATATGTTCGTGAGAAGAGATTTTGTATAAAAAATAATTAAAATTTAAGGGCATAAGTGGAAAAATATGATTATTAATTGTCCACCCCATGCGAATACCAAACATTTCCTTAACTTTTTTAATATCAGACAATATATATATATTTACATTTGGAAATATTCGGGTGCATAACCGGTTACACAAATAGTACAAACAACATCCCCTTTTGGATTGGTATACATGTAGGTGGGTCATATAACGTAGTGTTCAACCATGAGGCTGTGAAAGTACTCTGAAAATTTTTTATTGACATATTGCCTACCGGAATATGCAATCCAAATGACTTTTTTTTTGACAAGAAATCCAAATGATTTTTACACACCGTTAAGAATATAAAAATAAATAATATGGTTGGTTTGGATCAAATGCCAACATCATGATAAGCTAAAATGCTGGTGTTACACCCAAATATTTGCCATCATTTTTAGCTTATTCCTAACATTACGTAGCCTAGTACTAATTTTATCATATACATATGCGTGGATTGCAAATCCCCGACACTACTAGCCTAGTGTTTGGGGAGATAGGTGCTGTGGGCTTGCCGTTGAGTTAGGTTGGGCCAGCAGCAGGGGCAAGATAGCAGTTAGCCAAACTTTGGTGGCAGTCTGCAATATGCATTTACCTTCCGTCTCTTTCTCTGGACTGAATCCCATCCTGTTCACATCGTACCTGTAGGTAGAATTGAATTACTAATATCATTATTTAGCTTTGACCATGCATAGCCTGCCCCCAATCACTTTATGCCCACCTTAATTTGAAAAGAGGAAGAAAAAAAAAAAAAAAAGGTGGGTGTACCCATCTATCATCGCAGTGCACTTCTTAAATATTCTTGGTGCATGCTTCCTCCAATGGACGGAAGATCAATGTTAGCAACAATAAGTCCAACCAACACTACAAAATTTTTCTCTTCAAAAAAAGCACTACATAATTTTTTATTTTTGGCAATTAAAATTTTATTGCAAAAGGTGAAAATTTGGTAATTAAAGAAAAGCTTGAGTATTAATAAATTGGGGATGATTGGTAAGCTTAAAAATTGTGGGATTGTGGGAAATGGTAGGAAATGGATAATGAAATATTTTGAAAATTGTGTGATTGATAGAAAATGACAGGGGTAGAGTTGGAATAAATAGGATTGGTGAATGTAGTTGGTAGGAAAAATGATTAAAATGTAGGGGCAAAAGTAAAAATATATATATATAATTATTGATAGAAAAATCATTGGCAAACCAAATTCCACAATTTCCCACCCTTCCCACTTATACACGTTACCAAATGTGACCTAAGAACAAATTCAATTGCCAATAATTCATGGTTGTTGTGTTTCCCTAGCCAAGTTTTGATTTAGTGGCCAAAGCATTATCATAGGAAGGAAATTTGTTCTTGCATACAAAAGCATAGTCATGAGTGTGAAAATTTTCCTTGTTGATAAATGTTTTCCTTAGTAATAAAGGCTGGAAAAATGTATTTTCTTGTACTGAAGATGTATTTAATTTCGGCAACAAAGTTAGGAAAAGAAATAACCATAAAAGCATGCAAAAGCATATATAGTAACAACTGATTTTGCAACGGCTCTTGCAAAGCACTTTTGGTTGGAAACATTCAAAAGCAACAGTACCAAATTTATTGTTTAAAAACATTTTTTGGTACTGGATGTGTATAACAAAGTAACTTTGGTGTGAGTATAAAGTTGAACAATGTTTAATGGTGTACTTGGGTGGAATCAAGCTTAATTTCTAAATACTTTTTTTTTTTTTATTAAAACTTAATTTCTAAATACTAGTCATTCAGAAAGAGGGAATAAAAAAAAAGCATAATCACTTTTACTCTCCCCTCAGGCCAATCTCGGGGGGGTCGATGAACCCAGCAAGGAGTTTGGGCCCTGCAGTTGTAAGCAAGATATACAAAGGCGTGTGGGTGTACATTTTGGGTCCTCCCGTGGGGACATTGCTGGGTGCATGGTCCTACAATTTCATCCGCATGCAAGACAAGCACTTGCACTCATCACTCTCCAGCGCTAGTCTATCATCTTTGACGAGTAATAGTATTATTGTCCGCCGCAATTGCAAGAGGAGCAGGCAAACTGATGATCAGGCAGCAGAAGATGATATACACCCCTCTTCGGATATCATCTGAATTATCCACCATGCCTATATACCTTTTGCTTAATTTACTTTTACAACAAAGCCCATGTAATTATCATCCTAATGCTTCTTTGCTTGCTTGCATGCATGCAATTTTGTTTCCTTGTTTCTAGGACGTTTGTGTGTGTAAATTAAGTGACTTTTTTCTTTTTTTTTAGAGCGTGTTTGGAAATAAGTGAAAGTTGTCAAGTTAAAACTTTTCAATTTCCATAACTACTATATTTTTTTATAATTTCTTCACATTTTTCTATACAACTACCCTATTTTGCAATCGTTTCAACACAACTACCAATACAACTAACCTATCTATTTCAACTTTATCCTATTTATTTATCATCATTACCTCTATCATATCACGTCATTTGACAACTTCTACCCTCCACAACTTTTCATCAAAAGTTTTATCCATTCCCAAACACAACTTAATCTCTTATTTTACAAGTCAATCATCCCAACAAATTTTCTCACAAGGAGACAACACGCTGCCACACCCAAGGACAACCAGCAAGTGGCTTGAATGAATGAGAAAAGATGGGTTCTATTTTCTCTTTTTTAAGCGTTCGCACGCATGACGTAAAATGAGCCTTATCTTGTCAATGTATGTGTTTCGTTGGCCTGTAATTAGGGTGGACCATAAAGGCCTTAATGAGCTATATATTGGTGATTTTGACTTGTTCAAAGACGAGATACCGGACCCATTAATGCTCATGCCAGAATTAATTAAGCCTAAATCTTTCTGTTGAAAATAAATTAAGATACACAAATTCAACACATAAATGAATTTATTTTCATGGCATTTTACATGAAAGATTGCCCGGTGAGAAGTTAATTGATGAGAAAATATCACGACAATACTACCACAAACTTATGCTACAACCAATTAAGTCTCTTTGCTACTATGCACGGATGTGCACTTTGCTTTGATGCATTTAGGTGTAAAAATTCATTTTGATAATTACAATTTTTTTTATACAACTGTTAATTTAAATGTATTTAATATGTGTATTAAGTTTTACCAAGTTTTGGAGATTTGTAGATATTTTTTAGATTTTTAAAATTCATTGGCATTTTTCATAATTTTATATTTTAAAAATCTAAAAAAATATCTACAAATTTCCAAAATTAGTAAAAAATTGATATACATATTAAGTACACTTAGATTAACAATTGTATTTAAAAATTTTTTAAATTAAAAAATAAGTTAAATACATCCACGTGCATTTCAATCAACAAATAACGTAAGTGACAAAATTGGAACCATTTGATTGCAAAATGGTCGTTGTGCAGTAGTGATATATGCCTAATTAACCGAAAATTAAAACATGGACATTTTCGTTACCATTAAAATTATGTCAAAGTTGCTTCTATGAAACCATTCTTCCTTGTAATCTCTTTTATTTTAAATTTCTTAACGGTTGATGAAAAATCCACTTCATTTATTATATTTAGTGCTTTTACTATTATCATGGATACCCTTTCATTTGTTTAGTATTGCTATATATTGACTTCATCTGTAAATGTGCAAAATAAACATAATAAAATAATTTAATACTAAATATTAATTTTTAAATAGTATTTTTAACATCTAAATCGTCTAAAATATTATTACCAAATGGAGAAATGATCTTAAAGGTAGTATTGCATTCTAATATATATGAAAATGTACCTAAGCGTTTTTCTTAATTTACACATAAATGTACTTATTTTTGAGTAAATGTGGCTTATATACATATTGAATTTGGATGAGAATTGATCTTCTAGTTAAGCAAATGATGAATAAATTGAATTTTGTATCAATTATCAACATTTAAAAAATGAATAAGGTTACTATAAATCACTTTTATGTAACCCAGTATGGAGAAGTTTGCTACAAATTATGTACTAGCTCAACAGCTACCGTAATGCTACCAAATTTTAGGTGGCCGAACTTTGTCACACCATCAATTTATTAATGTTGCCATATTCATCGGCTGACAATTATAAAAGGCAAAAGTTAAATCTTATATTTCGCAGCACGTGGGGGTGCAACGAATCCGGTTATAGGTGGTGAAACAAATCAAGATATGCAAAAAAAAAAAAAAAAAAAAAGCCAAAATCCCAAAGAAAATATCAAATAATTTCAAAATTGTCAAATTTCACAACGATGAAGATATGTGCATCCCTCATATGTATAAAAAATTCGAAAAATAAATATAGTATATTTTAATTTTAGAATTTTAGCATATATTTTTTAAAAATTAAAATCAACGGTAAATATTTTTTTGACGAATAACGGTAAGTATTGAATGATTACCTATAAACGATTTCATGTTGTATTTGTTACAAAATCAATCTAAAACCAAACTCTTGTATCTTACTTATCTTGTGTAATAATTAATATGATTACCGTTACAACCTTAATTAAATTAGGGTTGACTGGTGAAAGTCTTCTATGTGTATTTATATGAAAAAATTGACTTATTGATATTTAAGGTATGTTTATTTATACGAAAATAGATGGGGAAGGAAATGGGAATATTGGAATGAATATGACACGGATAAAGTGAAATAAAAATAAATAAATAAAATAATTACATAAAATCTATGAAAAAATGAGTAAAAATATAAGAAATGACTGAAATATACAGGAAAAAATGAAAAAAATAGATTTGTGGAGTGTTGACGTTTGCACCCATTCCCTTTCCTTTTATTCCCTCCGAATTAAACATGCCTTGAAACTTAACCATCCTACATGGACTATTAACTTGTTGAATGTTGAAGAATTTACCATTCCATGTATACCATTTAATATGTTGGGTTGAATCTAAAGTATAAATAATATATTATGAGATTTTATCCTAGAAAATTGCGTAGCTTGGATGATTATAGCAAGAAAAATCTTCTGAGTATGTCAAAAAAAATAAATAAAAGAAGTTTATTTTTAAATTCATTTTGACAATGGATCCCACAAGCAATATAATGTAAAAGGATTAGTCTATCTTTTTAACCACACCTGAACCCTTTATAGTTTCTTGCAAAACTAATTACACAGTAAGCGACCAAACTTGTAAAGCATTAAAAAGAGTACAAAACAGAATGTATAAAACTCATGCAGACTTTATCCTCCTGCAAACAGAGATAGTTCTTGACAACAATCTGGTGCCACGCTAGGCTCAGAACTCGCGTGACTTGACTAATTCACTCATGGCATTGCATCCTTAGTGATTTCCACAAATTAATTCCCTCATGCACATGCCTTTCAAATAATATGGAAAGTAAAATGTTCATTTACCATTTAAATAAAACATGGAACTACATCCAATGAAGTCTAAATATTTCAATTGAAAGCTTTTGAAAAATGAATAACGAAGTAAATAGCTCAGTAACAGTAATTGTTACTCCTCCTCAGAGGTCTCCTCGTTTTTTAGCTTCTTTTCCTTTAGGTTTACTTCCAATACATGGAAGTAGGTTCATGGTCATTATTCAAATTTCTGATTGTATGCTTGGGATTTATACTTTAAATATTACTTTGCTTAAATTTCTTTTTCCCTGAAGTATTTGTCATGCTTCCCGTAAAACTAGAAATTTCCTATTTTTGAGAACTAGCACAACTGGCAAATGGTCCCGCTTTGATGTGGGAAGTTTGAGCTTCGAATCCTAGCATGGAGAATTTATCTTCCATTTTTTAAAGCAATGTCTGGGTAGCTACTTTGTTAGCAATATTGTTAGATTCATACCTTTGAAGTTAAAAAAAAAATTAAATATGTGCTTGAGTTAAATTATAAATACAAAAAATTATGAGAATACCTAAGGACTAACTAGAGTATTTCATAGCTGCGACATTAGTAAATTTACTCAACAATTCTGTAGATTTTTAGGTTCTCATTTGTATAGAAAAATTAACCTAAAGTGGGTCTTAATAGTGAGATGCACCCAACACTCATCTCCTCTCAAACCCATATTAGTTTTCTCCTTTCTTAATCCATAAATCAGACTTTCAACTACATCTCACTATCATTATACAATATTAGTTTCAAGCTTATATTTTATACCTTCATGTAAAAAATGAAAGAAAACTCATTTGATATTCCACGATCATGATTAAATATTTTTTATCGGTATTGTACAATATGACATTTGATATTACAAATTACGCCCATTCACACTAGAAATAACGAACTCTATATATCTTTAGGGTAGACAACAAATTCTCATCTATACTTAAGGAAGACAATAAGCTTCTGTCTATACTCACAGGAGACTAAGCTCACACCTTTATTTGATGGGAAATAATTGCTCCTATTTTGCATGGGGCGTGATGCAAACCTCCATAGGGACAATGAAAGTCATTGTCCCTAGCCAACTAAGTCGGGCTTCGTTGATTTTTCCACCTAAATGTTTGATCAGAGATTTTATCTAAAATTAATTTCATTGGAATTCTAGAAGCTCTTTCATATCAAACAAATAAAAATAAGGAGATTTCACGTTGAGAAAATCTTATAATTCTCTTGTAGTAGTGAATATAGAGAAATATCAATGCATGCATCATCATCTACGCCTTTCTGGTAGCCTTATCTCTGGCTATTTATTATGAATTGGGATTGAATTTTGATTTTCAATCTAGCCATCAAGCATCTTAATCCACTATAGTTTAGTCCCTCAAATTCGATCTATGAAAACACTATGAGGTATACCTCTATTTTAAATGCCATTAGCCAACTGTAGTCGTGGGTGGTTTAATTTAACTCACATCCTCCACCCTTTTCTTTAACTATCACCTATATCGCTAAGAAAATAACATAATGAAATATACAAGGTTTAGGGGCATGTTTTGTCTTATACACCTTGACCTCTTCCTTCTGGTCATCCTCTCCTTCTCTCCTCTTTAGCTTCTTCTTCTCCTCTTCTATATGATCACACTCTTTTCTTCTTCTATATAACCATGTTATTCTCCTCTAATTTATCTCCTCACAATTTTTTCATCACTCACAAGTTCCTTGCCCTTGAAAATACACTTTCCATGGAAAAGAGAACTTCAACATTCATCTTCCCTCCAAACTTTGAAGATTGTCATGTGGAATTCTCTCATTCTCCACATTTTGAATTCTAAACATTCTCCCCCTTGGCAACCCATTATAGCACTTTGCTAGCTCGAGCCTTAGATCAGTAGTTGCTAAGGTGGAGATCCAACAGCATCTCACTAGAATTTATCATACTTTAAGAGACAAAAGACTACATATATATGAGAATATACCTGTAGCAACTCCAAATATCTAAGTTAGTATGTTATTCAATCGTATAGTAATAGAAACAATATAAAACCATATTATTTCAATCCCATCTTATCATCATCATGACTACACATGAAAATAAGAAAGTGTCACATGATCAAAGTGAACATAACTTATACCTATCACAATCCACCTCAACCTCGGTTCAACATGACCTAGCTCATATCTAGGTATTAATAGTATCAATCTGCTAAAAATATTGAAAACAGATGCGTGATTCTGAGCAAGCTCCGCAAGTAGGTATAATCAATAAAAACAACAGCAACCCATGTCAAATTGATCACATATGTCATGTTGTCGCATACAATGCAAACATCGAATTTTGACATCCCGCCACAAACACGTCCACCACATCCAAACTACAACATTACAACCTAGCTACATGTCACGCAAGAGACATGTCAGCACATAACTAGCACCCATTGCCAATGCCATAACTTACCTAACTGTACAACATATGTCAACTCATCAATGACCCACACACTCAGCTTGGAAGGATCCACAAGCTGACACCCTAAGGTAGGGACTCAATTCTTATAACATCATACTGTCACTCGAACTATCATCTATACTCTCACTGAAAAAAAAACTATCATCTATACAAAGAATATACATGCATCAATCACAACATCACATGACACGTGCTCATGCCAAAATCATGCATCATATGATTTTATAAAACTATGTTAAAATACATGACTAAATCGTTTTCAATATAGGGCCTCTCCCTAAACTACAAAAACCAACATACGATATGAAAATCCAAAATCCAAGTCAACTCAAAGTCCATCCAAATGCATAAACTAAGTCCATACATAAGCTCAACTAATAGCCTCATCAACACTAGCACTAAATTAGGTTATGCTAGGATTTAACTCTCATTCCATTCATAATCACATCATCTAACATATCACCACCCAATCCAAATACAAGGATTTATATCATTCTAATATCGATTCAATCATAATCTAAAGAAGCAAATTTAATATATCTTACAAATAATATAACACCTATTTATATTAAGCCATCACAAGTCTCATTCCATATTATTTACAACCCAACATGTTCCAACTATGATAAATAATTTATTTATTTTGCCAAGGTGCTATGTTAACATGCATCCTATACAACTAGTTTCACTTAGTTATTTTATCCATTATAACATGGGCAATATATAAAAGACATAAAGCTTAAATAAACTTCATAAGTTTCCATTCATTACATGTCAAACTCATACAAAACTACTCCAGGTTAATTCTAATCCATCATTCACGTGCTTTTCTATAAGATCTATTATTTTTCAAAAAATGCTAAGATCTCTACACAATTATAGCCCTTTGAAAATGCCCTGAACCATGAAATCAAAGTAGTGCTTGTAAAATACGTTCAAAAATATTATTGTCAACTCAAAACCAAGATTCATTTGGAAGAAAATCAACCTACTTATATTTTTAAAATACTAAATATTCATCTTCACATGAGTTTAATGATTTTACCTCTTATTGACATTTTATCAAGTAATTAATTGACATAATTCAGAATTCATAACAAGCCATTGTCGAACTCAAATATTTCACCTTAATGCACTACATGTGCAAGAAAAATTACTTCTAAAGCCTTTGATCCATGAGTTCCAAACAAAACCTCTAATTTCCAATGAATCCCAAAATTTCATGCATAATGCAAAACTTTAAACTTTTCAAAACATGCAATATGAGAGTGGTGTCTGTATGCAATAATTAAACAAATCATTTATAGGTCAAATCTATTATTTATTTATTTTTAAAAAAAAACTACTTACCTTTAAGGAAGTTCTCTTGCCAAAATACCCTATATTTTAGTTGTCAAGTCAAGCTCCATCTAGTGTTTCGATTTTAAAACAATTAATAATCAATATAATCATTTTTATTTATTTAAATCTATACATATATTCAAATTTACAACCTCGCCTATCATAACTTTAGTTCATTATCAACTCCCAATATTACCACATCATGCATGTGTAACACTTCATTAACTGAATTTCAATTTTATGCCATGATCCAACACATGAAGTGTACTTTCCATACCTCAAGTTTACCTCAACTAACTTATATTTAAGCTCGCTCTTTAGAAATTCATTATCTTCAATATGTCACATACATTCATTATAGTTTTAAGTTTTCATTTTTATTAGAAAATATATTTGACCACTTCTCTTAGCATTTCATCAAATATTTGATGTACATTATTTAAAAATTATTAAAATTTTATATGGAATCAACAAAGATCAACCCAATACATTCTAAATAAGTTGAAAAGTATTTCTACATCATCCATTTCATGGATTTTAGTCGAAGTCCTCAATTATCAACAAATCTCATTTCTACACCTCTCGTGAATGAATAAAAATCATAGAAACCTTAAACATATATGTAATACTTGTATAAAAAGGCTAAAAAATATATTTGAATATATAATTTATTTAAAGAGAAAATAAGTCACTTATTTAAAATCCTATTTTCCTCAAATTTCTTCTAAAACCCTCGCTTGAAACTTGATGCTCCTTGATATTAAACAATGATTTTTAAAAGGAGGTTGATCCTCTTAGGTTGGTATAAGAAAGGCCTTACTTAGACTGGCCCAAAAATGTTTTTTAAAGTATTTTTTAAACTTTTTACTAACATGATAACTAGGTGTATTGAATCTATAAATCAAATTTTACTATTTTTAGATATTTTTAAGTATTTTTATTTTTATACATAGTGACATTATC
Source organism: Annona cherimola (assembly GCA_030490835.1). Classification (NCBI taxonomy): domain Eukaryota; kingdom Viridiplantae; phylum Streptophyta; class Magnoliopsida; order Magnoliales; family Annonaceae; genus Annona; species Annona cherimola. The sequence goes on along the minus strand of CM059972.1, from coordinate 81,405,956 downwards.
TTAATTTTCAAAGGATAGAAAATTATGACAATGTCACTGTATTTAAAGATCTTTAAAAAATATTAAAAATATTAAAAATGATCAAACTCGGCTTATAAATTCAATACATTTAGCTTAACATTTTGCAAAAAAAACTAAAAAAACTTAAAAATATTTTTTTAGGCTAGCCAACTTAAGACGATCAACTTTGATCATCTTCCTTTTCAAAAAGATTGAACAAAATTTAGAAGACAGATTGAAGTCTAACAATGGTGGAAGAAAAAATGGAAGAAGAAGATATGGGAAGCTCCTTGAGTCTCACACCCATTTATCCCCTTTCATTGAAAAATTATAAATTGCCCCTCTTTTCTTATATTTTTACAAGATTCTTGTGGAATTCTAAATTTTAGGACCATGTATGAAACCCTAAGGTCATGAACCCTGGGTTATTGATTTTTTTTAAATATATAATTTTGTAATATATGGAGTTGAAGGACCGAATAATTAATTTAATAAATAGTAAACATGAATAGTAATCATGTGATTAAGATAAAGTGATAAGTTAATCACTTTGGATTAACTTAATCATGAAAAGACCAAATTACAATTTTACAAAAGTGAGATTAAATTATAAATTTAGAAAAGATGATTGATTGGTAATTTTGACAAAAGTGGAGGCACGAAGTGCACTTAGTGGAAATTTATAAATGTTATATTTGGAATTTATAAGAAAATAGAGGGTAATTTATGATCCTACTAAGATTAGCTATGAAAATAAATTTTTACAAATATTTCGGGAAGGAATTTCAAAATTCTGAATCATACAAATTGAAACTGTTTAAATTTACGGACCTTATGGAAAAATAAAAATAAATGGAAAATTTTTGACTAATTAGGGGCTCTAATTAAGAGCTTATATTCATCCTTACTATTTTGATTAGATCTAAACATGCATAACTCAGAATCACATAAAAATTTAACAGAAAGTACTAAATTATGTGCTCTCTAATCTAGACGGATCGGATTATGAAAAATAGTTGGCTAAATTACCTAACTTGAGTGCATCAGAAAGCGTGCCCAAAGGTAATTCATGCACAGCATGCACGTACACGTTGATATTTTAATTTTTTTATATAATTATTTAGTTAATTAATATCTTGATGAATATAAGATTGTTTGAGATGAAACTTTTGGAGCAAGCCTATTTTAATATACCCTACATAATGAATGGATTAAATTTTGCAAAATATGTCTACAAATTTTTAAAATGAAATTTTATGCCAAAATATGATTTTAATTAAATTAAAATACGTACTTAGCTCCAATTGAGGTGAAATTTTATGGGTAATCCTATTTTAACATGCTCAATTTAATGAAGGAATGAAATTTTGGAAAACATGTCTCCAAAATTTTAAAATGAGACTTTTTATACAAATATGAATTAGTTAATTAAAATAAAATAGAAATTTTTTTCAAAATTCCGAAAGGTGTGAGAAATTGTATATATATTAATAAGAAAATTTTTCATAATAGATAAGTGTGTATGTAGGTAGTTATGAATTAATTTATTAATGTAGAAAAAAAAAAAACGAAAATGAAGAGAAGCCGTGGACGGTGCATGGACGGCTGCTGGAATGCTGAAAATGCAACAGGTGGAACGGTGACTATGGGTTAACCGATTAATGGAGGATATAAAAGGGCAGCTGCATAGTGGACCGGAAGATGGTTATTACTGGCGTTCGGAAAAAAGGAAGAAAGTAGCAAGGATGGATCGATAGATACCGGCCTGGTGGAGTATATGTTGATGGCAATCACATATGCGTTGTGCCCATGCCTTGAAACTCCTGCTGCTGTCTGAACTGCCGCCTCTACTCCAATACATAAAGCAGAGCAGCAATGCTTTAACATCATCCAGGTTCTTTCTTTATTTAAATTGCTGAACGTTAAATATGTTTTGATACCGTTAATTCATGTAGCATGATTTTCTTATGATTTAAATAAAACTCAGCATGATTGTTACCGTGATGCTGTTTAAATTAATATGCTTTAAAAAAAACTGTTTAATTAGTCTAAACATTAATATGTATCATCATATATTGCTGGATATGTTAATTACTTTGATGATTGAGTGACACCGTGAATTAAATTAGTGCTGTTTAATTAATTCTGCAATATTTTGATTTTTTTTTCAAAATCATGTTTAAATAAAAATTTCTGGGTTATTTAACGTCAAAAAAATTTAGATTTCCAGATTTTATGGTTTTGAAGTTCAGAAATTCAGAAAGAAATCATTCTAGACGTTGATTAATTTTTAAATACATGATACCATTGATTCATTCAAAATGATTTTAACGCTGCTGGAATTATAAAATAATGGCAGTTGTATTTTATTTAAGTTATTTAATGGATGAATACATGATGTTAGAAACAAAAATATGAACGAGCTAGTAAATGAATGATTTTTTACATGAAACTTTTTTTACAAGCTCATTATATTATCATTAAGGAACTATAATATTAAGCGGGTTGAAAATTAAAAATCCGAGAATATTAATTTAAACAGGGTAAAACGGGTGACAGGATCAGCTATAGTAAATTATTTTTAATAATTTTTTTAGAATTAATTTTAATCTGAAATTTTGATATGATGTAAAAAATATTATTATTATCACACGAAAAATATTAAATATGATTTTTTAATGACATAAGTATGGTTTAAAAATAACGTGATTAGGGCTGTTCCTAATTTTACAACACTGTACAGCACAGTGAAAATGTCAAAATAAATATATAATGTTAATATTTATTGATGAAATTTTTCTTAGTGTTAAATAATGTAGTTATTGATGTATGAAAAAAATTTCAGAGTTCAATACCTTGATTTGATTATAAATAAAGATTTAGAGAAATTAGTACACCTGATTTCAGCAAATGTGGACAGTTTGAGAAATAATCAAAATTAAATATGAAAACTAAGTGAAAGTGATTCAAATTAATATATATATTATTTAAGAGTGTAATAAAGTATTAGGGATAGAAAATTAATGCTGTTATATGTATATGAAATTAATAGATAAATAAGAAGATGGAATATAGTGAAAAAGAAGGGCTGTTTTGGAATTTAATAATAAGTTTCAGAAATTTTAAATGAGAATTATGATTATGTTGATCAGTGTATGTTATGGAATATATTATAGGAATTAAAATAATTTTGTTAAGTCAAATTTATGCTTAAAACATGAATTATGAAAATTTATACGCATGTGTATAAGTGGCTAAAATGATTTATTTAGCCCAGATAATCATGATTAATTCAAAACGCATGAATTATCTCATGATGTACTAAACAAGAGTTATGTCATGATATTTTTTATTTAAAAAAAAATGCCAAATTTTGAAACCCATGAATAGTGCCAAACACGCTGTGAACAATAACCCGCGTGAACAGTAATTATGAACAGTGATCATGAACAATAATCATAAATAGTAAACAGAGTGATTTTGGCAGAAATAAGATTGATATTTATAAGGATGTTTAATGGAATTTTTAAAGATTTTTGGGATAAAAATTCATATGTGAAAATAGAAACCAAATTAACCTCTATGGGAGTTATGAAGGAAAATAAAGTGATTATGATATATGCATGGGTTAGAAACCCTAAGATGAATTCAAATCTAACAATAGAAATGTGCAAGCATGAAATATTATGTCTATATGAGAAAAATGGTTCTTTTCATTTGTATAGGAAAAGAAATGGGTACAAGTGAAAGATACAAGTTGACTACGCAGGTAAGCAAGCAACCCTTTGAAAATATAATTTTATACGACTTTACTTTGCAATCTTAAATTGTTTTGGAAATTTCTTTGTTAGAAGCAAATCCTTTTAATCTTGAAAAATATTGAAATGCAAATGCTGAAAAGGTTGTGTTGAAAGGAAAATGATATTTGAAATAAATGTTTTAGAATAATTTTATTACAAGGTTTTGAAGTATTTTAATGATATGTTTTAAAGGATCTCTAAATATTAGATTATTTTGGAGTTTCCAAAATCTATTATTTCAAGAAGGATTTAAGGAAGGCCGAACGATAAATTAATTTCAAAAATGATTTGAGTAATGTTCAAAGGATTATACAAGACTATCCCATATAGAAATGAATAATAAGACAGGTGAACAAAAGTATATGATATTAGATGAAAGTTTCAAATATTTTTAAAGACGTTTTTGTTGGAAACAATGTTTAAAACAAAACAAAATTGACCAAAGCATGAGTTTTGATGATTAACAAAGTTAAATTTGAGTAAAAAGTGAATACTAATGATTTGGTTGAATATTTTAAGGAAAGGAAATAGCCAAGTCGATATCCAAGTCGACTTGGACTTCGACTTAGGGTGAAGTCGATCTCAAAGTCGACTCCATATTCGACTTCAAAACAAACCACACAGCCAAATTTGAAAATGGAAGAAGAGCAGGTGAAGTCGCAGTCCAGGTCGACTCCACTTGCTACTTGGGAAGCCAAGTCGCAAACGAAGTCGACTCCAGCATTGACTTCAGATGACAAAAATACTCCAGCGCTAATTTTGGGGCACAAAAATACCGAAGTCGCAGACGAAGTCGACTCCAGTTACGACTTGGGTGAAGTCGCAGACGAAGTCGACCCCAAGTTCGACTTGAGGTTTTCAAAGTTCAAAGATGCAGATTCAAGCTCATTCCAAGAATCAACTTGAGTTTTCTCAAATCCAAATCAAGAGTACAAGCTCATTATCAACTTAAGTCTCTCAAGTCCAAGGCAAAGCTCCAAGCATATTTCAAGATGAAGAAATTCAAGATATGAAGATTAATGTCAAAAAAAAGCAAGGTGCATGAATCAAAGGCAAAATCAACCATACAAGTTTTCAAGCTTCACAAGGTCTACAAAATATTATTGAAGGAAAGAAGCCAAGCAAGCTAAAGAAAATCAAACAAAGGTCAAACTGTTTTCAGTACGAGAACTGGTCAAGTCGCAACCCAAGTCGACTCCAAGATCGACTTGAGGTCAAGTCTGAAACCAAGTCGACCTAGACTCAGACTTGGAAAATGCAGAACTTAAGTGGTATACGAAGTCGACTCCAGTTGCGACTTGGGAAGCCAAGTCGCAGACGAAGTCGACTCCACCTGCGACTTGGGGAAGCAACGTTCGAATTTTTGAATGTTGGAACATTTATTGCGCGCCAACCACTTCTATAACGTTCAAATCTTCCCCATTCTATAAATAGACACTCAAGCAAACGTTGAAACATACACTACATAGCCTAAAGAGAGAAAAGAAGTGCAAACAAGAGCTCCCATTTGCTTTTTTCCAAAATTGAGTGATCTATACACTTTCAAAGGAAGAACGAGCTTCAAATTGCAAGTAGCGTCAACGATATACAACCGGTTGCTTCTACAAACTCTTCCTCAACCTGAATCTTGCCTAACAACTCAGTAAAGTGTAGATCTTCCTTATTTTTATTATTCTTTGTTATTGGTCTTGGTTTGAGTTTGTTGTAACAAACCAAGACGTTGCAAGCAGAGTTGTGATTGGAGTTGAACTCATCATCTACTTGTATCAAGTGTATAAGCCCCCTAGAGCTAGAATCTAGAAGAGAGCATAGGCTCTGATTGTGTATGCCCCCTAGAGCTAGAATCTAGAAGAGAACGGAGACTCTAAGTGTATTCGCGGAATACATAGTGGAACCCAAGTCACAACGGTGTGTGAGCTTGGAAGAGTGGAGTAGGGAGAAGTTGCCCGAACTACTATAAATCTTGCCTACTGTTTTACTTCATTGCTTTCATTACTTCATTGCTCTCTATTTGTTTCAATCAAGGGGATTAAGCTTTCAAGGGGTTAAGTTTTAATTTACCAAAGAATTTTATAAGAACCCAATTCACCCATCCCCTCTCGAGTTTTGCCATTAACTCGGGACCAACAAGTGGTATCAGAGCGGGTCTTTGAACTTACCAAAGAGATCGTATTGACATGGCATCTCAATCTACTTCCGTTCCCGCATTTGCCGAAGGTCAATCCTTTACTAGGCCACCATTGTTTGTTGGGAACAATTTTGGATATTGGAAGCTAAGAATGAAACAACTCATCATGGCTACCGATATGGACTCTTGGATTGCGATTCAAGATGATGTGATCTTGCCCATTGATGAAAAAGCTTCCAAATAGACCGATGAGGAAGTAAGAATCGTGAAGAGCAATGTCAAAGCTATGAATTTATTATTTTGTGCTCTCACGGCATCTGAATATGTTAGAGTATCCTCTTGTCTAACTGCCAAAGAGATATGAGATACATTAACCTCCATCTATGAAGAAACTTCTCAAGTCCAAGGGACGAGAAGAAACATTTTGATTGGAGAATTAGAAAATTTTAGAATGTTAGAAACAGAAAATATTTCTGAAATGTTTGCTAGATTCTCAAAAATCACTAATGCTTTGAAAGGTCTTGGAAAGACTATATCTAAATCTGAACAGGTTATGAAGATTCTAAGGGCTCTACCGGAATCTTGGACTCCAAAGATTACTGCGATAGAAGAAGCCAAGGACTTTAACACATTGTAGCTAGAGAACCTAATTAGCTCTTTGATGTCACATGAGCTAATTAAGAAAAGAAATGAAGATCATCACAAAGGCAAAAGAGCAATTGCCTTTAAAGCTGCACAAGACTCGGACGACACCTCATCTTCACAAAATGACGATGAAATTGCTATACTCACAAAACGATTCAGAAAATTTGTGAGGAAAGGCAGAAATTTCAGAAATTTTAAAGAAAGAAACTCCAAAGATAAAAAGAAAGAAATAACAAAATGCTACCGATGTGGCGGTTCGGGACACATGCAAGCCCAATGTCCAACGCCTGAAGAAAACAAAGCAAAGGAACAAAGAAAAGATCGAGGCGACAACAAAAGATTTCAAAGAAACAAAGGAAGAGGCATGTACGTAAATGAAGAAGAATCTACAACGAATAGCTCCTCAAGTGAAGAATGCGAAGCAGATTGTGCAAGAATCTGTTGCATAGCAAACACCGACATATGCTTTGCAGCAATGGAAACCTTGGAGGATCAAGCCACTTCAACGGACTGCACGAGTAGTCAAGAGGTAACCTCCAAACAGAAATCCTTTTCAAATTTCTCTACAAATGAATGTCTTAAATGTGCTGAATTAGAGGAACTTCAACAAGCTTATGATTCACTATATGAAGAAATAAAGAAATTAGGAAACAAGTTTACAATTAAGAAAAGACAATGTGATGCAGTATAATTGTAAATGGTAAACTTGCTGAAAAATTAGACAAGTTAAAAGATGAAAAGAATACCTTAGAAAATAAATTAGAAAAACTTAAAAACGAGAATAAATCATTAAATGAATCTCTTACCAAGTTCTCTAATCCAGGAGAAAATGTAAAAATGTTCTTGAAAATGACAACTCAAACTTGCAAGAAAGGACTTGGGTACAATGCACTTGAACAAACTGAAACTAATGCTCCAAGAAATAATATCAAAACCAATTTTACTAAACCAAAGATAAATCGAACAATTTGGACCAAAAGACCAACCAATGAACAAATTACCAAATGGCTCCCTATTTCTAGACTTCCGGGAGCTTGTAACTTTTGCAACAAGCTTGGACATAAGATCTATCAATGTAAACTTAGAAAACTGCAAAACCTAGGTGCTAAATTGGTTTGGATGCCAAAATGCATTGGTTTTATGGGATCAAAGATGGATCAACTCAAACTTCAAAGGTTAACTAACCCAAACGGACCCATAAAATGGGTACCAAAAGGATGAGCTTCACTCAAATTAATTTTTACAGGTATGTCTTAAAGCTAAGGCCTATAACGTATGGTTTATGGATAGCGGTTGCTCAAGACATATGACAAGAGAAAAAGGATTATTTCACAAGATCAACCCATGTGATGAAGGAACAGTAGCTTTTGGAAATAACGAAAAAGGTAAAATAAAAGGTAAAGGAAATATCTATGGTATTTCAAATGCATGTATTGAAAATGTTCTATTTGTTGAAGGACTCAAACATAACCTAATGAGCATTAGTCAACTGTGTGATAAAGGATATAAAGTTGTATTTGAATCCTCTATATGTAATGTTATTGATTATGACGAGCGCATAATTTTTAGTGGCAAAAGACATGAAAATGTTTATTTGGTTTGCCTTGATGACTTAGAAGGAAAATGTCTAATAGCCATAGAAAATGATCCATGGAAATGGCATGCAAGGCTTAGACATATAAATATGTCAAATATTAGAACCTTATGGAAAAAGAATTTGGTACAAGGCTTACCAAAGCTCAAATATGACAAAGATAAGATTTGTAAAGCCTGCCAACTATCTAAACAACCGAAAATGCCATTTTTGACCAAACAGGAAATCTCAACAACTAGACCACTTGAATTACTACATATGGATCTTTATGGGCCATCAGACATTTTAACTCTTGGTGGGAAAAAGTATGTATATGTAATCATGGATGACTTTTCTAGATTTACTTGGATTATACTCTTAGCTAGCAAAGATAAGCTTTTTCAATGTTTATCTCGTTTTCAAATTTGGTGCAAAATGAAAAACAAAGTTCAATCATTTCCATTAGAAGTGACCATGGTGGTGAATTTGAAAATACTCGATTCATAGAATTTTGCAATGAAAAGGGAATTCACCATACATTTTCTGTACCAAGAACTCCTCAACAAAATGGAGTTGTTGAAAGGAAAAATCGGACAATACAAGAAATGGCTAGAACCATGCTAAATGAGAGTAAACTATCCAAGAGATTTTGGGGTGAAGCTGTAAGTACAGCTTGTCATGTATTAAACTGAGTTACCATTAGAGCTATATTGAAAAAGACCCCATATGAACTTTGGAAAGGCAGGAAACCAAACATATCATATTTTCATACTTTTGGATGTACTTGTTATGTGCTAAATAATGGAAAAAAAAATTTGGGAAAACGAGATGCCAAAAGCGATGAAGCTATTTTCTTGGGTTATTCATCAAATAGCAAAACATATAGAATTTTCAACAAAAGACATCAAATAATAGAAGAGTCAATACATGTTGTCTTTGATGAATTTAACCAAATTCCGAGAAAGGAGGATGAATTAAGTGATACAGATGAAACAAAAGGAAAAGAACAACCAAAGAAAATCGAGCTCAAGCCAGAAAACTCCATGGATGAAGAGGTAAGTAAAGGTAATGATCCTTACAAACCTCCAACTGATTTAAAGTTCAAAAATACCCATCCAATTGAGCAAGTCATTGGAGATGTTTATGAAGGAGTAAAAACTAGGAGATCAAAGCAAAATATTTGTGGACAATATGCATTTGTGTCAAAAATTGAACCAACCACCATTGAACAAGCTCTTAATGATGAAAGCTAGGTTATTGCAATGCAAGAAGAGCTAAATCAATTTGAAAGAAATGATGTATGACATTTAGTTCCTAGACCAAATGGTCATACAATTATTGGTACCAAATGGGTGTTTAGGAACAAATTGGACGAAAGCGGACTTGTAATTAGGAACAAAGCCAAATTAGTAGCCAAAGGGTATTCCCAAGAAGAAGGAATTGACTTTGAAGAATCATATGCACCCGTGGCTAGATTAGAAGCCATACGTATCTTACTAGCATTTGCTTCTCATATGAATTTCAAATTGTTTCAAATGGATGTAAAAAGCGCATTTCTGAACGGATATTTGAATGAAGAAGTATATGTTGAGCAACCCCCAGGATTTGAAGAAAAGGATCAATCAAAATATGTTTATAAATTGACCAAAGCGTTATATGGACTAAAACAAGCCCCAAGAGCTTGGTATGAAAGGTTAAATAGATTTTTGATCGATCATGAGTTTCAAAGAGGGAAAGTTGATACTACTTTGTTCATTAAATATAAAAGTAAAAATATTTTAATTGTACAAATTTATGTAGATGATATAATATTTGGAGCTACTGATGAAACTTTATGCCAAGAATTTTCTAAGATCATGCAGAGCGAATTTGAAATGAGCATGATGGGAGAACTGAATTACTTTCTCGGACTACAAATCAAGCAACAAAAGGAAGGAATATTCTTAAATCAGTCCAAATATGTCAAAGAAATGCTCAAGAAATTTGGAATGCAAAATGGTAAAGGGGCAAATACTCCAATGAGTTCTACAATCAAGATCGACACAGACGAAAACGGTAAATGTATCGATCAAAAACTTTATAGAAGCATGATAGGATCATTGTTATATTTAACTGCCTCTAGACCAGATATTTTGTTTAGTGTTTGTATGTGCTCTAGATTTCAAGCTTGTCCTAAAGAATCACATCTATTGACTGTAAAAAGAATTTTTAAATATTTGATAAATACTACTAATCTTGGACTATGGTATCCAAAGGGGTCAACATTTGATTTAATCGGCTATTCGGATGCGGATTTTGCCGGCTACAAAGTAGATAGAAAAAGTACTAGTGGAACCTGTCAATTTCTTGGAAATATGTTGGTTTCATGGTACTCAAGGAAACAAACCAGTGTTGCCCTATCCACTGTGCCCAACTACTTTGGATGAAACAACAATTGAAAGATTATGGCATTGATTATTTCAATATTCCTATTAGATGTGATAATACAAGTGCTATATGTTTGACTAAGAATCCTGTACTGCATTCAAGAACCAAGCATATAGATGTAAGACACCATTTTATTCGTGAACATGTTGAGAATCATGATATTTGTTTAAAATATGTGAAAACTGAAGATCAAATTGCTGATATCTTTACCAAACCACTAGCGAAGGAATCATTTTATAAAATTAGAAATGATATGGGGATGATAGAATTAAACTAGGAAGAATTACACAAATATGATCTAAAAGGAGCCAAGTCGATGAGTCAAGTCGACTCCAGTAAAATCAAGTCGACTCCAGTGAAGTCGACTTGGAGAAGCGAAGTCGACTCCGCCTCTGAGGCGAAGTCGACTCCACTGGGTCGAAGTCGACTTCGCCTAGGGCAAAGTCGACTCCGCGCGCGCGACGGCTTGCCTTCCCCTTCTCCTTCCTTTTCTTCCTTCTTCTTCCTTCTTCCTTCTCCATTTCCCGCCGTTTCCAGCTCCGGCGATTTTATTTTTCTCTCAAAACTCCGGCAGTCCGTCTCTCTTTCAATCTCAGTCCGGCAGCCTTCTCCCTTTTTGATTTTCTCCGGCAACCGCCCGTTCTCCTCTCTGTCTAACAATCCGGCCAGCTCCTCTATCTTTCATTTTTCTTCTTCTCTCTCTGTTCTTTCTCATTCTCTCACAAATCCCATTCCCATTCCAATGGCTCCAAAAATAAGACCTCCCAAGCTAGCAGTCTCCAAACCCTCACTAAAACCTGTGCCTAGACCTTCGAGGTCAAATACGGAGGAAGAAGTTCCCAGAAGGCAAAGAACTTCTGGAAAACGAGCTAGAGAAGAACCTTCAACCTCAACGGGTCGAAGGGTCAGATTTCAAACCACTACCCAATCCTCAGATCGAGCTCAGAGGTCAGAAAGTCAACCTCAAAGCTCAAACACTGAAGGAAGAAGGATTCCAATCACAAAAGGGCAAGTCTTGAAAATGCCCACAACTTATTTCCAAACAGAGCTTCAGCATAGTCGATTCTACAAGCATTTCTATGAAAGAAAGGTATTCATCCCAAAGATCATCGACTTTAAATTTCTCAAAGATTATGAGTTCGACATAGAAGAACTACTGGATTATCAGAGATGGACAAGTTTCTTGAAGACAGATGAAAGAGTATATCCTGATCTGACAAGGTTATTTTACTATCTGTGGGATGATAACAAATTTTCAACCTTTGTCAAAGGCACAAAAATGTTTTTTGGAACAATGGCTAACCCAGATCAAGAAGAAGCAATAAAGAAAATAGGAAGAATTCTCGAAGTTCCATCCGAAGAAGAGTCACTTCCCCGGGATCTTACAATGGAGAAAATCTACAATGAGCTAACAAGGAGTAACAAGTATCATCCAGGAACTAAGTTCCTGCATTACATGGATCTTTCTCCACACTTGAGAGTCCTCAGACTGCTCATTGCTCACTGCATCTATCCAAAGGGCGGTGAAAGGAATCAGTTAAACCCGCAAGAGGCCATGATTCTGTGGAAGCTGGTGAATAAAGTCAAGATCAGTCTACCAAGACTCTTCCTGGAAGCCTTGGCATCCCGTAAGGACAATCCGAGAGGCGTTCTACCCTACGGGACATGGATTACGAGGATCCTGGAGTATTATGAGGTGGACATTGAAGGTGAACCCTTCGAAGTCCCTAAAACAACAAATGCCATCAATAAGGCATTGCTCCAACGAATGAAGATCAATTTGGAGCAGTTTAGGGATGAGAGAATTCGAGAAAAGTTGGGCGAACCAGCTCCTGAGGAAGCAAGACAAGCACAAGCTGAGGGGGAGCAGCCTCCAGAGGCACCACCTGCTCCACCCCGAGACATTCCAGAGGAGCCGGTCTCTCCTATGTCCCACGGATCCTACTCTCCACAGGGATCTGCTATACCAGATCGGGCGCCTCAACCGTCATCCCAGGAGGTCACCTTACAGAGCATTAGAGATGAGATATCTGCTCTTCGAGAAGAAATGGGTCACCAAGAGGATCGAATGACCAGTGATGCGCACAAAGTGCTTGTCGTTAAGAGCACTGTGATCACCAGTTTAATTAAAATTAACCGAAACACATTAAAGCTACCACTATGCGGGTGATAGTGTAGAATAACGGTGAGTCGGGTCGAATCCACAGAGAGGCGATGTAGTTTTGAATTATTTTTAAGAGAAAAAAAAGAAGGTATAAAGAAGAGAGAGAAAGAGAGAAGAGAGAAAGAGGAGAGAGAGAGAGACGTTAGAGAGAGAGAGAGAAGAAGAAATTAGATAAATAAGAGAGACGAGAGAGAAAGAGAGAAGAGAGAAAGAGGAGAGAGAGAAAGAGAAGAGAGAGAAAGAAAAGGAAAGAAATTAAGAGAGAGGAGAGAGAGACGTTAGAGAGAGAGAGAAGAAGAAATTAGATAGATAAGAGAGAAGAGAGAGAGAGAAGAAGAAATTAGATAGATAAGAGAGAGAAAGAGAAGAGAGAGAAAGAAAAGGAAAGAAATTAAGAGAGAGGAGAGAGAGACGTTGGAGAAAGAAAAGAAAAGAGAAATTAGAAGAAATTAGAGAGAGAAAGAGAGAAGAGAGAAAAGAAATGAAAATAGAAGAAATTGGAGAGAAAAGAAAGGGAGACGAGAAGCTAAAAGATATTATAATTAGCTAACAACTTAATTAAAACTATTCTAAGAAAGCAATAAAAGCTATGAAATTTAACTATTAAAGCAGGAAAGAGAATTACATTAAATTTAATCTAAAAATTACAAAGCATAAAATAAAGCAGTAAATCTAATCTAATAATTAAAACTACAAATTGAAAAGTAATAAGTACGAAACACTACAAAGCATAAAATAATAAAATAAAATTTACATCACCCGAATATGGAGAGCAAAATCTCCACGTAATGAAAATTTTATTGCTTGGCCCCACCTCCTTGCTAGGGGTCCCACAAAATGGGTCCCACCCAAGAGAAGAGAGGGTTGTGATCGGGTCTCTTTCCTTGGGATGAGTGGAGGGGTTTTATAGATGTGTGGCAGCCCCCTTTGAGCCTTAAGAATCCGATGTGGGATTCTACGCTTGGATGTAACTGTAGCTGCACTTTGCCGTTTGCTGCTATGGAGAGCTCACAGAGACGGGCCGGAGATGCGTTTTGCGAATTCGATGGCTGCTGAATTCGGTGTGGCCGATTTTAGGTGTTCGCTTGAACGAATTTGTGGTTGACGTTGCTGTTTTGTTATTGCGGCAGATTTATGGTGCAGAAATTGAGGCTTCTTGGTTCATCTGCCTTGATGCGGCTATGGTGATTTGTAGTTGGTTGACCAGGAGTTGAAGACGCGATCGAGTTGCAGAGATGAATCAATGAAGGTGCTTTGGCTGGAGCTTTGGTCAGCCGTGTGGATGATGCTTAGCTCGTTACTTGGTTGAAATCGATGGAGGGCTGTAGCTTCCATGGCTGTTGGTCATTTTCTTTGGTTGTGCAGATAACCGGATGGGGCTGGAAAGCTTGTTGTGAGAGACGTCAAAGGCAGTGAGACGGGCGAGGAGGCCGAGCTGGGCGGCGATCTGTTTTTGCTGCTGTGAATGGGTTCGCAGGCATGGATGCGAATCTCTTCTAGCCGGAGATGGAGGAGGCGATTCGTTGTGACTATTAACGATGCTACCTTGTGGAAAGAACCAGATCTGCTATGCTTGGATGGTTATCGGTTTGGATTGCCGGAGAAGAGAATGCTGCCGAATTTGGGGGTGTTAGCCGAAAATGGAAGATGTAAATGGCTGCAATGGGTGGTGCGATTGTCGGCTTGCCGAAAAGTGGCTGGGATTTTTCCGTTGGCCTTGCTGCTGGATTTCAAAATCCATGGCTATCAATCGGTGATAGCTGGGGAGAATAGACGAGAGAGGGAGGGCAGCTACGGTGCTGCTTGGGTGCCGGAAGAGGAATCCAGTCGGCCATGGTTTGGAGCTGATTTCTGGCTCATTGATTTTAAATCGTGGCTGCCCATGCTTTGGTCGTGCTTCGATTTGATGCAAAGCTGCTTGGGATTGATGGACGTGCCGCCGAAATTGCTGCTGGTTTCTTGCCCGACCAGGACACCATGGCTGCTACGATTTGGGCATGGTGGAGCACCGAGTATGGTGCTCCAATAATGCACAGTCGTCTATACTCTTACAGAAAGTGAATTCGTGGATTTAAATATTTAATTTTTTGTCAAAATAATTTTCATAAACTTGCAGAGATTTTTACTTTTTAGCCTTTTTTTGAATTTCTTCATTTATTTATTTATTTATTTATTTATTTTATCTCAAAATATCATAATTGTTTACTTTATACCCATAATTTATTGTGAGCTTATTTAATCCTTTTTAGCATGTGTAGTTATTTTTATAATTTTATATTTTCAAAATATTGCAAAATGACTCATTTTATAGCAAAATTAAGAATTTTATGAAAAATATAATTTTTATGAAATTTCACTTAAAACATGTATTTATTTAACATTTTAATATTTACTTGTGTGAATTTAACAAGAAATTAAATGAAAATTTTTAGAATTATCACACCCCCCAACTTAAACATTGTTAGTCCCTTAGCAATGGAAATAGTTTAATATATAATTCCTCTTTTTTTTTCTTTTTTTTTTATCATAGTGTGTTACTAATTTATATAGAATTCTAGATGCACTGCTAATAATGATAGTAGGCTTTAGAAGTAAATTTCTTTAGTAAACATGAGTAAAAATATCTCATGATGCATAAAAGAGTATATAACACGTGTATACATGTACTAATGAACAAATGGGCGTTTGATAAATAATTTATTTTCAGCTCATCCAATCTAAGCAACATTCATATCAAAATTATGATAGTGATAGTTAATATATGTATATATTTTTAAATTTTTTATCTTCCTCAATTTTTATTTTTATTTTTATTTTTTTTCTTCCCCTCACCATATTTCAGGATATCTGGGGTTTTCCCTTTTTTTCTTTTTTTTTCCTTTTTATTTTATTTTATTTTTATTTTCCCCTCACCATATTTCAGGGTATCTGGGGATCTACAATTTGTATATTTTAACTAGCAACTATCAATTGCAATGATATTAAATGTTACTTGCTTGGATGAGAGAAAAAATTATATTATCATGGTGCCCACATGGTTCATTGTTGTGTAAGTGCAATTAGTGCTAATAAAATTTTTAAAAACACGATGAAAATATTTTTACAAATATAACTAATTACAGTTTGCTTCTTCACTTAGTATCAAGCATAGCAAGTGTACTTTGATTTATCTCTATGTTTTTTTTTAATATTTTATATAATTTTTTTTTTATATTTTATATTTTATATTATATATATATTTAAATGAATCACGTTAAGCAAACCAGACCCCCCAACTTAAATAGCGCTACCTTTAATAAACATGCACAAAATATAAATAAGATAGCAGGGAAGAAGACAACCTGGGGTGTAATGATCTGATTAAATTGCTGCAGCTTTCTCCTACAAAAAGAAAAGCAAACTAATAGAAAAGAGATATATATACACATGTTGGGTTGCCTCCCAACCAGCGCTAAGTTTTACATCTTCAGCCAGACGTAATAATTCATGTTATCCAATTCCTGCTCTGTTAAAATTTTAATACTATGTAGATTATTTATTATTTTCATATATTCATGCTCAAGAGTTGTGAATGAATTATCAATGACGTCCAATATGTAGCATTCTTCAATTTGATCTAAATTATTTATTGAACTGTTACCAAATGAGAGCATGATTTTATTTTGGGTTAAACAGGATTCCGTTTGAATACAACGCCCTTGGAGAAATTGACTATAATTTGGAATATACTGAATAACATCAAAGATCGAAATTTTAACTTGAACCTGTTTAAACATTTGAATCATCTCTTCCTTTTTCATTAATTCATCTATGTTAATGAGCTCATCTTTAAAAGTGCTTGAAATAACAGGTATGTACTTTCCAAAATTTTCATTAATAATTTCATTTTCATCTCCCCCCAACTTATCCTCAATAAATTCTTTATTTCTCACCTTACCATCATTTTGGCTATGATCATCAATCTCCTCAATATTTTCTTGAGCTTTTTCTCCTTCAAATCTATCATTAATTAACTTTCCATTATTTTCTATAATATTTTCTTAATTATGAAGAGAGGAATTCTCGTTAAGTGTATGATCTAAGAAACCGTCACTACATAATGTTGTAATTATTATCAAATTTTCAGATAATAAATTTTCTGATAGTAATTGATCTGATTGAATTTGATAATCAAAATAATTTATTGAAGTGATAGTTGATTCATTAGGTTCCTCCCCACATAATGTATCAATATATTCATCATTTATTTTCAAATTATCTTTCTTTTGACCTAGCTTTTGTTTGTTAAGGGATTCAGCTTCTAAAGCATTTGGAAATGCTAAGTCATTTTCAAAATATGGATTTTCTAATGGTATTGAATCTAATTGAATTTGAAAATTCGAATGATCAATTAGATTATCAATTTGGTCAATATAAAATTCCTCTTCTCCTCTCTTCTTTATGGCTCCTATTACATGATCTGCATGATCTGTCGTCTTAGAAAATGATTGTTGGTCGGAAAAGAATTGTTGATCTAATCTTTCAAATCCTCCCTCTAAGTCATCTAAGTGAGGAGTTTGTTGATAATCTACTTGCTCTGATGAAAATTTTGAAAAGTCCTCTTGTGGGGGATTCGAGTGAAAATACATATTTTTGCAATGTTCAACTCAATTTAGGCACTCTGAAAATTTATTTTCTATGGTTTGAAAGCCATCGAGAATTTTTTTTTTTTAGTTCTTCAATTTCCTCATTGTAATTATAAGTTTGATGAGAAGATTGGTTAGTAGGTTGAGGTGATGAAAAATTTTCTTCAGGATATGCAGATGGCCCATATGTATTTTCATAATGATTAGATTGATATTGATATAGATTGATATTGATAATTTGAAAATTGACTTTGCTCAGGTGGCCACTGGGTTTGTAGATATGGAGGGTAGGGTTGCATTTGGTGGTTTGTCCAGGACGTATTAGGACAACTCATCCTTTCTGAGTTATATATATGTGAAAATGAATTGTAACCCGGAGTAGGGAACTTATGAAAATTTTGAACTTGTTCTTGAAATGGTAAAAATTGAGTCTCATTAGGATATGTCGTTTGAAAAGGAATCAATGTATTTAAGAATGAACTGTTTGAGTTTTGATAGGCAAGTAAATCATTAATCTTTTGGTTTAATTCTTCTAACTTACCTAATTGCTGATCAATAAAGTTCATGTCCATTCTTTAGTTTTTAGTGTTTTTTTTTCTTAATTAGTAATTCATTTACTGAGAATAACTATGGTGTAATTAAATTCCATAACACTTCCTTTGGTCAGCCAGGTAAGAGGTGGGAGTGTGGGAGGCTCTCCTTGTATTCACAAGGTCCTAATTAAATAACCATAGATCCACTTAGGCATTTGCCTTTAAACCTCTAGCCTAGACACCAACATCTAGTTGTTAAATAGAAATTTAATTAGACCAAAGGTCTACTCAATAAATGTTCACTAATTAAAATTGGGAAAGGATCGAAATTGGTAATCTAAAGTTCAAGTGTAATAAGTAAAGAAAGCAGATAAATAAAGCAGTAAAGATTATACTATTGAAAGCAAGTAAAGGAAATTTAAAGCAACTAATAAAACAATTCAAACCTCAATACGCCTCCCCGGCAACGGCGCCAAAAACTTGATGCGCACCAAGTGCTTGTCGTTAAGAGCACTGTGATCACCAGTTTAATTAAAATTAACCGAAACACATTAAAGCTACCACTATGCGGGTGATAGTCTAGAATAACGGTGAGTCAGGTCGAATCCACAGAGAGGCGATGTAGTTTTGAATTGTTTTTAAGAAAAAAAAAGAAGGTATAAAGAAGAGAGAGAAAGAGAGAAGAGAGAAAGAGGAGAGAGAGAGAGAGATGTTAGAGAGAGAGAGAGAAGAAGAAATTAGATAAATAAGAGAGAAGAGAGAGAAAGAGGAGAGAGAGAAAGAGAAGAGAGAGAAAGAAAAGGAAAGAAATTAAGAGAGAGGAGAGAGAGACGTTAGAGAGAGAGAGAAGAAGAAATTAGATAGATAAGAGAGAAAAGAGAGAGAAGAAGAAATTAGATAGATAAGAGAGAGAAAGAGAAGAGAGAGAAAGAAAAGGAAAGAAATTAAGAGAGAGGAGAGAGAGACGTTGGAGAAAGAAAAGAAAAGAGAAATTAGAAGAAATTAGAGAGAGAAAGAGAGAAGAGAGAAAAGAAATGAAAATAGAAGAAATTGGAGAGAAAAGAAAGGGAGACGAGAAGCTAAAAGATATTATAATTAGCTAACAACTTAATTAAAACTATTCTAAGAAAGCAATAAAAGCTATGAAATTTAACTATTAAAGCAGGAAAGAGAATTACATTAAATTTAATCTAAAAATTACAAAGCATAAAATAAAGCAGTAAATCTAATCTAATAATTAAAACTACAAATTGAAAAGTAATAAGTACGAAACACTACAAAGCATAAAATAATAAAATAAAATTTACATCACCCGAATATGGAGAGCAAAATCTCCACGTAATGAAAATTTTATTGCTTGGCCCCACCTCCTTGCTAGGGGTCCCACAAAATGGGTCCCACCCAAGAGAAGAGAGGGTTGTGATCGGGTCTCTTTCCTTGGGATGAGTGGAGGGGTTTTATAGATGTGTGGCAGCCCCCTTTGAGCCTTAAGAATCCGATGTGGGATTCTACGCTTGGATGTAACTGTAGCTGCACTTTGCCGTTTGCTGCTATGGAGAGCTCACAGAGACGGGCCGGAGATGCGTTTTGCGAATTCGATGGCTGCTGAATTCGGCGTGGCCGATTTTAGGTGTTCGCTTGAACGAATTTGTGGTTGACGTTGCTGTTTTGTTATTGCGGCAGATTTATGGTGCAGAAATTGAGGCTTCTTGGTTCATCTGCCTTGATGCGGCTATGGTGATTTGTAGTTGGTTGACCAGGAGTTGAAGACGCGATCGAGTTGCAGAGATGAATCAATGAAGGTGCTTTGGCTGGAGCTTTGGTCAGCCGTGTGGATGATGCTTAGCTCGTTACTTGGTTGAAATCGATGGAGGGCTGTAGCTTCCATGGCTGTTGGTCATTTTCTTTGGTTGTGCAGATAACCGGATGGGGCTGGAAAGCTTGTTGTGAGAGACGTCAAAGGCAGTGAGGCAGGCGAGGAGGCCGAGCTGGGCGGCGATCTGTTTTTGCTGCTGTGAATGGGTTCGCAGGCATGGATGCGAATCTCTTCTAGCCGGAGATGGAGGAGGCGATTCGTTGTGACTATTAACGATGCTACCTTGTGGAAAGAACCAGATCTGCTATGCTTGGATGGTTGTCGGTTTGGATTGCCGGAGAAGAGAATGCTGCCGAATTTGGGGGTGTTAGCCGAAAATGGAAGATGTAAATGGCTGCAATGGGTGGTGCGATTGTCGGCTTGCCGAAAAGTGGCTGGGATTTTTCCGTTGGCCTTGCTGCTGGATTTCAAAATCCATGGCTATCAATCGGTGATAGCTGGGGAGAATAGACGAGAGAGGGAGGGCAGCTACGGTGCTGCTTGGGTGCCGGAAGAGGAATCCAGTCGGCCATGGTTTGGAGCTGATTTCTGGCTCATTGATTTTAAATCGTGGCTGCCCATGCTTTGGTCGTGCTTCGATTTGATGCAAAGTTGCTTGGGATTGATGGACGTGCCGCCGAAATTGCTGCTGGTTTCTTGCCCGACCAGGACACCATGGCTGCTACGATTTGGGCATGGTGGAGCACCGAGTATGGTGCTCCAATAATGCACAGTCGTCTATACTCTTACAGAAAGTGAATTCGAGGATTTAAATATTTAATTTTTTGTCAAAATAATTTTCATAAACTTGCAGAGATTTTTATTTTTTAGCCTTTTTTTGAATTTCTTCATTTATTTATTTATTTATTTATTTATTTTATCTCAAAATATCATAATTGTTTACTTTATACCCATAATTTATTGTGAGCTTATTTAATCCTTTTTAGCATGTGTAGTTATTTTTATAATTTTATATTTTCAAAATATTGCAAAATGACTCATTTTATAGCAAAATTAAGAATTTTATGAAAAATATAATTTTTATGAAATTTCACTTAAAACATGTATTTATTTAACATTTTAATATTTACTTGTGTGAATTTAACATGAAATTAAATGAAAATTTTTAGAATTATCAACCAACCTTGTCTCCGAGGTTCTTACAGCTATCAATGATATGCATTCCCGACAAGATCGAATCGATCGGGAAATGCGTACCATTAGATATTATCTTGCATCGGGGCGACACAAAAATCGGCCCATACCTGAACTTGATCCATTCAATTCCGGATCAGTTCATCGAGATTCGACTCCCGCTCCAGTCTCTTCATTTTATTCATCCGCTCATGTTCGTCCTATCAAACCCATTCAATCTTCATATCCCATTTCCCAATTTCAATTCACCAAATCCTTGGTAATTGAACCATTTTTTGAAGGATTGACAAAAAGGAGGAGATAGAATAGAGTATTTGAGTACACAAGCATAGGCTTTAGAGCATTTTGGGTCGGGTAGTTTGTATTTAGGTTTCATTTTTTTTTACTTTACATTGTAATCTGATTTATGAAACTTGTCTTATGTTCAAGTATATGTTTCATGCTTGCTATACTCTATTTGAAAGTTGTTATGATGATTTGTTTTGTTGAAACTATATGATTATGATTATCTTGAAAGGTATAAACTCAAATTAGTTTTGTCAATCATCAAAACGGGAGAGATTGTTGGAAACAATGTTTAAAACAAAACAAAATTGACCAAAGCATGAGTTTTGATGATTAACAAAGTTAAATTTGAGTAAAAAGTGAATACTAATGATTTGGTTGAATATTTTAAGGAAAGGAATAGCCAAGTCGATATCCAAGTCGACTTGGACTTCGACTTAGGGTGAAGTCGATCTCAAAGTCGACTCCATATTCGACTTCAAAACAAACCACACAGCCAAATTTGAAAATGGAAGAAGAGCAGGTGAAGTCGCAGGCCAGGTCGACTCCACTTGCTACTTGGAAAGCCAAGTCGCAAACGAAGTCGACTCCAGCATCGACTTCAGATGGCAAAAACACTCCAGCGCTGATTTTGGAGCACAAAAATACCGAAGTCGCAGACGAAGTCGACTCCAGTTACGACTTGGGTGAAGTCGCAGACGAAGTCGACCCCAAGTTCGACTTGAGGTTTTCAAAGTTCAAAGATGCAGATTCAAGCTCATTCCAAGAATCAACTTGAGTTTTCTCAAATCCAAATCAAGGGTACAAGCTCATTATCAACTTAAGTCTCTCAAGTCCAAGGCAAAGCTCCAAGCATATTTCAAGATGAAGAAATTCAAGATATGAAGATTAATGTCAAAAGAAAGCAAGGTGCATGAATCAAAGGCAAAATCAACCATACAAGTTTTCAAGCTTCACAAGGTCTACAAAATATTATTGAAGGAAAGAAGCCAAGCAAGCTAAAGGAAATCAAACAAAGGTCAAACTGTTTTCAGTACGAGAACTGGTCAAGTCGCAACCCAAGTCGACTCCAAGATCGACTTGAGGTCAAGTCTGAAACCAAGTCGACCTAGACTCAGACTTGGAAAATGCAGAACTGAAGTCGCACACGAAGTCGACTCCAGTTGCGACTTGGGAAGCCAAGTCGCAGACGAAGTCGACTCCACCTGCGACTTGGGGAAGCAACGTTCGAATTTTTGAACGTTGGAACATTTATTGTGCGCCAATCACTTCTATAACGTTCAAATCTTCCCCATTCTATAAATAGACACTCAAGCAAACGTTGAAACATACACTACATAGCCTAAAGAGAGAAAAGAAGTGCAAACAAGAGCTCCCATTTGCTTTTTTCCAAAATTGAGTGATCTATACACTTTCAAAGGAAGAACGAGCTTCAAGTTGCAAGTAGCGTCAACGATATACAACCGGTTGCTTCTACAAACTCTTCCTCAACCTGAATCTTGCCTAACAACTCAGTAAAGTGTAGATCTTCCTTATTTTTATTATTCTTTGTTATTGGTCTTGGTTTGAGTTTGTTGTAACAAACCAAGACGTTGCAAGCAGAGTTGTGATTGGAGTTGAACTCATCATCTACTTGTATCAAGTGTATAAGCCCCCTAGAGCTAGAATCTAGAAGAGAGCATAGACTCTGATTGTGTATGCCCCCTAGAGCTAGAATCTAGAAGAGAACGGAGACTCTAAGTGTATTCGCGGAATACATAGTGGAACCCAAGTCACAACGGTGTGTGAGCTTGGAAGAGTGGAGTAGGGAGAAGTTGCCCGAACTACTATAAATCTTGCCTACTGTTTTACTTCATTGCTTTCATTACTTCATTGCTCTCTATTTGTTTCAATCAAGGGGATTAAGCTTTCAAGGGGTTAAGTTTTAATTTACCAAAGAATTTTATAAGAACCCAATTCACCCATCCCCTCTTGAGTTTTGCCATTAACTCGGGACCAACAGTTTTGTCATTCAAAAATTATTTACAAAAAACGGTTAGAAAATATTGTTATTTTAAATGTTTTCCTTGAATACTTCAAATGATTTATGAAATATAAACGTTTTAAGGTTGGCCATCCTTACAAAGCGTTTTGAGTATACAACTCGTTAACATGGGTTAAGCCCAATTTTTAAGATTTGAAAGAAATACAGACTGAGGACTGTAGTAATTTATAAAAGTATGATAGCATCAAACTTTTAGAAAAGGAACACAGACTGTGGTCTGTGATTTTTATAAAATCATGCTAGCATGTGAATGTGAAGGAAACGTGTGCACTAGGGTTATATATTAGGTTTATTGTAGAGGATATGCATACCGGACGCGGTTGCAAATTGGGCCCCCTTTTCATAGGCCGAGTCGCTTGAATAAGGCTCAATGCCGGCGGCGCCCTCCCTGAAATGGGAGATGGACACGGATAGCCGCCTGGCTCGTGGGCTATCACGTAGAAGGGTTTCTCTCCTAAGGAAGGATGATCACTTGATAAGTGTCACCTACCAGATGGACAGAGACGTATTGCATATTGCATATGCTTAAAAAGGGGTTTTATGAAAAATATTTTAGGATATGAAAATGTCCTATGAGAAAAGGAGTTTCGATGACCAGTATTTTAGAACATAAATATGTTCATGGAAAAAGAATTTATATGTCAAGTTTTATAAGCAAATGTTTGCCATGAATCGGGATTATGAAATGTTTGTGAAAGGTACTTATGAAAAGGTTTCCTCCAATTGCTAGTCGAACGCTTATTAAGCGTCTACTACTGAAAGGTGAGAAATGCATTTAAAATGAAAAATGCTTGCTTATTGAGTTTCGACTCATGTTTTGTTTTTCCCAACCATAGACAGGTACCGCACAGGCCATGCAGGAAAGGAAAAGAGTATGAAGAAAACTTTTCAACAAACAGGTCTGTATATGGTATGAATGATTATATGGAATCATCAAAATATGTATGTATGAAATGTTTAGATTGAAGGAACTTGTGATGTAGATAAGTCAGTTATTATGATATGAATAATATATGTGAAATTAATTACAAGAATATGTTCATATATGATGATATGATGTTATTATGAGTATCATGCGTAAAGTTGATGATAAGTGTCTGTTATGTGATGAAAAACAAAGAAAATGAATGAAAAAAAATTTGGACGAGATCCAATTTAAAAATCCCGCCGTGTGATCAGGGCAACAATCCTAAGTCACGTTTACCAATCAATAAAGATCCTGAAGTAAGGCTTCTAGGCACCCCGGTTCGGGGCGCCACAATTCCTTATTATAAAAAAATTGAAATCATGAAACTCTTTCCTGATGGTCTCCCTAATTTCATTTCCACTTGTATATCACATCTTAATTATAAATAACAATTAATATAAAAATGATGGAGTCTCACATGCACATCCCTTGTTAAGGAGATGCACTAACAAGCCCTTTTGTCTTTAATTTATAGTGTATAATTTTTTAAAATGAAAAAACTAATATGATATAATAAGAGTGATGATAAGAAGTAAAGAAAATAAAGTTAAAATAGATAAGTTAGTTGTATATATAGTTATTTAGAAATAATTAAAAAGTTGAAAAGTTGTATAGAAAAATATGAAGAAATAATTAAAAATAGAATAGTTACAAAAATAAAAAATTTTAAATTGAAAAGTTTTGGTTTAAAAACTTTTATATATACCCAAACATGCCTTGCATTGTTGGTAAATGATAACCGTTGGTTTGTCGCGTCACGCACTCTAGCTACCTTATTCAAATTTCTCATATTCCTGATGGCTCATGCAAGCACAGGGTGGCTATTGCAGCTACTCGTCTCTTTCCATCGTTGCCATTGATCAATAACCCACCAAATCCAATGTTTTTTTATGCTTGGCATGTGCTCGGCCTTCCTACGACCTCTTTTTTCATGAATTTTAAAACATAGTTCCCACAGGCACGCTTAACATATTATATATCACTCAATTCAAAATTTTAAAAAATTTTCAATGATAATTTTTATAAGATTTTTCATTTTTATCAAATAATTATTTTATAATTATTTCTGTATACTAGACAGAATGCCTATTTGTCTAATCACCTTCTGATCAACTTTTGGTAAGATGTTCAAATCTCCCTTCATATAACTCCAAATTAAAAAAAAATTAAATTTTATAAAAGTAGATATTAAGATCCTTTAAATGAAACTATTTTCATGCTATTCTGTGTTTTATATAATTTTTGGTGAATTTCGCAAGTGAGGCTATTCTCATTTTTAGATCTTTGCAAAAATGCCTCTTTGTAAAACGGATTTGAAAACTCCCATAGCTTCTCTACATTTTCGCTTCCTTATAAATTTTAGTGAGTTTTGAACATAAGTGAAGCACTCTAAAATTCTAATTTTTCTGAATATCTTATACTATAATGTTATTTCTTTTCTACTTAAAACTTAGATAAATTTTAATAGTTTACTTGTAATTTTTTTTAATCTGAAATGGTTTAGGGTGGGAGCTTTTTGGGAAAGTACAGATAGAGGTTAAAAAGATGAATTTTAAAGGTTCTTTTTTATTTTTTAATTCTAGCAATTCAAATTTTATTCGAAGATTGAAACATACTCTTACTCTTATGTTTAGGATTTTAAAATCGAAGTTAAAATTATATCCTATTGATGAAATTTTATTTGAAGATCGAATGCATAATTTTTACCTTATAAATAAGATGATTTTTGAAGTAATCACATATTTATGCATGCTCGATTTGGTAAAATTTTGGAATTTTATTTCTATTAAATCTTAATGAAGGTAATTTGATTAAATTGTACGAAGTTTATGTATTTAAATCTCTATGAAGTTTATGTGCTTTTGAATCTGCGCTATATAGAGATGATATTTTTTCTTATGAAGTTATTATCAATTTGATTATTGATTTGTGGAAAATAAAAAAGATTATTTTATTTATGTAAATCCTTAAGATATTTTTTCAAATTGAATATCGAAGGAGGATTTAAATTTGAAGATCCGTTAAATATGAGTTTAGTGGACAAAAAAATTGAAGAAAGATATTTAATTTAAAATTTTAGAATATTTTCTAAAAAATTGTTATTACATTTTTTATATAGCCACTCTTCAGGGAACTCTTAATGAGGCTACTGCCTCTAATTAACTTCGAACTTTGAACCTTCCTACCCTAACACGTTCTATGCACTCACGCCAAATACTTAGTTATTCTTAAGACATTTTGTTAAAATTGTTATTGCATATTAAATAGGTATTTAAATATGAAGCCCCAATAAATATGATATTTTTATATATAAGAAAATATTTTAAATCGGAAGGTGATTTGAAGTTACATATTATATAATGAGCAAAAAAATTAAAATATGAAGTTCTAAGGAATATGAGTTTATTTGGATTGAAATTATAAAAAAATTTGTTATTTAAATCCCTAAAATTTTCTAACAATCATAATTTAGAATTGAGCTAGCCTGCGATGATAGAAGATTCCGTCATGGCAAGGATTAGAATGAGTGTATTGCCTTCGTTTTGTGGGAGCAATAGTCTCCTCATTGATATTGTAAGAAAATTTGTGAGGATATATGGGATTATGAAGTGGATTTATAACAAAAAGCTGTAAAGATTCATGGGCTTGATTTGCAATAATGAGATGAAAAAAGAGAAATTTTCTCTTATACCCACAACATTTGATCATCATTCATTTCCTATCCATTATATTTCAAAAATCTTCCCGACGCCTACAACATTTCTACCCTAATTCCCCAGATGCTCATATTATTACTCTAAGCCAATTAATTATATGTGGAAATATCGACTGTGCCCTCGCACTGTTATGTAAATAGAGATGAAATAAATTCATACTTAGTTTTTATTATAATTTATACAAAAAAATACATCAAATCTTTTTTACAAAAAAAAATAATAGGGATTCCATTTGGAATTTTTTAATAAATAATTTAGGGGGGCAAAATTAACATTTTTGAATGTAGTTAATTTTGTTTTGGTTGAAAGTGACGATATGGGCGTCTAGAGAATTTGAGGTAAAATGTTGTGAGTATCACGAAAATTTCTGGAATGTTGTAGGTATGAAAGGAATAACAGTCAAATGTTACGAGTATGAGGGGAATTTTTCCATGAAAAAATAAAATATTGTAAAATATGATTCCAAAAGAAACAATCAATCAAAAAAAGAAGAGAAAGATTTAAATAAAAAGATTTAGGTGTGGTTAGCAATCACAATAAGTTGTCGATTTAAAACTTTTCACTTTCAATAATTATCATTTTTGCATCTTTCTATACAACTTCCTTATAAACGCTTACTTTTCAATCATTTTTTGATAGTTATGCATATAACTACTATTGGTCCCTAGTCATCGGCAAAACCCAAGAGATGATGGATGAATTGGGTTATTAAAATTCTTTGACAAATAAAAATTTAACCCCTTTGAGTTCAATTCCCTTGAAAGAAATTTATAGAACTAGATAAAAAGAAGATAAAAGGCAGCAAAGAGATAAATACAATAATAAAAAAAGACATAGCTAATCATAGTAGTACAGGCAACTTTCCATACTTTACTCTTTCAAGCACACACTCTCTTATGTCTTGGGTTTCACTATCTCCACAGAGAATACAACTAGAGTCTCAGCTCTTTTTTAGATTCTATCTCTAGAGGGTCTTTACAACAATCTCACAAGTAGACAATGAGTCTCGCTCCAACCAAACACTATCTACTTGTGTTTCAATTTGGCTTTGGTCTCCAAAACCAAGTCAAGTGTCACAATACAACAAGAATAAATGAAAGAAAAATCTACACTTTAAAATTAGTGTCGAACAGTTTTAGCCCTTGAGAAGACTCTTGAGTATTTGAGAAAGTTGAGAACTTGTAGCTCTTGTAGTGTACTTGAAAGTCTCTCTTGGAAGATCACTTAATGCACTCTTGATTGCTTGAAAGCGGGAAGGTAAGGACTCAATGAATGCTTTAAATAACTCTCATAACTCTATTTGACATGTTTTAAATAGATGTAAGAGAAACTCGAATGTTAAAGGGTAAGTGGCACGCATTAAATATGCTAATGTTCAAAATCTTTTACTATTGCTACTTAAGTCACATCTAGAGTCAACTTCGAACGTGACTTCACCCAACTTGTAGATTAGAGTCGACTTGGTTTGCTATTTCGATCTTCTAAATTCGTTTTGCTTCCTTTTTCTTGGCATTTTGCTTTTCGAGTTCTATCCTGAGTCGACTTAGGCTTGGGACTTGACCTAAGTCGAATGTGAAGTCACCTTAGGTATGCGACTTTACTGTACATTGAAATGTAGGAACTTTAAACTTCATTCTTTTGACTTGTTTTTCTTCATGTCTTAAACTTGGGTTGACTTGACTAGAAATTTGATCCAAGTAGTAAGTGAAGTCAACTTGAGGTAGTGACTTCACTCCTGGCACTTAGCTGAATTTCCATAATTATATTTTTAGAAGTCCAAGTCTCAGAACTGGGTCAACTTTTATTCGACTTCACCTAAGTCACATGGTGAAGTCGACTTAGGTTGCAACTTTATTTCTCATGCTTCAATTAATGGAGCTTCAACCATCTTATGGATTCCAAGTCGCATTTGGAGTCTACTTCGATTTACAACTTCACCCAAATTACAAGCGGAGTTGACTTAGGATGTAACTTCAACCTATCAAGCATCCACATTGTTCTCTCTATCTCCAAAACGCTATTTGAAGTCAACTAGAGATATCAACTTGACTCAAGTCAATTTTGAAATTGACTTAGCCTTGCAGTTTGATTATTTTCACTTGAGATCCAAAATCTTAACTTCAAACATTGAATTAAACACATTAATACCCTTAGTATTCTCAAATTTGGTTGTTAATCATCAAAACTTAGATAAATCTCGATTTGCAATTTAACTCATCGAGTTCACAACTACTGCACCTATTTTAACTTTATTATCTTTGCTCTTTATCATTACCCCGATTATATCATATCATTTTCTTTTATCTTAAAGACTTTTATATCAAACCTTTTTTAGAAAGTCTTATCCATTCTCAAACACACCATTCATTTAAAATTATTTTTATAAAGTGATGTTTTAGGATTAAAAATTGATATCGAAGATTATTTTATTTTAGATCTAAAATGTAAGATAATGTGTAAAAAATTTATTATATGCACTATAGGGATACATCCTCATTAATACACGTATCACCATACGTGTCTCGTAACTGATACATAAGAAAATAGTAGATACGTGGCAAGAGACCTAGTCCTTCGCACACTTAAAACTACTCTAACAAATCTCCTATAAAATAGAAGCACTAACACACTTCGTGGGCACGTTCCCTAAATATCAGATCCTATCACTACTTTAAAAGGAACTCTCCCCCATGGAAGGAGGGGGATTAGACTTCCATCACCTCCATACTTTGACACTCTCTCATTCTCCCTCAAGTCTCCAATTCTCAAAACACATTTCAAAGGGTACATTATACGAACCCCTCTGATTTCACCATTATCTTTGAGATTGACTCAGATTCTCACCAACACCCTTCTGGTGTCAACCTAGACCCTCTGGGAGTTGTCCCAGATCCTCTAAAAGTCATCTTAGACCCTCTGAGAATAGGAACTAGTTGTAGCAGCTAACAAAGACAAAGTGACATGTAATGGCTTACATATCATTCATCCTATTTTGATAAGATCTTAGCCATAAAAGGTTTGACTTGGACTATCAATTAATCAACTTTTATGTTTTTGGACAATTTAAGTCCAATGAAAGAGTTAGTTGACTAGGGGTGTAAATCGGGTCGGGTTGACTCGGGTTGGGACAAATATAACCCTAACCCACCTTGTAAAATCTCAACCCAACCCTACTTTCAACCCTACTTTTCACACTTTAACCCAACCCTATTTCAACCCACCTCAAATCGGTTCGGTTCGGGTTAGAAATCGGGCTAATAGATTACACATATTATTAATGTTAGTTAAGCTTTTGTTCACCCAAATTTCTAAAATAACAAAAAAGCAATGATAATTATAAAAACAATAAGTACTAAAAAGTTCTACGGAACTCAAAAGTGGAGGATAAGTTTTGTAATTGATTTATTTTTTTGCTTTTGTATTCTTTGAGCAATTAATGTCTCCTGCAAGTCAAAAAGTGAAAGCCAAGTAAAAGTATTACAGTAAATTATACAAAATGAAAAAACGAATATTATAGTCTTACTTACATTCTTAGTTGGCTTCCAATCAAAGCTACAAACATCTCAAAATCCCAATTGACCTGTTCGTTATTTCAAATCACCAATGCAAGCGAACATCTAAACAAACTATTTACAATGCAATATAGGGTATGTTTGGCAATTGAAAGAGAAAGTCAATTAAAACTTTTCAATCTAAAACTTTTCACTCTCTACAATTATCATATTTTTAACTATCATATTTTTTAATTATTTTTTCACATTTTTCTATATAACTACCCTACTTTTCAATTATTTATATACAACTATCCACACAACTAACCTATCTATTTTAACTTTATTCTTTTTATTACTCATCATTACCCTTATCATATCACATCAGTTGATAACTTTTACTCTTCAAAACTTTTATTCATTACCAAATATACTCATAACCAAATAATCCAAACATAATTTCACAACTAATTAACCAAATATATTTCTAAACTAAATAAATTCAAACAACATTTCATAACCAAATTGTTAAACATATTTCCAAACTCCACACAATTTTATTTAAATATCCAAACAATATGAATGAAATACACTCTCATAAACATATTCAAATATATATCTTATGAAATCGGGGTTGATTCGGGTCGGGTCGGTTCGGGTTGACCGACCCCCTAACCCGAGTCAACCCGATTTTGAAAATCGGGTCGGGTTGAACCCGATTTTCAAAAACCGAATTTTTAAAATATTAACCCAACCATGATATAAATCGGTTCGGGTTGATGCGGGCTCGGGTTGAACCTGACCCTATTTACACCCCTATAGTTGACTGTCTAAGTCTAAATTACGAGACATGTAACGCCAGTCACATAAATTTTTGAATTTTGAAGTTTGGCCCATTAACACATCTAGAAAATATTTTATAAGACTTTTTGCATTTATACCTACAAAGTTTAGATGCAATTGCAGGTGTGTCACTAGTTTTGTAAAATTAGCATCGTACCTACAAGATTTTCTTGAAATTACAAGCATACTTACAAACCTTTTTTAAAATGATGAAAATACACCATAAAATAATCAAATGAAAAGTATAAGGTATTCTTTTAAATATCAAAATTTTATTTTTAAAAATTTTCAGATTAAATAAATAAATTGAAATTGGAAATTATTTGTAAAAAATAAAATATCTTGACTTCTTTAAAAATAAAATATGTTTAAAAATACAGAAAACTTTATTTCTTACAAATATTCCTCACATTAAATGGATCCGTCAATGTGAGAAATATTTGTAAAAAATATTTTAAAGATATTTTTATGTTTGTAATTTTATTATTTATGAGAGTATTTTCATCATTTTTAACAAGGGTTTAGGGTTTTAGGTAGGCTTGCAATTTCAAACAAACCTTATAAATTTGGATATAAATTTTATAAAAGTCATAACAGGCCTACAATTTCACCCAAATCTTGTAGACTATAAATGTAGAAATTCCTATTTTATATGAAAATTTTAATAATTTTTAGATAACTAAGTGATAGAAAATATGAAGTTTGAAGTTTTTGTAGTTCAAAGACATGAAGTTTGTAGGTGCTAAAAATAGAAATTAATGGATTATTTCGTGTGTCATATAACAAGTGTATGTTACGTGGAAAGAAGTTAAATGCACACCGCACATGTACTCTACTTGATTAGTCTTTTTTAAAAAAATAATAAAAAAAAACTCATTTATATGTGTGTTGTCCCACAGTCCGCATGTGAGACAGGTCAAGGCACATTTACTTTACTTGATAAGTGTTTTTTTTTTTTTGAAAAAAAAAAAAAAAAACCATTTGTATGTTTGTTGTCCCACACTCCACAAGTAAGGCAGGTCAAGAAATTTGAAAACGAGAAGCTCTTAAAAGATATACTTTAAAAAGTATTATAAACAATGTAATATTTATTTAAATTTTTATTTTGCAATTAAGTGATGTATTGATATACTTATTTGTGAATAGATATAATTTAGCTTTCTTTTATGCGACAAATTGAGGAAATTTCTTTGTATTTCTCATGATTAATCCTAGGTAAATGAAACTATCCGAGTTTGACTTCGTCAAACGGGGCTGGCTGTCAAGTAATAAGCCGAGACAAGGATAAAGGTCTAAATCATTTTAATTAGTACCTAAAACGCACACGTGGCGTTGTGTGTATCCGTCTGTCTTCATTCATCTATGTTTTAATTTGACAGTGCTCTGGTCAGTGCTCGATCCAGTTGTTGGAAGAATCATGGTTGAATTATATAATCCGGCCGTCCCACTCCCACCCATTTACATATATGTGCTATGTAAATCCTAGAATAATATCTATTGGATACTTATGACTGGCCGCATTTGCATTTCGGTGCTGACACCTCAACGAGTGGGTGATTTGAAACGAACCCTGGAGCACAGTTTGTGGCAGCACATGCCTTTACAGCACAGAAATGAACACCGGCCTTGTGTAAAAGTCACGTGGGAGGGAGACACCATCCATGGGTATTAATGTATGATGGAGGCAAGGAAAGGAGAATTAATGAAGTACGTCTAGATGCAGATGCGTGTTCAGGCCTGGCCCACCTTGTGAATGAGTGGCCATTAATTCTTCACGCCTAGAACCCCACCTGTCTACCACCTGCGGCTCTACCTGCAGCTCACGTACGTTTATACCTGTCACCCATGATGAAAGCTGCACCAGAGAGAAAGAGAGAGAGAGAGAGGTCTATTTAAAGGACAGCAGTGGGGTGTTGGGTGTCTGAGTGCCTGTGTGTTTGGGTTGAGAAGACGAGACGAAAGAATGGGCTCGATTCCAGCGAGTAACACTGCGAACGAGGGGGAACACACGTTATCCTCGAGAATATTATCGTTCAAAACTCCAAGGTTCATATGCATGTTGACACTCTATGAACGACACTACCCACCTCGTTTTTCCAGAAAGGTGCGTAATTAACTCTCTAGTAGATTTCTAGGGTAGTGAGATAGGTTGTTTTCTTTCATTAAAAAAAAAAAAAAAAAAACTTGGCTGAATATTTAATGGTTTTTCTTCTTCTTCTTCCATATATATAAACCCATCTTTGTTTTCTTAATTTCTCTAATGGCATACTTTTTGGTTGCACCCAATATCATCATTAATTGTGTAGTCATGTACCCAAACACACCACAGAAGATTAAGATTTCAAATTTTCGAGGTTTTGTTAACATCACTTTTTTTTTTTGGGGTACAAACAACATCACTTGTCTCGAATATGTGATGAATTGCTCCTATTTATCTCTGTAAAGGCATTCACTATCTGATCATTTAACTTCATTTTTTCCCAAAAAAAAAAAAAAAAAAAATCTCATTTGAAAATTTTCAGGTAGCTGCGGAGGCTATAGCCACGTTTCTGCTTGTATTTGTGACGTGTGGTTCGGCTGCATTGAGTGCGAGCAACGAACATGCAATCTCCAAACTGGGCGCATCGGTTGCAGGGGGCCTGATTGTAACGGTCATGATCTACGCCGTCGGCCACGTGTCCGGCGCCCACATGAACCCCGCCGTCACATTAGCATTTGCCGCCGTCCGCCGCTTCCCCTGGAAGCAGGTATGGATATGTATTCATATATATGAACTCGACCATCATCAATATTAATCAATCATAACAGGTAAATATTCATCATCTTGTTCAATTCATTGGTGCGTAAGCTGCATGTATGGTGAATGTGCAATTTGGGTATGATAAGTCTAGTTCGGGTCAATCATATATTTATCCTGTTATCAAACCTTTCTTTATTTTAGATTGAGTCGGATTTTTTTGCCTACCTATCTTATTTTTTAAAGTTTTGTTGGCTTCGATTTCAGTTCCAAATAAATTTTTTAAAATAGTCTTTATATTATATTTAAAAATTATAATTTAATTATAAATTTACTTAAAAATCTATAATCAAGATAATAATAATAATATAATTTTTAAAATATATTATTAAGTCTACTAAATAATAGATGAACTAAACAAGTTTCTATATATTTAAACAATATATTTATATCTTCAATATAAAAAATATTTTATAAAATATATATTAAACTTATATCAGTTCCGACTACTCCGACCTTGAAAATTATCTTACCTAATTGAATAAGTATTTTTTTTAAACCTATCCAATCTATTTTAATATCCTACCTTTTTTAGGGACTTCAGTCCTATGCTCCCAGGAGCATACAGTGCTGCATGCTCCCGGGCGCATACACTTATTGTTTTTATTTTTTTAAAATTTTTTTTTATAAACTTATTAGCCCAAGTGTATTTAATCTGTGTGTAAATTTTTACCATTTTGGAGTATTTTAGATATTTATTTTTTATTTTTGAAAATCAGTGGCATTTTAGGTAATTTTAAATTACTAAAATGCCACTGATTTTCAAAAATAAAAAATAAATATCTAAAATACTCCAAAATGGTAAAAATTGATATATACATTAAATACACTTGGGCTAACAAGTTTATAAAAAAAATTTCAAAAAAAAATAAAAATAAATAAGTGTATGCGCCCGGGAGCACTGCATGCTCCCGGGAGCATAGAATTGAAGTCCCTCTTTTAGAATACCCAACAAGTCTGGAACCCGGTGCATCGAACCTCAATGCAACCAAGTATACTGCACCTATTTCTTTTTTTAATTTTTTTTATGATATTATTAATATAAGTATATTTAACATGTGTATCAATTTTTACTATTTTTGAATATTTTTAGATATTTTTAAGATTTTTAAAAATCAGTCACATTTTTAGTAATTTTAACACACATTAAATACACTTAGGTTAATAGTTGTATAAAAAATATTTGAAAAAAAATAGGTGAAGTACACCCAAGTGCATTGAACTGGGATCAAGCAAGTCTAACCCTATCCAAGTTACATCCTTTGCACGTAGCGGTTGGACACACAAACATGTACCGTGTTAGATTAGCACCATGACTAATATGTCACAATGTATCATTGTTCACTGGGAATTTAAAGAGGGTCATAAGCTATTTTAACATATTAACATTTGATCTTCCATATAGTACCGTAAATATTTTTATGTAACTCATACCTAAATGACCTAATTACTCCCATAAAAAAAATGACCTAATAACAGTGTCTAGAGGCATAGCCCAGTGCTATACACCCTGACCATGGTGCCACTTTGTTTCCCGTGTTAGTAGTATGGTCTCTTACATGTAATGGATGGTGGAAAATATTATTCTGGTATATTAACTAGAAAAAAATATACTTGCATTAATTAAGTTGTAAATATGTAGAAAAAAGAACCTTATGACAAGAAAATCCACATTCAATGCAAAGAAAATTAATATTTCGCAACGTTTAGGCTTCTAGCCGCGCTGAGCACTTCCTTCAAAAAAATTTATTTAGTGACATAAGTGATTATTGTTATTAAAAAATTAGCTTTTAGCAACTAGTATAATGAATATAGCAAAAAGTAATTTTTGATTAAAAAATTATCAGTAAAAGCATGACTTTTAATAAAAGTATAACTTTTAGCCACAAAATTTGTAATTACAAATTAACTAACATACAAAAACTTAAGTTTATTTTGTTGTAGTGATTTTCCAATGTTGTTTTAGCACCACAAGATCAGAATCAACATTTTATAACATATGGTGCGGCTAACGGTTCTAGATGGGTCCCAATCATGCATTTAATTAATTACTTACTTAATTAATGGTTTATTCCATGAATTCAATATGGATAAAAATGTTGACCGCCACAAGAACGTTCCAATTGATTGGGAAAGATAAACGGTACAAAGAAGAGAAGAAAAATAAATTTCTTTGTACTTCTCCGTCCAAGAGTTTCCTCAATTAGCTCCCCATCGATTGGACCGTCCACATCCGTACTGCCGTAATCAAGTAAATTTTAATATATAGTTAATACAAAGACGTGGTAAAAATTACTTCAAAAAAAAATTACGTAGCAAGAAAGCAGCATATACCTAAAAAGGAGATGGCGACCCAGACCCATACAGTTTCTCATTCTCACAATGCTATAACATCCACTCAATATTTTGTTAAAAAATTTCTTTCATTTCATAGTGGATAATACTTTAATGTTATTATGCTGTTGATTTCAACAGAATCTGTCTAATTTCTCTATATGCTAGTTAATAAATTAAGGGTGACGATTACATAATATTCAATCCAACCATCTTACTTATCAGTACCTGTTGTCTTGTCTTGGAAAGAACAATAATATCATCGATGGTGTTGTTGTATAAAGATGAACTTAAAGCCCAATGCTTTTTATCAAAATATATACAACATATCCAAAAATCATTTAGTATAATTTTAGTTGATTAAACTTTTGAAATAAAATTTTTGGTGGAAAAGTTTTAAAAATGTGAGAAAGTAATGTGATATAATGGAGACAAAGATAAGGTGTAAGGATAATAAAATTAAAATAAACAAGGTAAGCGTATGAAAAGTCGTAAAGAAATAATTGAAAAGGAGAATAGGTTTTTATGAGTATTTATATACATCGCGACAACTCATATTACATTCAAGTACATTCATAACTCCTTACACAATGAAGAAAAATTTTCAATAACACCCCATACAGGAGAAAAGTTGCAAATACTTCCACAAAAAAAGAAAACAGAAAAACTCTCACATCATCTAAATAGCGGGTAAGAGTTGAGCTCATTGCCAACATGAGTTACCATCATGGTACACCCTTAGTGGCGAAAAGTAAAATAATTGTATCAAAAGATGAGTAAATGATTAAAAAATATGATAATTTAAAAAGAAAAATGTTTTAAATAAGAAAAATATTTTTTATGGAACGAGAAAGAAATTTTTTGGTGAATACCAAAAGCACCCTCGTTGTAAAAGATTCTAATACCGTTGCTTTTGGCAACTATTATCAACAATTAAAATAGTCGTTATAGATTCTCTTGAAAAAATTTAGAAGTTATAGCAAGAAACGTATATGCATCAAAATATTAGGTTTATCTAAATGTTAGTAATAAGAAATTTATAACATAGCAATTAGTAACTATCGTCAAGGAAAAATTAATTCTCTGCCTCTAATAATTATTTAAAAATTTTCATGGCCAATGACAATTATTTTACAATTGGAAGCTGCGTGGCGTTGAGGAAAATGGGAAAACAATTTTGGATTCATAAGCATAAAAACCAAGAGTCGTTGTGGACTAAGATATTTTTTTCCTAATGGTTTGTACTTTCACATGACTTAAGCCACCAATTTGACTAAAAACCGCTAGTTCGTGCTTAGTAGAGAAGATTAGGCAGGATTTTGGGTTGGGACTCGGCTCATATGCATGGGGTTGTGGTTGTACCTACAGCTAGATCTCATTATGCTTGATGATTCATCTATTAAAGACCAAGATCGGATCATGACATGCTCCAAAAAATATAAAATGGATATTTACTTGGTTCACACCGCTACCACAATTTTTTTAAATGCAATAATTGGTTTGGTTTGGTTTGGTTTCCATAAAAAATAATAATAATTGGTTTGGCTGCACATAGTAGGAATTCGGTTGTTTTGATATTATTTGGCTTCCAACGAGCATGCACAGCAAACATATTAGTTTCATACTTAGTTATATATATACCGTTGTGTATGAGCAAATGTAGCCATGTTTATAAATTTGTTATATATAATATTAATTTGATTGTGTATAACATTTATGTAGCAACTTATTTTTTGCTACAAATACCATTAAAGGGTGGCTGCAAATATCTTTAAGTTTGAATGCATTACTATTATTTTATGTCTTGAGGGTGTGTTGGAGAAGTGATAAAACTTCTGCTTAAAAAGTTTTTGATATAAAAGATTTTAAAATATAAGAAAATAAAATAATATAATAGTGTAATGATGAGAAGTAAAAAAAAATAAAGTTAAAATAGGTAAGTTAGTTGTATGAGTATATACGTAGAAATGATTAAAAAGTAAAGTAGTTGTATAAAAAATATGAAGAAATAATTAAAAAATAAGATAATTATAAGGAGTAAAAAGTTTTTTATCGAAAAGTTTTAGTTTTAAAAATTGTTGCCTTTGCCAAAGTCCAAAAATGCCCCAAATTTATATTCTGGTGCAAATACATAGTTATATATAACAAATTTTCTTGCAACGTACCTCACTTTTGGAATTCATGTGGCTATGATACACTTTGGCCCCAGCCCAGTTAGAATATGTATTCTTTTGTAATTAAATGCCAAGTTGTAGAGAAAGAAAAGTAATTAACTTTGGTCGTTAGTTAAGGTGATCAGTACTCCATATTAGCCATAATTAACTACTGCAATTTGTGGGAGTCAATATATAAAAATGAATGTGCAGGCGTACATGTTTTTAGTGTGATTGGCGTGTACACTAAAGATTAATTAGTGGTCATCGTAACTTGTTAGTGCATAAGTGACACTGCTCACTAGAACAAAATTTATTATATACGGCTCAAAATAGATTAAGTGGCTACAAGATCGAATGCCTAGGGGCCAGCTGATCTAACTTGCGGCTAGCT
The DNA here is from genome assembly GCA_030490835.1 of Annona cherimola. NCBI lineage: Eukaryota > Viridiplantae > Streptophyta > Magnoliopsida > Magnoliales > Annonaceae > Annona > Annona cherimola. Next base: position 81,367,026 of record CM059972.1, on the reverse strand, counting down.
TAGGGTGGCCTAGTTGGCACCTATTCATCCAAATTTATTTTTTTGAAAAAAAAAAAAGAGAGAGAGAAACCAAACATTTAATAAAGAAATGGTAACCGGATATTTGTAGCTAAATACTCAATTATAGTTAAAATGCATTACTCAATGCAGTCAAATATATATTATATGCAACCAAAAATTAGCTATGTAAAATAAATTTTGCTGCAGTCTGTGTGTTGATCATGTATGTATATACGTAGTATTAATATTAATCACTTTTTCATGTATGTACATATGTGCGCAGGTTCCATTCTATTGGCTTGCTCAGTTGACAGGATCGTGGATTGCTTCATTTACTCTTGTTGTGCTGCTGCATCCCATAAGGAACGTGGGGACAACCACCCCCTCTGGTTCCAATTTGCAGGCCTTAGTGATGGAGATTGTCGTCACCTTCTCCATGATGTTTGTCACCTCTGCCGTCGCCACGGACACCAAAGCTGTACGTACTCCCTCACCGTACATTTATATATACATTTTCACTAGTCTCCCTTCAATATAATCTCCTTAATTACATAGAATAGGTTTCTTATAACCCTCATTTATTTTCTTTCACGCATTGATAATAGTTGAAGATTTTGCTTAATCCATTATATTTAACGTTACTTGTTTAATAAAAAAAAATTAAATTTTATCCAAATTGAATATGTGCATAGGTCACATTTTCTTAAATATATGATTATACATTCATGTGTAAATTATAAAATTATTTAGAATAATTTTCATATACATTAGAATATAATAATATTTTGTAGAATTATTTTTTCATATATTTGCGATATTTTAGACAATTTAAGTATTGAAAATATACTTTAAATTTGATCTTTAACATTAAATTATTTTATTATGTTAATTTTACATATTTGTATATAGAGCCTGTGCATGATAAAACTAGACAAATGATAGAATTTTTATAATAATACAAATGATGATAAATATAATATATAGAGCGTATTTTATATTAATTATGAAGGTGGGAAAAAATATATGAGATTATTTAGAAGTGGAGTTTCAGAAGCTGAACTCTAATTTCACTGCCTGCTTAAGGGTGTGTTTGACAATTGATAAAAAATGTCAAGTTAAAACTTTTCAATCTAAAACTTTTCACTCTCTACAACTATCATATTTTTTAATTATTTTTTTACACTTTCCTATACAAGTACTATACTTTTCAATCATTTCTACACAAATATCCACATAATTAACTTATCTATTTTAACTTTATTCTCTTTGCTACTCATCAATGTCCCTATCATATCACATCATTTGACAACTTTTACTCTTCAAAATTTTTCATCAAAAATTTTATTCATTATCAAACACACCCTAAATTATCAATGGTCTGCTGCCCGTACCATGCGCAAATTTTTCAACACTGTCATCTTTTTATTCGTTTACATTTATATCTGTTCCAGGTGGGAGAGCTTGCAGGCATCGCGGTGGGCTCGGCAGTCACCATCACTTCAATCCTTGCAGGGTGAGCTGGCCTCTCTAACTTGAAACGGCACCAAACCAAAAGCATTCAGATTGATTAATAATATATCCGTTCACGCTACTTACTAATTATCATTCATATCGATATAATAATTAAAGAACACGAAAATCTGGCATCCAAAACGAACACAACAAAATTACTGATTTTTAGCAACTAAAATTTCGATCCTTCCAAAAGGTAAAAATTTGTTGTTAAAATAAAACTTGTTGCTAATAATTTGTGGTATATTCTATTTCAAAACTATCAAGAAGAAAAAAAATTTTGTAGTAAAATTATTAAGAAGAAATTTCGCTGCCAACAATTCATGTTTTTGTGTTTAGAAAACTAAGTTTTTGATTTGGGTGCGTTCAGGCAATGAGAGAAAATGTCAAGCTACAATTTTTAGCTCTCGGCAACTAACATATTTTAAAATTATTTCTTCACATCTTTGTATACAACAATCTTATTTTCTAATTATTTCTACACAGTTACCTATTTAACCATCTTATCTATTTTAACCTTATTTTTTTTACACATCATCATTACCCATATCATATCACATCATTTTCTACTAATTTAATGATATTTACACCAAAACTTTTCATCCAAAAATTTTATTACTTCTCAAACACAACCTTGATTGCCAAAACCTTATTTATAATAAAATAAAAATTTTCTTGCCTATGAAATCATCACAATAGGCAAGAAAATTTTTCCTTGGCTATAAAAGTATCATCATAAGCAAGAAAATTTTCTTCGCATGTGGATTTTTCTTGCTAAAAGGTTTCAAAAAAAATATTTTCTTATAGTGAAATAAATTTTTTTAAAGTATTAGTTCTTGGATATATGGAAGGCGGCTTCTTTAATTAGATGGATATATTAACATATGAAAATTACTTTTTGCCTTAATTTTTTTAATATAAAAAATATGTAAATATTACTTTTGGAATTCTTGAGTGTGTTACACATTCCCATTCTGGTTTGATATATATATAGATGCTAGTAAGCCGTTAGTATTCAATCATCCCTTATGAAAATACTAAAAGAAAAATTGATAGATAGGTCTATCTACACAGTTTGATTATAATTACAAATATACATGTATAGTTTTAGAAATTGCAAGTAACATAGTATAATTTGATAATAATCGCAAAAATATCCATGCTGTTATGACACAATTATTTTATAATTACAGTGTAAGTATATTTGCAAAGATATGCAAGCTCTATGGTATATTTGTGAAAAAATAAATAAACTTATTTAATTTCTAAAATTATAGTAGCAGTGTCATAATAGTATAAATATATTTGCAATTATAACCAAACTATATAGGGTGATTTTGCAATTTTTAAAATTATGTTGGTATATTTATAAATAATTGAATCATTGTTATATTTGCAAATCACCCATTACAATACAAAATCTTTTTACATACATAATTACAAATATAAAAATAAATAATATGATTGGTTTAGATCTAAATGCAAATATCGTGACAGTTCATCATGCATATAGGCAGATATGGGCAGAATTAAATATTTAATATTTAGATTTGACCATAATCTGCCCTGCATCACTTTGTGCCCACCTTAATTTGAAAAAGAAAAAGTAGATCATCATAGCTAGCTAGCATAGCAGTACACTTGGTAACTAAAGGTTGCATGCATACTACCTGCAATGGATGGAAGACCAGAAGTTAGCAACAAACACTCCAACCAAATATATTTAATTTAGCCACTGAGGCACCGACAATGCCCCGGCGAGTTGGATGTCTTTGGTTCAAAGAACGGTAGGCACATTTTCTATGTGAGTTTAGTAGGTGGCGGTTCTTCTCTCTAAGTTTTTATAAGAGCGTCCACCGGTGACTATTTTAGGAATTATTGGTAGGATAAATTAAATTATTGGTTAGCTATTTGTAAAATATAGTTAAAAAATTGTAAAAATGTCGCAGAAATATATTTAATTTGGCCACTGAGTTTGAAAAAAGAAAAATCATAAGCATAAAAGTATACAAAAGCCTATATGGTAACAACTATTTTTGCAATGAATTTTGCAAAGAACATTTTGTTGGAAACATTCAAGGCAACAGTACCAAATTTGTGGTTAGAAAGAATACTTTTGGGTGGTGGATGTGTTTAAAAAGTAACATTGGCATGAATATAAAGATACACAATGTTTGATGGTGTATTTAGGTAGGTAAATACTAGTTTTAAAAAAAATATCATCACTTCTTCTCTTCGCTCAGACCAATCTCTGGAGGGTCGATGAACCCAGCAAGGACTTTGGGCCCTGCAGTTGCAAGCAAGATATACAAAGGCGTGGGGGTGTACATTTTGGGTCCTGTTGTAGGGACATTGCTGGGTGCATGGTCCTACAATTTCATCCGCATGCAAGACAAGCACTTGCACTCACCACTCTCCAGTAGCAATAGTCTATCATCTTGGACGAGTAATGGTTGTGGTGTCAGTCGCAATTGCACGAGCATCAGGCAAACTGATCATCATGTAGTTGTAGCAGCAGAAGATGATACACGCCCTTCTTCGGATATCATCTGAATCATCCGTGGTGTGTATATACTTTTTACTGTTGCCATAAAACCCTTCCCTTGTAATTACCATCCTTATGCTTTCTTACATGCTTGCAATTATTTTTGCTTATTTTCTATATGTTTATATGCGTGTCTCTATGTAAATTATGTGTGGTTTGAATGAGAAAAGTGAGGTTGTCAATATTTATGTTTCCTTCGCATGTAAGATGGGCCATACGTGTCTTTTTTTTATAGCAGGCCATATGTTTCTTAATTGGCTATTTATTAGCCATTTTCTATTGCAGATAAATTAAGATGCATAAATTCACACATAAATCAATTTACTTTTGTAGCATTATGCGTGAGGAAGACTTCTTAGTCAGAAGTTAATTGATAAGAAAATGGCATACCAACAACCACTGCAAACTCACACCATATATATAATATTACCATGATCATCATCCACTAACAATTATGAAAAGCAAAAGTTAATCTTATATTTCCCAGCACTTCGGGTGCAAGGAACCAAATTAGAGGTCGTGAAACTAATTTCTCTAACCCCAATTCATTTAAAAAATTCAATTGCAAATGATTAATTGAAAAAAGTGCGCTCCCATGTGTTTCCACAAGGAAAAAGAATTCGCACTTGGATTCAGGTGACTCTCTAAGTTAGGGTTTCGAATTTATTACCAAATCTAGGAAGATCTTAGTGAGAATCTAAAAATCTTGGAAGGCGAGTAAAGACCAGTTACCATGGTACTCAGAGAGGAAGACTTGCTGCTATAGGAAATCAAACACTGGCAATATGGCAAGTGAGCTCCCAAAAATCAACCCGGAGGCAAATCCATTAGTCCTTTATTCCCCTTGGTTCTCCTAAAGCTATAATCCAAATCTTTTCATGGCATCAATGTGGAGGATTTGGAAGATGAGGGCAACAACCACATTCTCAAAGGCGGATGACAAACTTATGTAGAGGAGGACAAACAACAAATATTATAAGGCAAACTATGGCTATATGATCATAAGTTCCCATAAAAGACCTAAATGCACAACGGGAAAGACAGGAGATTCAGCTATTCACTATCCCAATCCAATTAGTGATTAAGGACATCCAATTCCTCATCAACTGAGCCATATTGGGCTCTAAGGTAGGAAATTCCTTTAACTCTTATCATGAGATTGTCCCTAGCGAAGGAGGAGTTAAAGTAAAGCTAGAGGTTAATGTAAGTGACCCTATATAAAGGAGATTATTTGTAGGGTTGCAACTCAATTTTGATTCGATTGGGTTGTAGTCTATCCTACTTATACACTATTTTTAAAAAGTCTACCCTACCCTACCCACCTACAGGGTTAGTTTCTACTATGGGTGTGTTTGGTAAGTTGTAAAATTTTTAACGAAAAACTTTTATGTAAAAAATTTTAAATTAGTAGAAAATTATGTGATATTGTAGGGGTAATAATGATGAGTGAAGAGAATAAATTTAAAATAAATAGATTAGTTGTATTGGTAGTTGTGTAAAAATGATTGAAAAGTAAGGTTGTTGTATAGAAAGATGTGTAAAAAATAATTAAAAAACAAGTGCTTATGGAGAGTGAAAAGTTTTAGATTGAAAATTTTTAACTTGACAACTTTTGCAAATTGCCAAACATACCCTATATCCTATCCTACCCATTACCCATATGGTTAGTTTCGGATCCAAATCAATTCCTATAGTATTCAATGACAATATTTGAAAAACCATGGGACCATTGAGAGCGCTACAACAGTAAGATAGTATTCACTTCTAAGAACTAAATTCCTTGCAATGGGCAACAACAAGAATTCATGAAATAAATGAAAGCTCAAATAGCAAAAGATGGCCATGCTCCATCACTGTATATAAAATGAGATTATTTAGTGTGATGATAAGTATGTAGTGAGGATGACTACTTTGTCCAACTAAATCTTATACCAAAAACATGGCGTGTGATCCTTCTGCTAGGAAAACCTTATTGATTAAAACATTAATCACCCCAGGATCCTCCGTGTTAAATCATCAAGAAAATAAAATTATAAGTAGAAGCGTACCTGAATTCATAGGAGTTGTTGTTGTTGAATCTGGAGGTTTTCTGGGCTTTTAAGTTAATGTCCTAGGGTTTCTGGATAAGATGACTTCTCTTTTCTAAAGATGAAATGTTAGAAAAGAAACCTAAAAGATACATAACCTACCGCATATATAGCGTACTCATCTTTCTAATTTCTAATTTAGTCAGTCATAAAAATAGAAATTAGAAAATAGGCAATAGAGTATCTACGCATAGGAGATCCGTAATCTACTAGATAATTTAGGCCCATAAACCTTATGCGATCACTTTATAATTTTGAGTCGCTATATATGATAACATATATATAATTATTATATATGTAAGTCCAAAAAATCCAACACTTTCATCAATTAAAAAAATGGCGTGTGATGATTCAATTTCCTCAAAATATTCATTCGTGCAAAGGTTCTCAAATATGTATGCATTTATATCATGAAAATACCTCCGCAAACAACTGCGTTAGCTGTTAGGGCTGAAGTTCACTTACACAATTGACCCCCAAAAGCTTGGATTCCAGCATTTGCACCTTTTCTCGCCATTCCTGTAGTTGGGAACAGAAGGGAATGAATAAATGTGAATCATGAAACTTCTATGAAAAAAAGAATAAATCTTAGAAAAATTCGGCACATCTCAACATCAACAAGGGCCTCATTGAAGGTTTGCCAAGAGGAGGTGGATTAGGTGGGCTTGCCACCAATTGCAGATGGGGCAATTGCTTTTCTTCCTAGCCGGGAAATATTTCAGCTAGGGGTGGGAATTAGGGCGGGTCAACCCGTAACTCGGCTTTGACCCGACCCGTTTTCACCAAGTAAAATTAATAAATTTTTGACCCAGTATAGGGATGGGTCAAAAATTTTGACCCGAATTCAAAAATAGGGTCGGGGTGGGTTCGACCATGTCCCAACCCGCCCCGCATATATTAATTTATTAAAAATTATAAGTTTATGTTTAAATATTATTATTATTTTCTTTCAAAATTCTCACATTTTTATAATCAATTTTATCAACAATAGAAGAATCAATTTATTCAGAAAGTAATATAAGAATCAATAAAAAGAATTTGTATATATATAACCCTTATGTGTAATTGTATATTAACCTATTTTAATAAATTTATACCATATTTTCCAATGCTTTGTTCTCTTAATTATGTGTTTTTTAATAATTAGTGAAATATTGAAGTATATAATATTTAAATTTAGTATGGATAAATACTTATGTTAGATAGGCATATAAATTCTTAAAATTATCTTATTTGACCCGTATTTTCGACCCGAACCGTTATTCCAAAACCGGTCCAATACCAACCTGAAGTCTTTTCCGAAACATATTAAAAAAAAAAGTGAGGGTCAAACCGACTTTGTCCCGACCCGGTATAAAAAGAGAGTCAAACTCAATTTTTAAAAAGTAGGGTCAGGGTTTGGCAAACTTTGACCCAGTATGGCCCGCTTCGATTCTCACCCTTAATTTCAGCCATTGCTAAAGGCTAAGGACGCAAAAAGAAAAAATTAGATACAAGAATAATAAATTTTAAATAAATAGGATAATTGTATAAAAGGTTGTAAAGGAATGATTAAAAAGTAGAATAGTTACATAAAAAGATATAAATAATTAATTAAAAAAAGACAGCTCTGAAGAAAAATATTTTAGATAAGGAAGACATTTTTTAAAAAAAAATGAGAAAGAAATTTTTTGGTCAATATCAAAAGCATCCTTATTGTAAAAGATTCCTTACTGTAAAGGATTCTATTGCTTTTGGCAACTATTATCAACAACTAAAATAATCGTTATAGCAAAAAAAAAAATTATATGCTACAAAATGTTAGGTTTATCTAAATATTAGTAATACGAAATTTATACAATAGCTATTAATAACTATTGTCAAGGAAAAATTAAATCTCTGCCTGTAATAATGATTTTAAAATTTTCATTGCCAATGATAATTATTTTACAATTAGACGCTGTTTGGCGTTGAGGAAAAAGCGAAAACATTTTTGGTTTCTTAAGCATAAAATCCACGAGTCGTTACGAACAAAGATATTTTTTTCCCAGTGGTTTGTACTTTTACGTGACATAAGCCACCAATTTGACTCAAATCCGCTAGATCGCGCTTAGTAGAGAAGATTAAGCAGGATTTTGGGCTCGGACTTAGCTAATATGCATAGGGTTTTGGCAGTATCCACAGCTAGATCTCATTATGCTTGATTATTCATCCATTAAAGACCAAGATCCGACATGCCCCCAAAAATATATGATGAATATTTCCTTAGCTCATACCGCTACAAGAAATTTTTTAAATGCAATAATTGGTTTGGTTGCACATAATAGGAATTTGGTTGTTTTGATATTATTTAGCTTTCAACGAGTATGCACAACAAACAAACTAGTTGCATATATGTCGTTTTTTTAACTAATATATTTACATTTATCTTATATATCTATTATAATGAAACCCTTAAGATATTCTTACAAATCTAAGGAGATAGTCTTCTCCCGTCTGAAAATCTAAAGATACAAGCCTACTAAAGAAACTTGGAGACAAAGCTACACTAAAGAACCAAAGAAACACAACTATCAAGATATTAAAAACGAATGAGGGAAGCGTCTCCTCCCTGTGGTCCCGACTGACGAGATAGTCGTGCTCGAGGCCGGGTTGGGGTGATCGGAATCGGCGATTTCAGAGGTAGCTGACGACGGTGCAAACGACGCGATTCGTTGCGGCATTACAGAGAGCTTTCCCATTGCCAGCCAAAAGAGCCGGAAACCAGCAACGCACCTGGAACCAATGAATCCTTCCGTGGCAGATTTACTGGAATCCGAACTCCAAACAATGACGATTTCAAATACGGCGATCAAGAAACTGAGTCCGGAGAATGGAAAATCGATCATATGTTCAGTCTGGGCGACAAAATCTTATAACAAGGAATTATTCAGAGCAATGCTGAGAAGACTCTGGCGTCCAATGGAACCATGTCAATTTCTGGAATTGGGAGATAATTTATATCAAGTCTCCTTGTCGAATATTGGGGATAAGGATCGAATAATCAAAGGTTGTCCATGGACAATAGACAGAAACTTGGTGCTGGTTTCAGAGTTGGAGGAAACAGATATTGATCGCATAGTGCTTGTTAAAACTCCTATGTGGATGCAAGTTTCGGGAATCCCATATATCGTCGACAAAGTGCAGCTGGGCCATAGCATAGGAGCTTCCTTTGAAGAAGTATATGAAATAGTGGATTCAGATTCAGTGCTTAAGCTCAAAGTTTCAATTGATTGCCGAGAACCACTTAGAAGAGGCATTTTCATTAAGATAGCAAATCAGCAGCGCAAGTGGGTATCATTCCAATATGAAAAACTTCCGCTTTTTTGCTATATGTGTGGACGATTGGGCCATACTCATCGGGATTGTACCAAAACCAAAGCGGCGACCAAACCATTATCAGAGGATGATTTGCCGTATGGGAGCTGGCTTCGAGCGGGAACCAAGCCACTGCTGGTTCGGGATGGTTCCAACAACATCAACAGGGTCACCCCTGTTAAGTACTTGGGATCACATACACATTCTCAAGGGGGACAAATGGTAGCAGATTCTTACCAAATGGTGAGGGCAGATTCTTACCAAATGGAAAGGGAGAACAGCGGCAAGGCACAAAGATGGATTGACAGCTACACAGAAGATCAGGAGCAAGGCAAGGAGGCGGAAGGAGCTGGGGAAGCCTTGCATGCTGGATGCGTCAATGATTCGTCGGCAGCTGTCCTTATTCAATGTCCCGACATTAGCGGCAATGTAGAGCTCTTCAAACCCATACTATCTGATCAGTCCCGGGTAACTATGGGGAATATGGCAGCTGGCATCCTTCCTCGATCTGATACCAGGAATGAAACGAAGCCCTTCGAAATTGCATTTTCTGTTCAGCGGAAGGTGGCGGAAGCAGATATGGACGTTGACAATTCAACGTCTATAAAGCAGGAATCTGAACTTCTCTACCCAACACAAGATAGATATTATCTTCGTGAGCAGCAGGGGACAACCGTTTTATCCTCTATAGCAAGTGCAGTGTTAAAAAGAGCAGAGGGGTCTGGATGGGAAGCAAGTGATGAAGAGGATAGCGAAGTTGAAGGGAAGCAAACACAGAATGTTAAGTTGGGGCTGGCAAGAGGGATGATACACATTTCTGAACAGCAGAAGGGTGGTGGCAAACTGAAGATGAAGGAAAGGAAGGATGAATCTCTTGAAGCGGGGGATTTGGTTTGTGAAGGGAGGAAGCTAGGTCATTTGGGTAGGTCGTTGGACAGACAGATCATGGACCCGGAATCGGAAGAAGGGGGAGTCTTTATAGGGACACGAGGCAAATGGAAAAGACGGGCTAGGAGGGGGCAAGGGGAGGGCTCTCTTTCCGGGATGGGGAACCATGGCTTGGGGAAGGGGAAAAGGGACCAATGTGATGAAGCGGAAGTACGGATGGATGGTTGTAAGAGAAACAAAACAAGGGGAGGCCAATCCAGTGATGAGTTCGAGGCGGAGACTGTGGGAAGCCCACAGCCCCGCCTCCACTAAAATGGCCATCATGGCCTGGAATTGCCGTGGGCTTGGGAACCCACGGGCAATTCGCTCCCTGATTGAGGTTGTCAGGAAACAAGCTCCCTGTCTGATCTTTTTGTCTGAAACAAAATGCATATCGAAGGAGATGGATATGGTGCGGAGACGTCTTACTTTTGAGTGTTGCTTCTCGGTGGATCCTGTAGGGAGGAAAGGGGGTCTCGCACTGTTATGGAATAATGATAAGCCGGCTTGCATCAAAAGTTTTTCTACACACCATATCGAGGCTGGTTTTTTGGGTTGGAGGTTCACGGGTTTCTACGGCCATCCTGAGACTCAATTCCGATATCGAAGTTGGAACATTCTTCATTTGCTGTGTGGGCGAAGCAATGAACCATGGCTAGTTATGGGGGACTTTAACGAAGTAATGGGGCCAAGTGAATACTACAGTTACAGAAATCACCCCCAAGCCCAAATGAACAAATTTTGCGAAGTTGTGGACAGATGCCAGCTGCATGATCTCGGATTCAAAGGTACTCCTATGACATGGAGTAATAATAGAAGAGGGAGGCAGAAAGTGGAGGCTAGATTGGATAGGGGGCTCGCTTCACATGCTTGGTTGAACAGGTATCCATATGCTACGGTTAGTCATATTGCGTCATCTACTTCAGACCATTGTCCAATATTGCTATCCTTTGACCCGCTCGGGGGGAGGAGTAGGCCGCCACAGGAGTTCCGCTATGAACTCTTCTGGAATCGGGATGAAGAGGCTACTAGGATTATCAACCAGGTCTGGAGCTCTTTTCCTTCAGGAGCTATGAGTGCATCTGACAAACTCTCATGGAAACTCAATCGTTGCGGTATCGAATTATCTAAATGGAATCGCCGGAAGAGGGGCAATCTCTGGAAAGCTATTGATCGGAAACAAAGAGAGCTTCTCTCTCTCATGAGCTTGCAACCTAATGATGAAAGAGATGACATGGTGCAGAAAGTGAAAGACCAAATCAACCTCCTCTTGGAAGATGAGGAGCAACTGTGGAGGGTTCGTGCGAAGACACATTGGCTCAAGGAAGGTGATACGAATACCAAGTTCTTCCATCGCTCGGCTTCAAACAGGCATCGTTCTAATTTCATCGAGGCATTAATGGATCGTAATGGGAGATGGATAAAGGACCAAGGCCAAATGATGGATGAAGTGGTCAGATATTTTAAGCATGTCTTCACATCATCTTCTCCCCAGGATGCGTCATGGGTGAAGGAGGTAATTGTGAGGAGAATATCAGATAGTCAGCGTGGCTCTATGACGAAACCATTGCGTACCGAGGAAGTGGTGGAGGTGATTAAAGGTATGGGCCCAGCTAAAGTGCCAGGACCGGATGGTTTGTCGGCAGGTTTTTATCAGAGACACTGGGATATAGTTGGGGCAGAGATTATTGATTGGTGTAAGAAATTCATGGACGAACGCAATCCAGAACTGCTTTGCCGGCACCTTGAAGGGGTAAATGCTACCACATTGATATTGATTCCGAAAAGGAAGGGGGCCCAAACTTTGGATCATTTCAGACCGATTAGCCTTTGTAATGTCATCTACAAAGTCTTGACCAAGGTATTGGCAAACAGACTGCGGGGGGTTCTTAAAGAGGTAATTGGAGATGAGCAAAGCGCATTTATTCCGGGTCGTCTTATTACTGATAATATGTTGGTGGCGTACAAGGCCATCCATTCTTTGAGGAGGCGTAAGAAGGGAAGAAAATGGGAAATGGCCATCAAACTGGACATGTCAAAAGCCTACGACAGGGTTGAATGGAACTTCATTAAGCAGGTCATGGAAGCGATGAATTTCAATGAAGTTTGGATCAATTGGATTATGTGCTGTATTTCTACGGCAAGCTACAGGGTTAATGTTAATGGATTCAAATCTCCCTACTTTTTACCTCAAAGGGGGCTCAGGCAAGGGGATCCTTTATCTCCATACCTATTCCTATTATGTGCTGATGGGCTTTCGGCATTGATTACCTATGAGATCAATAGGGGATCTATCTATGGCATTAAACTTCATCCTCATGGTCCAATGATATCCCATCTTTTCTTTGCTGACGATGCGATTATCTTTTTGAAGGCGGATGGTAGGGTCCTTCGGTCGTTCTTGAATATCCTCAAGCGTTATGCGGAATCTTCGGGCCAAGTGGTTAATGCGGACAAAACTGCTATTTTCTTTAGCTCAAATGTGGATGCTTGTGAAAGAAGAAGTCTGTCTATGCTTGTGGGATCTGCTGGGAATGAACTTCACCAATATCTTGGCCTACCGGCTTGGCTTGGCAGATCTAAGGCAGGCTTTATTAGAGATCTTAAAGAACGCATTTGGAACCGAATTCAGGGATGGAAAGGAAAACTCTTGTCATGGGGTGGAAAAGAGGTTCTTATTAAAGCCGTTGCTCAGGCGATCCCGGCATACACGATGAGTATCTTCCTTTTACCCAAATCATTCTGCAACAACATAAATGGAATGTTAAGCAAATTCTGGTGGGGTGCAAAGGAAGACGGTAAGAGGAAAATGAACTGGGTAGCATGGAAAGAGTTGTGCAAACCTAAGCGAGCGGGAGGGCTGGGATTCAGGGAATTTCACAATTTTAACTATGCTCTTCTCGGCAAGAAAGTATGGAGGCTGGTTGAGGGTAAATCATCGCTATGCTTCAAGGTACTTAAGGCGAAGTACTTTCCGTTTTCTAATATTTGGTCCTGCAAGGCGAAGGCATCGGACTCTTTCACATGGAAGAGCATTCTGAAAGCTAGGGATGTAATTCAGAAGGGATGTAAATGGCGCATTGGAGATGGTAGACGGGTATCTTTCTTTAATGATGTATGGCTCAATTCTAAGGTGGACAAGGCGGGGCCTCTACCAATCTCCGTTCCGGAGGATGTTAAAGTTTGTTATTTCATTGATGCTGCATCAAACTCATGGAAGAGAGAGCAAATTATGATGGTCGCAGGGGAGACGATCTAGCGTGAGGTAAATTCGATTACATTATCGCAAAGAAGGGCAGATGACTCTATTTATTGGATGCATGAACCAAACGGCTCCTTCTCTGTGAAGTTGGCGTATAGACTTCTCTGTTCCAATGAGGCGAACCCGGAACTGTCAGGATGCTTTAAGGCAATCTGGAGACTGAAGCTCCCGAGTAAGATCCTTTTTTTGGGTGGCGTCTTCTCACTGACTCCCTCCCTACTCTAAACAATCTTCGCAAAAGGGGGCTTGAGATTGACATCTGCAGCCTTCTGTGCAAGAACGGAGTTGAAGATGCGAACCACCTATTTTTGGAGTGTACTGCGACCTTGGGGGTATGCTGGAGGGCTGCGAGACTGACTCCCCATGGAATCTCAGTCATTGAAATTCTGGAATCTCTTGTGCGGTCGAACGAACTTAAGGACCTTACTTTTTTCATCACATGTTGCCGGAGGGTTTGGTACCTTCGAAACAAATTTAGAGAGGAAAACCACCTACCGAATTTTGCTGATACTCTGGAATGGTGTTCTGATTTCCTTCTCCAGCATAGGAATGCAGGGAACATAATGAGGTCTGGGCTTGTGGATAGGGATCTGGTTCCGCGTTGGACCAAGCCTCCACCTTTTTTTGTGAAGATTAATGTGGATGCACGCAGTTACGCAGGTATGGATAAGTTTGGATGTGCAGCTGTTTTGAGAGATTCCCATGGTGAATTTGTGGCGGCTTCAGGATGGAAACGGGATGGGGTTAGAGACTCTCTCTTCACGGAGGCTATGGCCTTTCTGATGGGGATTTCATGGGCCATACAACTGAATCTCATACAAGTACAATTCGAAACCGATTCTCTTATTCTATACAATTTCATAACTAACTCGGATCCCATTTCATCTGAGGTTGGTTTTATCATTGATGAGATTAGGTCAATTCTATATAGCAATGCTTCCTTTTCTGCTCATCATGTACTTCGGCAGGGTAATGCAGTTGCTCATTCCCTTGTTGAATTGATTTTGGTTTCTTCTGTGGACTGTCAGTCTTGGTGGGGTAACCCACCCGATGCTATTTGTAGACTCATTTGTAAAGATACTTTTTTGGTAATGGATCGGTTGGATCACTCTTACTCTACTCCAGTCACGGTGGACCAGGAGTAAAGTTAGAGTGAGTCCTTTATCAAAAAAAAGAACTAAAGAAACACAGCTCCCAAAGAAATTAGGGGCAAAATGCCTTCAGCACTATTAGGACCCCTCTTTTCTACTTGGGGATAATGATGCTACCAATCGAGCAAAGGCCTATTGGCATTACATATATGTTATTGCATATGAACAAATGTAATCATGTTTTATAAATTTATTGTATATGTAATATTAATTTGATTGCATATAATATAACATTATATGTAGCAACTTATTTTTTGCTACAAATACCATTAAAGGGTGGCTGCAAATATCTTTAAGTTGACTGCATTCACTATATTTGACGTCTTCGGGGTGTGTTAGAGAAATGATAAAACTTTTGGATAAAAAATTTTTGAAATGTAAGAAAATAAACAAATATGATAAGGTAATGATAAAAAGCAAAGATAATAAGATTAAAATAAATAGTTTCATTGTATAAATATATGTGTATAAATGATTAAAAACTAGGATAGTTGTAATGAAAGATATGAAAAATAATTAAAAGTTAAGATAAAAAAATTTTAATTTTGGTTTTAAAAGTTTTAGCCTTTTGCCAAAGTCCAAACATGCCCCAAATTTATGTTATGATGCAAACATAGTTACATATAACAAATTTTCTTGCAATGTACCTTACTTTTGGAAATCATGTGGCTATAATCAACGTTGGCGCTAGCCCATTAAGAATATGTCATCCTTTGTAATTAAATGCCAAGTTGTGGTGAAAGACAAGTAATTAACTTTGGTCATTAGTTAAGGTGATCAGTATTTCGTATTAACTATAATTAACTACAGCAACTAGTGGGAGTCTATATATAATAATTAATATGTAGGCGTACATGCTTTGGGTGTGATTGGCGTGTACACGAAAGATTAATTAGTGGATGGTAACTTGTTAGTGCATGAGTGTCACTACTCACTAGAACAAAATTTTTATATACGCACACGTTGCTGTTGTCAAATTTTAATTTTACTACGTCTAGCAATGAGCTAAAAATGTGAAGCTAAAATTTTTCAATATAAAATTTTCTACTCTCCATAACTACCTAACAATAAGCAAAAAATGTCGAGCTAAATTTTTTTAATATAAAACTTTTTACTCTCCATAACTACTCTATTTTTTAATTATTTCTTCACATCTTCCTATACGACTATCTTACTTTTCAATTATTTTCATTTAACCACTTACACAACTAATCTATTTACTTTAACTTTATTCTCTTTATTCCTTATTATTACCTCTATCATATCACATTATTTTGTTTCAATTAAAAAAATTTTATATCAAAACTTTTCATCCAACGGTTATATCTCTTCTTAAACACACCTCAGTTTCTATACTAATTGCAATTGAATTTTTAATACTATTCGTAACTAAACGGTCATAGTTATATGGGGATATTTAACTTAATGCTACTGCTAAAAAATAGTTAAACATTTGTGACTAAATAATTAATTATAATCAAAATGTATTGGGCGGCTACCTAATCGAATGTCTAGGGGCCACCTTTGCTACCTTATGGCTAGCTTAGGGTGGCCTAGATGGCACCTAGACATCCAAATTTCAAGAAAAAAAAAAAGTAAGCAAAAATTTGTTAAAAAGGTAACAAAATATTTATAGCTAAGTAATCAATTATAGTCAATAGAAATGGAGCTATATAACCCTCTTAACTTTTAAGATATTGATCTTTGATGAAAAATTCAATTCATTTCATTCATTGTATTTAACATTATTTGTTTATCTAAGAAATCAAGTCTCATCCAAATCAAGTATATTAAAGGCCGCATTTGTTAAAAAATATATATTCTTGTGCAATGAAAAACACATAGATCTATTTACATATGTATAAGAATGTAATAATACTTTGTAGAATTATTTATCCACATAAAGATTATCCTAGACGGTTTAGATGTTGAAAACACAACTTTGAAATTAATATTTATCGATAAACTATTTTATTACATTGATTTTTAATAGGGCCCACGCACAGTGATATTAAACAAACAAATAAAAAAGTTTCTAAGATGCTATAAATAATACTAGATATAATTGGTACGATGGATTTCCATCAACTATCAAGATTTAAATACGAAGAGAATTACATAAAAAAGATATCGATACGACGGATTTTCCATCAACTATCAAGATTTAAATTAGAAAAGGGTTATATAAAAAAGAAATTTCGTAGAAGCAGAGCCAAATATATATTATATGCAACCAAAAATTAGCTATGTAAAATAAATTTTGTTGCAGTCTGTGCGTTGATCATGTATGTATGTACGTAGTATTAATATTAATCACTTTTTCATGTGTGTACATATGTGCGCAGGTTCCATAATTGTGTAGTCATGTACCCAAACACACCACAGAAGATTAAGATTTCAAATTTTCGCGGTTTTGTTAACATCACTTTCTTTTTTTTGGGACAAACAACATCACTTGTCTCTAATATCTGATGAATTGCTCCTATTTATCTCTGTAAATGCATTCACTATCTGATCATTTAACTTCATTTTTTCCCCCAAAAAAAAAAAAAAAATCTCATTTGAAATTTTTCAGGTAGCTGCGGAGGCTATAGCCACGTTTCTGCTTGTATTTGTGACGTGTGGTTCGGCTGCATTGAGTGCGAGCAACGAACATGCGATCTCCAAACTGGGCGCATCGGTTGCAGGGGGCCTGATTGTAACGGTCATGATCTACGCCGTCGGCCACGTGTCCGGCGCCCACATGAACCCCGCCGTCACATTAGCATTTGCCGCCGTCCGCCGCTTCCCCTGGAAGCAGGTATGGATATGTATTCATATATATGAACTCGACCATCATCAATATTAATCAATCATAACAGGTAAATATTCATCATCTTGTTCAATTCATTGGTGCGTAAGCTGCATGTATGGTGAATGTGCAATTTGGGTATGATAAGTCTAGTTCGGGTCAATCATATATTTATCCTGTTATCAACAACTCATACCTTTCTTTATTTTAGATTGAGTCGGATTTTTTTGCCTACCTATCTTATTTTTTAAAGTTTTGTTAGTTTCGATTTCAATTCCAAATAAATTCTTTAAAATAGTCTTTATAATATATTTAAAAATTATAATTTAATTATAAATTTACTTAAAAATCTATAATCAAGATAATAATAATAATATAATTTTTAAAATATATTATTAAGTCTACTAAATAATAGACGAACTAAACAAGTTCTATATATTTAAATAATATATTTATATCTTCAATATAAAAAATATTTTATAAAATATATATTTAACTTATATTAGTAATTTATATCAGTTCCGACTACTCGGACCTTGAAAATTATCTTATCTAATTGAATAAGTATTTTTTTTAAACCTATCCAATCTATTTTAATATCCTACCTATTTTAGGGACTTCAGTCCTATGCTCCTAGGAGCATGCAGTGCTGCATGCTCCCGGGCGCATACACTTATTATTTTTATTTTTTTTGAAATTTTTTTAATAAACTTATTAGTCCAAGTGTATTTAATCTGTGTGTAAATTTTTACCATTTTGGAGTATTTTAGATATTTATTTTTTATTTTTGAAAATCAGTGGCATTTTACGTAATTTTACTAAAATGCCACTGATTTTCAAAAATAAAAAATAAATATCTAAAATACTCTAAAATGGTAAAAATTGATATATACGTTAAATACACTTGAGCTAACAAGTTTATAAAAAAAATTTCAAAAAAAAAATAAAAATAAATAAGTGTATGCGCCCGGGAGCATGTAGAATTGAAGTCCTTTTAGAATACCCAACAAGTCTGGAACCCGGTGCATCGAACCTCAATGCAACCAAGTATACTGCACCTATTTTTTATTTTTTTGAATTTTTTTATTATATTATTAATCTAAGTATATTTAACATGTGTATCAATTTTTACTATTTTTAAATATTTTTAGATATTTTTAAGATTTTTAAAAATCAGTTGCATTTTTAATAATTTTAACACACATTAAATACACTTAGGTTAAAAGTTGTGTAAAAAATATTTGAAAAAAAAAGGTGAAGTACACCCAAGTGCATTGAACCGGGATCAAGCAAGTCTAACCCTATCCAAGTTACATCCTTTGCACGTAGCGGCTGGACACACCAACATGTGCCGTGTTAGATTAGCACCATGACTAATATGTCACAATGTATCATTGTTCACTGGGAATTTAAAGAGGGTCATAAGCTATTTTAACATATTAACATTTGATCTTCCATATAGTACCCTAAATATTTTTAATTTAACTCATACCTAAATGACCTAATTACTACCATAAAAAAATGACCTAATAACAGTGTCTAGAGGCATAGCTCAGTGCTATACAAGCTGACCATGGTGCCACTTTGTTTCCCGTGTTAGTAGTATGGTCTCTTACATGTAATGGATGGTGGAAAATATTATTCTGGTATATTAACTAGAAAAAAATATACTTGCATTAATTAAGTTGTAAATATGTAGAAAAAAGAACCTTATGACAAGAAAATCTACATTCAATGCAAAGAAAATTAATATTTCGCAGCGTATAGGCTTCTAGCCGCTCTGAGCACTTCCTTCAAAAAAATTTATTTAGTGACATAAGTGATTATTGTTATTAAAAAATTAGCTTTTAGCAACTAGTATAATGAATATAGCAAAAAGTAATTTTTGATTAAAAAATTATCAGTAAAAGCATGACTTTTAATAAAAGTATAACTTTTAGCGAAAAAAATTTTAATTACAAATTAACTAACATACAAAAACTTAAGTTCATTAGGCATTAGGAGAGAGCGGAGAGGAGTCCTCCCCCGTGTGGCCCGAAAGACGATCCTTTCGTGCTCGGAGCCAGGTGGAGTTTTCTGGGTGTAGATTCTGGGATATAGCCTCCAGGAGAAGATTCCGGGATATAGCTTTGAATCATTGGCATAAGGAAATCGGTGGGAGTGAAGCTTCAGAGGACAGAGATACGGAAAACACTGGGTGAGATGAATCCGAGTATGGATGATCTCTTAGGAGCTGAGCTCCAGACTATGACCATTTTCGGAACGGCGATTAAGAAGATCTCTCCCAGGAATGACGCAGCATGCGTATGCTCGGTGTGGACGTCAAAGCCATATAACAGGGAGCTTTTTAAGTCTATGATGCGAGGGTTATGGAGGACGTCGGGCAGCTTTCATTTTGTGGATATGGGCGAGAATCTCTACAAGATTGTGTTCGCCAAACAGTCTGATAAAGAGAAGATAATGGCAGGAAGGCCATGGTTGTATGACAGACACATGATCATATTCATGGACCTACGAGAGGAGATCGACTATGCCCATTTGGTGCTTGCTAAAACGCCCATATGGGTGCATGTGCTGGATGTTCCTCATCTGGTGGATAAACATGTGCTGGGAGGTAGCCTTGGTAAAACCTTTGAATATGTGGAAGAAATTGTCGTATCTGAATCGGAGCTCAAGATGAAAGTTACGATCGATTGTAGGGAACCTTTGAGGAGGAGACTATTCATACAAGTTGGATCACAAGGGAGAAACTGGATACCATTCCAATATGAGAAGTTGCCAATTTTTTGTTATGGGTGCGGAATTATGGGCCACACTTATAAGGAATGCTCGAAATTAGCGGACCGATATGATAATATAGCAGAGGCAGACTTGCCTTTTGGGAGTGCCTTGAGGGTGGGCACTCGGCCGTTGAGGGTAAGAGATGGTAATGAATCTGGAAACAGAGTTACCCCAAGAAAATATTTAGGTGATCAGAATTCGGGGGTACGAGTTTCAACAGTTAGTGGTGAAGGTACAATGATAGATGATCTATCCCAGCAGCAGCAAGCTGACTCTTCGCCAAAACAACTGATCCGATGTCCTCAGCAGCAAAGCCCCCACCACACGCAACAGCAAAGTCCCCACCTTAACAGTTCCCAACATATGCAAACTGTGAATTGTAAACTGCAGCAAATGGCAGAGGGCAATACCCATCCGCAATCATCATCGCAGACACAGCTCTGTTTGGAAAGTAGTGGAGCACTTATGACTCAAATGATCCATCCTCATTCACAGCAAGAGGGCCAACAGCCTTGGGCTGGCTGTCACCATAGCCAAATGTCATTGATAAGTCTAAAAATTTTCACTTAATTTTATATTAAATTCACACCGTTAAGTATTAAAACGTTAATTAAATGCATGTTTTAAGTGAAATTTCATAAAAATCATATTTTTAATAGAATATTTGATTTTGCTATAAAAATGGGTCATTTTGCAACATTCTTGAAAATATAAAATTATGACTCAATTTTAATATTGAAATGTGTACTAGCTTGTTAATATAATTTGGGCAAATGTATAAAATCATTTAATTGGAAAATCATATATATATATCTATAATTATATTTTAAAATATTTTAAACAAAGCAAAATATTATATTTAGATAAAATAAATTAAAAGATTAAACTAAGATGATACCTGTCGTTATTGAAATTATTTACTAAATATATATATATATATATATATATATATTTAAACTCGCTGCATAAGTACAGGAGTTTGTGCGCCGCCGGAGCACCAGTTCGGTGCTCCATCTTCCCCAAAATGTCGAACAGCCCCAAATCCATCGAGTAGCAGTCTTCCTCCTAACCGGCAATCCAAAATTCCAACAGCCCCAACACTCACGCATTTGATTCCAACCGTAGAACCAGCAGGCCCTAACCTATTCATCTCAAATCCAGTAACGACGCCTGCATCCATCCGTCCCAATTCCCAGCATTCAGTCCACCGTTTTCGACCGAACTACCTCCAATCCCGGCAGCTGCAAATGGAGGCAGCCACGATCCGACGAGCACCTGCACAATCAGCAACTATGGCAGTGAGCTCCTTTAAATTCCAGCCAAGCGTCACCGATCAAAAAGCCTCCCCTAAATCTGGCACCCAAGCAGCCATCGGCGATCAACTGGGAAAAGAAAATTAGCCTTCAGACTCCCTAATTACAAGTTTATTGATCGAGCATTCATTTCGACAGAAATGTATCTGCTTCCACATTATGGCGGAAAACGCAATTAAGGGGAAGGTTGTTCATTTGGTCTGCCGCAATTGGGGAAACTTCTCAGCTGACTCTCCACCGATTTTCCCTTGTCAATTGAACCAACGATCAAAGAGTGGGCAACAGTGGATTCTCAGCTAGTGGATTTTAATGCCCAATTTCTCCTTTGCAAATTGATGCGGCACGCTGGGCACTGGCAGAGTCTAACAAGCAATCACGAGTAAGCGGATGGAAACCATTTGGGCGGCAGCTATGCCATTAATCGGCATCAACGCTTAAACCGAACGTATCCATGCTTCCAACCATTTTAGCACCTACCGTAACTCAGCTTCCGGTTCAGCCATTTTGCGATTGACGAAAATAGAGAACATCCTTTGGTTTGCCTTGAAAATGAATGGTTGAATCTCGCAGAAGTGAAGTCTCATCAGGAATGGAAGATGCGGGCCGTGAGCTCGTTGGCATCTTTGGTAGTTCGAAATTCTTGATTGCCGCAGATAATGCAGACCAAACTAAAGTCACTAGAAGACGGACTATTGGCGAGGGTTGCGGCGGAAGAAGAATGGAGAAGCAACGAATGCTGGCTACAGTGTCGTCCAAACAGAAATCCCACATCGATTCTTTTAACGGAAAGAGGGCTGCCCAACCCTTATAAAAGGATGGTCTCTCTTGCCTTGAAAAGAACACCCCATACCCCACACACCCCTTGGGTGGGACCCTTGCCAAGTGGGAAAAATTTAAGAGCTTGTATTGCTCATAAAAAAAAAAGGTGGTTTTTAAGAAGGTGGGGCCAAGCAATAAAAGTTTCCATTACGTGGAGATTCGCTGTTTACGGGTGATGTGAATTTTATTTTCTGCTTTATAGTTGTAGTGCTTCTTTAATTTGTAGTTTTAATTTTTAGATTAGATTTACGGCTTTATTTTCTGCTTTGTAATTTTTAGATTAAATTTAATGTAATTATCTTTTCTGTTTTAGTAGTTGAATTTAATTGCTTTTATTGCTTTCTTAGAATAGTTTTAATTGAGTGTTAATTAGTTAATTTCTTTTAGCTACTTGTTCCCCTTTCTTTTCTCTTCTCTCTCTCTAATCTCTCTCTCTCTCTCTTCTCTCTCCTCTCTTATTCTTCTAATTTCTTTCCTCTCTCTCTCTAATTTCTCCTCACTTCTCTTTCATTTCTTTTTCTAGCTTCTTTCTTTCTCTTCTCTATACCCTCTTTCACTACTCTCTTTTAATTTTTGCTTAAAATAATTCAAAATATATAGCCTCTCTGTGGATTCGACCCGACTCACCATTATTCTACACTATCACTCGTATAGTGGTAGCTTTAATGTGTTTCAGTTAATTTAAATTAAACTGGTGATCACAGTGCTCTTAACGACAAGCACTTGGTATGCATCAAGTTTTTGGCGCCGTTGCCGGGGAGGCGTATTGAGGTTTGAATTGTTTTATTAGTTGTTTTAAATTTTCTTTACTTGCTTTCAATAGTATAATCTTTACTGCTTTATTTACCTGCTTTCTTTACTTATTGCACTTGAACTTCAGATCACCAATTTCGATTCTTTCCTGCTTTAAAAAATATATATATATAAAAAAATATATAAAAAAATATATATATAAAAAAAAATATAAAACTAAAATTAAAGAATGGACATGAACTTTATTAATCAGCGGTTAGGTAAGTTGGAAGAATTAAACCAAAAGCTTAATGATTTACTTGCCTATCAAAACTCAAACAGTTCATTCGTAAATACATCGATTCCTTTTCAAACGACATATTCTAATGAGTCTCAATTTTTACCATATCAAGCGCGAGTTCAAAATTTTCATGAGTTTCCTACACCTGATTATAATTCATTTTCACATACACATAACTCAGAATGGATGAGTTGTCCTAATACTTCTTGGACAAATCAACAAATGCAACCTTACCCTCCATATCTACAAACCCAGTGGCCACCTGAGCAAAGCCAATTTTCAAATTATCAATATCAATCTAATCATTATGAAAATACATATGGGCCATCTGCATATCCTGAAGAAAATTTTTCATCACCTCAACCTATTAACCAATCTTTTCATCAAACATATAATTATGATGAGAAATTTGAAAACATGCAAAATATTATTCTCAATGGCTTTGAAAACATAGTAAATAAATTTGCAGAGTGCGTAAATCGAGTTGAACATTATAAAAATATGTATTTGCACTCGAATCCTCCACAAGATGATTTTTCAAATTTTTCATCAGATCAAGTAGATTATCAACAATCTCCTCACTTAGATGACTTAGAGGGAGGATTCGAAAGATTAGATCAACAATTCCTTTCCGACCAACAGTTATTTTCTAAGATGACAGATCATACTGACCAAATTGATAATCTAGTTGATCATTCAAATTTTCAAATAGATCCAATACCATTGAAAAATTCATATTTTGAAAATGACTTAGCATTTCCAAATGCTTTAGAAGTTGAATCTCTTAACAACCAAATGCTAAGTCAAAAGAAAGATAATTTGAAAATAAATGATGAATATATTGTAGAAACATTATGTGGGGAGGAACCTAATGAATCAACTATCACTCCAATAAATCATTTCGATTATCAAACTCAATCAGATCAATTACTATCAGAAAATTTATTGTCTGAAAATTTGGTAATAATTACAACATTATGGAGTGATGGTTTCTCAGATCATAAACTCAATGAGAATTCCTCTCTTCATAATCAAGAAAATATTATAGAAAATAATGAAAAATTAATTAATGATAAATTTGAAGAAGATAAAAATCAAGAAAATATTGAGGAGATTGATAATAGGTTTCAAATGAATGATATAGATCATAGCCAAATTGATGGTGAGGTGAGAAATAAAGAGTTTATTGAGGATAAGTTGGGGGGAGATGAAAATGAAATTATTGATGAAAATTTTAAGAAGTACATACCTGCTATTTCAAGTACTTTTAAAGATGAGCTCATTAGCATAGATGAATTAATGAAAAAGGAAGAGATGATGCAAATATTTAAACAGGTTCAAGTTAAAATTTCGCTCTTTGATGTTATTCAATATATTCCAAATTATAGTCAATTTCTCCAAGAGCACTGTATTCAAATGGAATCCTGTTTAACCCAAAATAAAATCATGCTCCCATTAAGTAACAGTTCAATGAATTCAATAAATGATCAAATTGAAGAGTGCTACATATTGGACATCATTGATAACTCATTAATCTTCACAACGCTTGAGCATGAACATATGAAAATGATAAATAATCTACATAGTGTTAAGAATTTTAATAGAGCAGGAATTGGATAACATTAAACATTATGTCTGGCTGAAGACGTAAAACTTAGCGCTGGTTGGGAGGCAACCCAACATGTGTATATATATACCTTTGCTTTTCTTTTTGTAGGAGAAAGCTGTAGCAATTTAATCAGATCCTTACACCTCAGGTTGTCTCTTTCCCTGCTATCTTATTTTCATGAATTTATATATTTTGTGCATGTTTATCAAAGATAGCTCTATTCAAGTTGGGGGGGGTCTGGTTTGCTTAACGTGATTTATTTAAAAATATATATAACATAAAATAAAAATTAAAAAAAAAATTAATAAGAAAAAAAAAATTTCTAGAAAATATCCAAAAAAAAAAAAATTGAGATAAATCAAAGTACACTTGCTATGCTTGGTAGTAAGTGAAGAGGAAAACTGTAATTAGTTATATTTGTAAAAAATATTTTCATGGTGTTTTCAAAATTTTATTAGCACTGATTGCACTTACACGTCAATGAACCTCGTGGGTACCATGATAATATAATTTTTCTCTCTCATCCAAGCAAGTAATCTTTAATATCGCTATAATTGATAGCTGGTAGTTAAAAAGAAAAAAAAAATTATATCCCCAGATACCCTGAAATATGGTGAGGGGAGAATATAAAAAAAATATATAGAAAAAAAAAATGTAAAACCCCAGATATCCTGAAATATGGTGAGGGGAAGAAAAAAAAAACGTTGAAAATAAAATTTTTTTTAAAAAAAGAAAAAAAAAAAAAAAAATTTATCCCTAGATACCCTGAAATATGGTGAGGGGAGAAAAAAAAAATGATGAAAAAAAAAGGAGATATATATTAACTGTCACTATCATAATTTTGATATGACTGTTACTTAGCTTGGATAAGCTGAAAATAATTTATTTAACTAATGCTCATTTGTTCATTAGTACACATACACACGTGCTATAATTTTTTATATGTACCATGAAATATTTTTACTCATGTTCACTAAAGAAAATTTTCTTCTAAAGCTTACTATCATTATTAGCAGTGCACTTAGATTTTTGTTAAAAAAAAAAAAAAAAAAAAGAGAGAATTATATATTAAACTATTTCCATTGCTAAGGGACTAGCAATGTTTAAGTTGGGGGGTGTGATAAGTCTAAAAATTTTCACTTAATTTTATATTAAATTCACACCGTTAAGTATTAAAACGTTAATTAAATGCATGTTTTAAGTGAAATTTCATAAAAATCATATTTTTAATAGAATATTTGATTTTGCTATAAAAATGGGTCATTTTGCAACATTCTTGAAAATATAAAATTATGACTCAATTTTAATATTGAAATGTGTACTAGCTTGTTAATATAATTTGGGCAAATGTATAAAATCATTTAATTGGAAAATCATATATATATATATATCTATAATTATATTTTAAAATATTTTAAACAAAGCAAAATATTATATTTAGATAAAATAAATTAAAAGATTAAACTAAGATGATACCTGTCGTTATTGAAATTATTTACTAAATATATATATATATATATATATTTAAACTCGCTGCATAAGTACAGGAGTTTGTGCGCCGCCGGAGCACCAGTTCGGTGCTCCATCTTCCCCAAAATGTCGAACAGCCCCAAATCCATCGAGTAGCAGTCTTCCTCCTAACCGGCAATCCAAAATTCCAACAGCCCCAGCACTCACGCATTTGATTCCAACCGTAGAACCAGCAGGCCCTAACCTATTCATCTCAAATCCAGTAACGACGCCTGCATCCATCCGTCCCAATTCCCAGCATTCAGTCCACCGTTTTCGACCGAACTACCTCCAATCCCGGCAGCTGCAAATGGAGGCAGCCACGATCCGACGAGCACCTGCACAATCAGCAACTATGGCAGTGAGCTCCTTTAAATTCCAGCCAAGCGTCACCGATCAAAAAGCCTCCCCTAAATCTGGCACCCAAGCAGCCATCGGCGATCAACTGGGAAAAGAAAATTAGCCTTCAGACTCCCTGATTACAAGTTTATTGATCGAGCATTCATTTCGACAGAAATGTATCTGCTTCCACATTATGGCGGAAAACGCAATTAAGGGGAAGGTTGTTCATTTGGTCTGCCGCAATTGGGGAAACTTCTCAGCTGACTCTCCACCGATTTTCCCTTGTCAATTGAACCAACGATCAAAGAGTGGGCAACAGTGGATTCTCAGCTAGTGGATTTTAATGCCCAATTTCTCCTTTGCAAATTGATGCGGCACGCTGGGCACTGGCAGAGTCTAACAAGCAATCACGAGTAAGCGGATGGAAACCATTTGGGCGGCAGCTATGCCATTAATCGGCATCAACGCTTAAACCGAACGTATCCATGCTTCCAACCATTTTAGCACCTACCGTAACTCAGCTTCCGGTTCAGCCATTTTGCGATTGACGAAAATAGAGAACATCCTTTGGTTTGCCTTGAAAATGAATGGTTGAATCTCGCAGAAGTGAAGTCTCATCAGGAATGGAAGATGCGGGCCGTGAGCTCGTTGGCATCTTTGGTAGTTCGAAATTCTTGATTGCCGCAGATAATGCAGACCAAACTAAAGTCACTAGAAGACGGACTATTGGCGAGGGTTGCGGCGGAAGAAGAATGGAGAAGCAACGAATGCTGGCTACAGTGTCGTCCAAACAGAAATCCCACATCGATTCTTTTAACGGAAAGAGGGCTGCCCAACCCTTATAAAAGGAGGGTCTCTCTTGCCTTGAAAAGAACACCCCATACCCCACACACCCCTTGGGTGGGACCCATTTGGTGGGACCCCGTAGCAAGTGGGTGGGACCCATTGAGGTGGGACCCTTGCCAAGTGGGAAAAATTTAAGAGCTTGTATTGCTCATAAAAAAAAAAGGTGGTTTTTAAGAAGGTGGGGCCAAGCAATAAAAGTTTCCATTACGTGGAGATTCGCTGTTTACGGGTGATGTGAATTTTATTTTCTGCTTTATAGTTGTAGTGCTTCTTTAATTTGTAGTTTTAATTTTTAGATTAGATTTACGGCTTTATTTTCTGCTTTGTAATTTTTAGATTAAATTTAATGTAATTCTCTTTTCTGTTTTAGTAGTTGAATTTAATTGCTTTTATTGCTTTCTTAGAATAGTTTTAATTGAGTGTTAATTAGTTAATTTCTTTTAGCTACTTGTTCCCCTTTCTTTTCTCTTCTCTCTCTCTAATCTCTCTCTCTCTCTCTTCTCTCTCCTCTCTTATTCTTCTAATTTCTTTCCTCTCTCTCTCTAATTTCTCCTCACTTCTCTTTCATTTCTTTTTCTAGCTTCTTTCTTTCTCTTCTCTATACCCTCTTTCACTACTCTCTTTTAATTTTTGCTTAAAATAATTCAAAATATATAGCCTCTCTGTGGATTCGACCCGACTCACCATTATTCTACACTATCACTCGTATAGTGGTAGCTTTAATGTGTTTCGGTTAATTTAAATTAAACTGGTGATCACAGTGCTCTTAACGACAAGCACTTGGTATGCATCAGTCATCGACTATTGAGCATTCACAGCAGGAGGGCCAACAGCCTTGGGCTGGCTGTCACCATAGCCAAATGCCAACGACTATTGAGCATGCTTTGCATCTATTACCCTTTCAATCAAAGGCTTACCCTGAGAGCAGAGGTCAATTAGATGACCAGCAGATCCATGTTCAAACGCAGCAAGATCTCAATATTGATCAGCAGCGACTTACCCATCCTAAGCAGCTGTCTCGGCATTCAACCCAACTAGCATCGCAGCAGATGATATGGGTCCCTCCCCAACAGCAGCAGAAACACGAATCGGAAGAGCCTCCCCCTCAAACTTTTCTGAAGGATATTCCCATAAGCCTGGCCACTGGCATAAATCAATCGTCACCCTCCACGTTCGGTGTGGATCTGCTGGCTGAACAACAAAGTAGCAACGGCGATATGAGGCTATCACAGCCTTGTGTCGGTCTCATCAACCATGTTTTGTGTGCGCAATCAGAAGGACCATCAAGGGATAAAACAGGGGGTGTGTCCCATTGGCATGATGCTGTGCAGAATGATATGATAGTGGGTCAGATTCAGGAAGAAGAGAAATCCGAGCTGAAAGGCAAGGGCAGGTGGAAACGAAAGGCGAGAAGAATGGAAGTTCAGTTGGAAAATGATATATATGAGATACCCAAAGGGATAAACTGCAAAAGAAATCTGATAAAGGAGCAACAGGAGATTATTACCAACCATAAGCGTCCAAAGGTGGATAGGTCTTATGATGACAAGGAGGTGGCGGCCGAGGGGGATCCTCAGCCCCACCTCGGTTAAAATGGCCCTCTTAGCATGGAATTGCCGTGAGCTTGGGAACCCACGGGCAATTCGCTGTATTCTTGACTTGGTCAAGAAAAAAGAACCCAAATTGATTTTCCTTTCTGAAACGAAACAGACTGCAAAGGAGATGGAGGGAATCAGATGCAAACTCAAGTTTGAATGTTGTCTGGCGGTGGATTTTACAGACAGAAGGGGCGGGATAGCGCTACTGTGGAACAATGATTTTCCTATCATTATAAAGAGCTTTTCAAATCATCACATTGATGCAGATATACATGGTTGGAGGTTCACTGGGCTCTATGGGCACCTCGAAACGTAACAGCGAATCCAGACCTGGAATCTACTAAGAACGTTAAGCAACCGGGCGGACTCCCCGTGGTTAGTCATGGGCGATTTCAACGAGGTAACGGGGTCTAATGAATATTTGAGTCAAAGGATCCGTTCTCAAGCACAGATGGATTTTTTCTGTAATACTCTGGACAGGTGCAATTTGGTGGATCTTGGCTTTGTGGGCCCACCCATGACGTGGAGTAATAACCGAAAGGGTACTCATCGGGTTGAAGCCAGATTGGATAGGGGTGTGGCTACGCCATGTTGGTTATCTCTTTTCCCATATGCGAAAATTTCTCATATACCTGTGGCCTACTCTGATCATTGCCCGTTATTGCTAGTTTTGAATACATTGCTTCGTAAAAGGAAACCATCAAAGGAATTCATATATGAGCTATTTTGGGCAAGAGATAGGGAGACCCATCGGATTGTCAATCATGCATGGTCCTCGCAACAATGTCATGACCTTTCTTCCCCGATTCCATTGGAAAGGAAGATCAAGTCTTGCAGTTTGGAATTAACCAAATGGAACCGAACGAGAAGGGGGAATCAAACATTGAGGATAAACAACGGGAGCTTGCAAACCTTCTGGCTCAGAACCCCAATGACCTTAGAGATGATGTCATAAAAAGTGCCAAGCTCCAAATTAACATTCTTTTGGAAGATGAGGAACAGCTGTGGAGGCAGAGAGCGAAGACTCATTGGCTACACGAGGGGGACAGAAAAATGGGTTTTTTCCATCGAATGGCGTCAAATCGCAGAAGGATTAATACCATTGATGGCCTAATGGACCCCAATGGTCACTGGGTCAGTGATCAAGATAATTTGCTGGATATGACTGTGGAACATTTTTCAACTCTTTTCTCTTCTTCAGGCCCAGCCCACTGTGATTGGATTAATACTACCATTTCCACTAGAATCACGAATCAACAGAGGCAATCACTGGTTAGAACCCTTGAATTTGATGAAGTAACCAAGGCGGTAAAGGCGATGAGCCCTACAAAGGCTCCGGGGCCAGACGGGATGTCAGCGGGGTTTTTCCAAAAGCATTGGCAAACGGTTGGTCGAGATGTATTCTTGTGGTGTAAGCACTTCATGGAACAATCGGATTTCGATCGCCAGCGCATGCAAATCGAACAGCTAAACTCCACTACCATCGTCTTGATCCCGAAAAGGCCGGGAGCTCAATCTTTGAATCATTTTCGCTCGATAAGCTTATGCAATGTTGCCTACAAGATTCTGGCGAAGGTTTTGGCTAACAGAATCAAACCATGCCTCCATGATGTCATCAGTGAAAATCAAAGTGTGTTTGTCCCAGGCCGGCTAATCTCTGATAATATGTTGGTTGCATACGAAGTTATCCACTCACTTAGAAGGAGAAGGGACGGGATGAAGCAAGAGATGACTATCAAACTTGACATGTCCAAGGCGTATGATAGGGTTGAGTGGGTGTTCTTACAGAAGATAATGGAAGCTATGCATTTCGGACCGGTGTGGACCAGATGAGTTATGTGCTGCATATCAACGGTGCGGTATAGGGTGAATGTGAATGGTTTCAAATCAAGATACTTTAAACCACAGAGGGGATTAAGGCAAGGCGATCCACTCTCTTCTTACCTTTTCATCTTATGTGCTAAAGGCCTATCTGCCCTTATTGCTAGTGCGGCAAACGGTGGGAGAATCAGCGGCATCAAACTAAATCCAAGGGGCCCACCCATCACTCATCTTCTATTTGCGGACGATGCTATTATTTTTATCCGAGCAGTGAGGTGGGATCTTCAGAATCTCATGGCAATTCTCCAACAATACTCGGAGGCATCGGGTCAAGTAGTGAATGTTGATAAGACGGCTATGTTTTTTAGTTCAAATGTCAGAAGTAATGTGAAAAGTGAACTCACCCATCTACTTGGATCTATGGGTCAGGACTTTGACCACTATCTAGGGCTCCCTACATGGCTTGGTCGGGCCAAAAAGTGCATGTTCAATGGTCTTAAACAGCGCATATGGAATAAGGTCCAAGGATGGAAGGGTAGACTTCTCTCTTGGGGAGGGAAAGAGGTCCTCATCAAAGCGGTTGCCCAAGCCATTCCGACCTATACGATGAACATATTTCTGCTTCCTAAATCCTTCTGTATTGAAATCAACAGTATGCTAAGCAGATTCTGGTGGGGGGAGCAGGAAAATAAACGGAAAATGTGTTGGGTCGCATGGAAGGACATGTGCACACCGAAACTATCGGGCGGTATGGGGTTTAGGGAGCTACATGCTTTTAATCTTGCTCTTCTTGGTAAACAAGTCTGGCGCCTCATTTCGCAAACAAATTCGCTCTACTGTAGGGTACTCAAAGCTAAATACTTTCCGTAAGGTGACATTTGGAGCTCCAAAGTAAAACCTTCTGACTCCTTTACCTGGAAGAGTATCATAAAAGCTAAGGAGATGATTCGGAATGGATGCAGGTGGCGGATTGGTAATGGTAGGTGGGTGCAATTCTTCAAGGAGGCATGGCTTGAGGATCGGTTGACAAGAGCGGGACCCCTCCCACGGGCACTTCCGGATAATGTGTCAGTCAATTACTTCATAGATGAAACGGAGCATCATGGAATATGGAGAGGGTCGTGGCGGCAGTGGGGGAGGTGGGATGGCGACGAATCAGCCAAGTACCCTTACCCCACATGGATATTGAGGATCAGATGTTCTAGATTCACGAACCAAATGGCATCTATTCTGTGAAATCTGCATATAGAATGATGAGTGTGGCGATGGACAATTCATCCAACGTGGCAATTTACAAAGCTATTTGGAAGACAAAGCTGCCAAGCAAAATTATGATATTTGGGTGGAGACTTTTCAGAGATGACCTACCAACAAGGAAAAATTTATTGCGAAGGAGCATTGATGTGGACCCAAGCTACCTCTTTTGCAGATCTGAGATGGAAGATGTTGCTCATGTATTCACGGGGTGTCAATACACAAGGAATATTTTTCCGAAAGTTGTTAGAATCACCGATCCATGGGAATCGATATAGGATATTTTTCGGCGTCCGGTTTCTTCGAACAGGCGGGGAAGCCTCGTTTTCTTCATCCTCTACTGCTGGCGGGTGTGGCACTTGCGCAACAAACTTTGGAAAGAGGGGGTTTGAACCAATCTTTGTCAATATTGTGGAATGGTGCAAGGACTACCTCGAGCAATATTCGAGAGCAAAATTTCTTATTCTTGATGGGACGATTGATAGGCCTATGGTGGTTAGATGGTCCAAACCACCATGGGATTTTCTCAAGATGAATGTCGATGAGCGGAAACATGACGATAATCACGCTTTGGGGTTTGCTGCTATTATTCGAGATTCTAATGGAAGTTTCATAACTGCAAAGGGATGGAGATGAAGTGGTATCATGGAACCTCTATGTATGGAGGTGACGACCTTCATTTTGGGTCTCAAATGGGCTATCCAACTAAGGCTAAGGAATGTCCAGTTTGAAACTGATTCTCTTCTCCTCGTCAAATATATCTTGAAGGATGAACAGATTCTCTCACCGGTCGGGGCTATCATTGCGGAAATCCAATCTCTTCTATTTTCCTCCCAACATTTCACTACCCATCATGTGTTGAGACACGACAACGTTGTGGCTCACTCCCTTGCTGATTTTTTGTCTATTTCTTTTATGGATTGTCAGGAGTGGCGGGGCAATCCACCTCATGTTATTTTGGAAAAACTTTGTACAGATAATTTTTTGACAATGAATTGCTTGGGCCCTCTTATCCATCCTCCCCTCCAAGTGCTGGGGAGAGGGGATAGGGTGTGCCCTTTTCATCAAAAAAAAAAAACTTAAGTTTATTTTGTTGTAGTGATTTTCCAATGTTGTTTTAGCACCACAAGATCAGAATCAACATTTTATAACATATGGTGCGGCTAACGGTTCTAGATGGGTCCCAATCATGCATTTAATTAATTACTTAATTAATGGTTTATTCCATGAATTCAATATGGATAAAAATGTTGACCGCCACAAGAACGTTCCAATTGATTGGGACAGATAAACGGTACAAAGAAGAGAAGAAAAATAAATTTCTTTGTCCTTCTCCGTCCAAGAGTTTCCTCAATTAGCTCCCCATCGATTGGACCGTCCACATCCGTACTGCCGTAATCAAGTAAATTTTAATATATAGTTAATACAAAGACGTGGTAAAAATTACTTCAAAAAAAAATTACGTAGCAAGAAAGCAGCATATACCTAAAAAGGAGATGGCGACCCAGACCCATACAGTTTCTCATTCTCACAATGCTATAACATCCACTCAATATTTTGTTAAAAAATTTCTTTCATTTCATAGTGGATAATACTTTAATGTTATTATACTGTTGATTTCAACAGAATCTGTCTAATTTCTCTATATGCTAGTTAATAAATTAAGGGTGACGATTACATAATATTCAATCCAACCATCTTACTTATCAGTACCTGTTGTCTTGTCTTGGAAAGAACAATAATATCATCGATGGTGTTGTTGTATAAAGATGAACTTAAAGCCCAATGCTTTTTATCAAAATATATACAACATATCCAAAAATCATTTAGTATAATTTTAGTTGATTAAACTTTTGAAATAAAATTTTTGGTGGAAAAGTTTTTAAAATGTGAGAAAGTAATGTGATATAATGGAGACAAAGATAAGGTGTAAGGATAATAAAATTAAAATAAACAAGGTAAGCGTATGAAAAGTCGTAAAGAAATAATTAAAAAGGAGAATAGGTTTTTATGAGTATTTATATACATCGCGACAACTCATATTACATTCAAGTACATTCATAACTCCTTACACAATGAAGAAAAATTTTCAATAACACCCCATATAGGAGAAAAGTTGCAAATACTTCCACAAAAAAAGAAAACAGAAAAACTCTCACATCATCTAAATAGCGGGTAAGAGTTGAGCTCATTGCCAACATGAGTTACCATCATGGTACACCTTTAGTGGAGAAAAGTAAAATAATTGTATCAAAAGATGAGTAAATGATTAAAAAATATGATAATTTAAAAAGAAAAATGTTTTAAATAAGAAAAATATTTTTTATGGAACGAGAAAGAAATTTTTTGGTGAATACCAAAAGCACCCTCGTTGTAAAAGATTCTAATACTGTTGCTTTTGGCAACTATTATCAACAATTAAAATAGTCGTTATAGATTCTCTCGAAAAAATTTAGAAGTTATAGCAAGAAACGTATATGCATCAAAATATTAGGTTTATCTAAATGTTAGTAATAAGAAATTTATAACATAGCAATTAGTAACTATCGTCAAGGAAAAATTAATTCTCTGCCTCTAATAATTATTTAAAAATTTTCATGGCCAATGACAATTATTTTACAATTGGAAGCTGCGTGGCGTTGAGGAAAATGGGAAAACAATTTTGGATTCATAAGCATAAAAACCAAGAGTCGTTGTGGACTAAGATATTTTTTTCCTAATGGTTTGTACTTTCACATGACTTAAGCCACCAATTTGACTAAAAACCGCTAGTTCGTGCTTAGTAGAGAAGATTAGGCAGGATTTTGGGTTGGGACTCGGCTCATATGCATGGGGTTGTGGTTGTACCTACAGCTAGATCTCATTATGCTTGATGATTCATCTATTAAAGACCAAGATCGGATCATGACATGCTCCAAAAAATATAAAATGGATATTTACTTGGTTCACACCGCTACCACAATTTTTTTAAATGCAATAATTGGTTTGGTTTGGTTTGGTTTCCATAAAAAATAATAATAATTGGTTTGGCTGCACATAGTAGGAATTCGGTTGTTTTGATATTATTTGGCTTCCAACGAGCATGCACAGCAAACATATTAGTTTCATACTTAGTTATATATATACCGTTGTGTATGAGCAAATGTAGCCATGTTTATAAATTTGTTATATATAATATTAATTTGATTGTGTATAACATTTATGTAGCAACTTATTTTTTGCTACAAATACCATTAAAGGGTGGCTGCAAATATCTTTAAGTTTGAATGCATTACTATTATTTTATGTCTTGAGGGTGTGTTGGAGAAGTGATAAAACTTCTGCTTAAAAAGTTTTTGATATAAAAGATTTTAAAATATAAGAAAATAAAATAATATAATAGTGTAATGATGAGAAGTAAAAAAAAATAAAGTTAAAATAGGTAAGTTAGTTGTATGAGTATATACGTAGAAATGATTAAAAAGTAAAGTAGTTGTATAAAAAATATGAAGAAATAATTAAAAAATAAGATAATTATAAGGAGTAAAAAGTTTTTTATCGAAAAGTTTTAGTTTTAAAAATTGTTGCCTTTGCCAAAGTCCAAAAATGCCCCAAATTTATATTCTGGTGCAAATACATAGTTATATATAACAAATTTTCTTGCAACGTACCTCACTTTTGGAATTCATGTGGCTATGATACACTTTGGCCCCAGCCCAGTTAGAATATGTATTCTTTTGTAATTAAATGCCAAGTTGTAGAGAAAGAAAAGTAATTAACTTTGGTCGTTAGTTAAGGTGATCAGTACTCCATATTAGCCATAATTAACTACTGCAATTTGTGGGAGTCAATATATAAAAATGAATGTGCAGGCGTACATGTTTTTAGTGTGATTGGCGTGTACACTAAAGATTAATTAGTGGTCATCGTAACTTGTTAGTGCATAAGTGACACTGCTCACTAGAACAAAATTTATTATATACGGCTCAAAATAGATTAAGTGGCTACAAGATCGAATGCCTAGGGGCCAGCTGATCTAACTTGCGGCTAGCTTAGGGTGGCCTAGTTGGCACCTATTCATCCAAATTTATTTTTTTGAAAAAAAAAAAAGAGAGAGAGAAACCAAACATTTAATAAAGAAATGGTAACCGGATATTTGTAGCTAAATACTCGATTATAGTTAAAATGCATTACTCAATGCAGTCAAATATATATTATATGCAACCAAAAATTAGCTATGTAAAATAAATTTTGCTGCAGTCTGTGTGTTGATCATGTATGTATATACGTAGTATTAATATTAATCACTTTTTCATGTATGTACATATGTGCGCAGGTTCCATTCTATTGGCTTGCTCAGTTGACAGGATCGTGGATTGCTTCATTTACTCTTGTTGTGCTGCTGCATCCCATAAGGAACGTGGGGACAACCACCCCCTCTGGTTCCAATTTGCAGGCCTTAGTGATGGAGATTGTCGTCACCTTCACCATGATGTTTGTCACCTCTGCCGTCGCCACGGACACCAAAGCTGTACGTACTCCCTCACCGTACATTTATATATACATTTTCACTAGTCTCCCTTCAATATAATCTCCTTAATTACATAGAATAGGTTTCTTATAACCCTCATTTATTTTCTTTCACGCATTGATAATAGTTGAAGATTTTGCTTCATCCATTATATTTAACGTTACTTGTTTAATAAAAAAAAATTAAATTTTATCCAAATTGAATATGTGCATAGGTCACATTTTCTTAAATATATGATTATACATTCATGTGTAAATTATAAAATTATTTAGAATAATTTTCATATACATTAGAATATAATAATATTTTGTAGAATTATTTTTTCATATATTTGTGATATTTTAGACAATTTAAGTATTGAAAATATACTTTAAATTTGATCTTTAACATTAAATTATTTTATTATGTTAATTTTACATATTTGTATATAGAGCCTGTGCATGATAAAACTAGACAAATGATAGAATTTTTATAATAATACAAATGATGATAAATATAATATATAGAGCCTATTTTATATTAATTATGAAGGTGGGAAAAAATATATGAGATTATTTAGAAGTGGAGTTTCATAAGCTGAACTCTAATTTCACTGCCTGCTTAAGGGTGTGTTTGACAATTGATAAAAAATGTCAAGTTAAAACTTTTCAATCTAAAACTTTTCACTCTCTACAACTATCATATTTTTTAATTATTTTTTTACACTTTCCTATACAAGTACTATACTTTTCAATCATTTCTACACAAATATCCACATAATTAACTTATCTATTTTAACTTTATTCTCTTTACTACTCATCAATGTCCCTATCATATCACATCATTTGACAACTTTTACTCTTCAAAATTTTTCATCAAAAATTTTATTCATTATCAAACACACCCTAAATTATCAATGGTCTGCTGCCCGTACCATGCGCAAATTTTTCAACACTGTCATCTTTTTATTTGTTTACATTTATATCTGTTCCAGGTGGGAGAGCTTGCAGGCATCGCGGTGGGCTCGGCAGTCACCATCACTTCAATCCTTGCAGGGTGAGCTGGCCTCTCTAACTTGAAACGGCACCAAACCAAAAGCATTCAGATTGATTAATAATATATCCGTTCACGCTACTTACTAATTATCATTCATATCGATATAATAATTAAAGACCACGAAAATCTGGCATCCAAAACGAACACAGCAAAATTACTGATTTTTAACAACTAAAATTTCGATCCTTCCAAAAGGTAAAAATTTGTTGTTAAAATAAAACTTGTTGCTAATAATTTGTGGTATATTCTATTTCAAAACTATCAAGAAGAAAAAAAATTTTGTAGTAAAATTATTAAGAAGAAATTTCGCTGCCAATAATTCATGTTTTTGTGTTTAGAAAACTAAGTTTTTGATTTGGGTGCGTTCAGGCAATGAAAGAAAATGTCAAGCTACAATTTTTAGCTCTCGGCAACTAACATATTTTAAAATTATTTCTTCACATCTTTGTATACTACAACCTTATTTTCTAATTATTTCTACACAGTTACCTATTTAACCATCTTATCTATTTTAACCTTATTTTTTTTACACATCATCATTACCCATATCATATCACATCATTTTCTACTAATTTAATGATATTTACACCAAAACTTTTCATCCAAAAATTTTATTACTTCTCAAACACAACCTTGATTGCCAAAACCTTATTTATAATAAAATAAAAATTTTCTTGCCTATGAAATCATCACAATAGGCAAGAAAATTTTTCCTTGGCTATAAAAGTATCATCATAAGCAAGAAAATTTTCTTCGCATGTGGATTTTTCTTGCTAAAAGGTTTCAAAAAAAATATTTTCTTATAGTGAAATAAATTTTTTTAAAGTATTAGTTCTTGGATATATGGAAGGCGGCTTCTTTAATTAGATGGATATATTAACATATGAAAATTACTTTTTGCCTTAATTTTTTTAATATAAAAATATGTAAATATTACTTTCGGAATTCTTGAGTGTGTTACACATTCCCATTCTGGTTTGATATATATATAGATGCTAGTAAGCCGTTAGTATTCAACCATCCCTTATGAAAATACTAAAAGAAAAATTGATAGATAGGTCTATCTACACAGTTTGATTATAATTACAAATATACATGTATAGTTTTAGAAATTGCAAGCAACATAGTATAATTTGATAATAATCACAAAAATATCCATGCTGTTATGACACAATTATTTTATAATTACAGTGTAAGTATATTTGCAAAGATATGCAAGCTCTATGGTATATTTGTGAAAAAATAAATAAACTTATTTAATTTCTAAAATTATAGTAGCAGTGTCATAATAGTATAAATATATTTGCAATTATAACCAAACTATATAGGGTGATTTTGCAATTTTTAAAATTATGTTGGTATATTTATAAATAATTGAATCATTGTTATATTTGCAAATCACCCATTACAATACAAAATCTTTTTACATACATAATTACAAATATAAAAATAAATAATATGATTGGTTTAGATCTAAATGCAAATATCGTGACAGTTCATCATGCATATAGGCAGATATGGGCAGAATTAAATATTTAATATTTAGATTTGACCATAATCTGCCCTGCATCACTTTGTGCCCACCTTAATTTGAAAAAGAAAAAGTAGATCATCATAGCTAGCTAGCATAGCAGTACACTTGGTAACTAAAGGTTGCATGCATACTACCTGCAATGGATGGAAGACCAGAAGTTAGCAACAAACACTCCAACCAAATATATTTAATTTAGCCACTGAGGCACCGACAATGCCCCGGCGTGTTGGATGTCTTTGGTTCAAAGAACGGTAGGCACATTTTCTATGTGAGTTTAGTAGGTGGCGGTTCTTCTCTCTAAGTTTCTATAAGAGCGTCCACCCGTGACTATTTTAGGAATTATTGGTAGGATAAATTAAATTATTGGTTAGCTATTTGTAAAATATAGTTAAAAAATTGTAAAAATGTCGCAGAAATATATTTAATTTGGCCACTGAGTTTGAAAAAAGAAAAATCATAAGCATAAAAGTATACAAAAGCCTATATGGTAACAACTATTTTTGCAATGAATTTTGCAAAGAACATTTTGTTGGAAACATTCAAGGCAACAGTACCAAATTTGTGGTTTGAAAGAATACTTTTGGGTGGTGGATGTGTTTAAAAAGTAACATTGGCATGAATATAAAGATACACAATGTTTGATGGTGTATTTAGGTAGGTAAATACTAGTTTAAAAAAAAAATATCATCACTTCTTCTCTTCGCTCAGACCAATCTCTGGAGGGTCGATGAACCCAGCAAGGACTTTGGGCCCTGCAGTTGCAAGCAAGATATACAAAGGCGTGGGGGTGTACATTTTGGGTCCTGTTGTAGGGACATTGCTGGGTGCCTGGTCCTACAATTTCATCCGCATGCAAGACAAGCACTTGCACTCACCACTCTCCAGTAGCAATAGTCTATCATCTTGGACGAGTAATGGTTGTGGTGTCAGTCGCAATTGCACGAGCATCA
This sequence comes from Annona cherimola, assembly GCA_030490835.1. NCBI lineage: Eukaryota > Viridiplantae > Streptophyta > Magnoliopsida > Magnoliales > Annonaceae > Annona > Annona cherimola. Next base: position 81,326,461 of record CM059972.1, on the reverse strand, counting down.
GGCAAACTGATCATCATGTAGTTGTAGCAGCAGAAGATGATACACGCCCTTCTTCGGATATCATCTGAATCATCCGTGGTGTGTATATACTTTTTACTGTTGCCATAAAACCCTTCCCTTGTAATTACCATCCTTATGCTTTCTTACATGCTTGCAATTATTTTTGCTTATTTTCTATATGTTTATATGCGTGTCTCTATGTAAATTATGTGTGGTTTGAATGAGAAAAGTGAGGTTGTCAATATTTATGTTTCCTTCGCATGTAAGATGGGCCATACGTGTCTTTTTTTTATAGCAGGCCATATGTTTCTTAATTGGCTATTTATTAGCCATTTTCTATTGCAGATAAATTAAGATGCATAAATTCACACATAAATCAATTTACTTTTGTAGCATTATGCGTGAGGAAGACTTCTTAGTCAGAAGTTAATTGATAAGAAAATGGCATACCAACAACCACTGCAAACTCACACCATATATATAATATTACCATGATCATCATCCACTAACAATTATGAAAAGCAAAAGTTAATCTTATATTTCCCAGCACTTCGGGTGCAAGGAACCAAATTAGAGGTCGTGAAACTAATTTCTCTAACCCCAATTCATTTAAAAAATTCAATTGCAAATGATTAATTGAAAAAAGTGCGCTCCCATGTGTTTCCACAAGGAAAAAGAATTCTTGGATTCAGGTGACTCTCTATGTTAGGGTTTCGAATTTATTACCAAATCTAGGAAGATCTTAGTGAGAATCTAAAAATCTTGGAAGGCGAGTAAAGACCAGTTACCATGGTACTCAGAGAGGAAGACTTGCTGCTATAGGAAATCAAACACTGGCAATATGGCAAGTGAGCTCCCAAAAATCAACCCGGAGGCAAATCCATTAGTCCTTTATTCCCCTTGGTTCTCCTAAAGCTATAATCCAAATCTTTTCATGGCATCAATGTGGAGGATTTGGAAGATGAGGACAACAACCACATTCTCAAAGGCGGATGACAAACTTATGTAGAGGAGGACAAACAACAAATATTATAAGGCAAACTATGGCTATATGATCATAAGTTCCCATAAAAGACCTAAATGCACAACGGGAAAGACAGGAGATTCAGCTATTCACCATCCCAATCCAATTAGTGATTAAGGACATCCAATTCCTCATCAACTGAGCCATATTGGGCTCTAAGGTAGGAAATTCCTTTAACTCTTATCATGAGATTGTCCCTAGCGAAGGAGGAGTTAAAGTAAAGCTAGAGGTTAATGTAAGTGACCCTATATAAAGGAGATTATTTGTAGGGTTGCAACTCAATTTGATTCGATTGGGTTGTAGTCTATCCTACTTATACACTATTTTTAAAAAGTCTACCCTACCCTACCCACCTACAGGGTTAGTTTCTACTATGGATGTGTTTGGTAAGTTGTAAAATTTTTAACGAAAAACTTTTATGTAAAAAATTTTAAATTAGTAGAAAATTATGTGATATTGTAGGGGTAATAATGATGAGTGAAGAGAATAAATTTAAAATAAATAGATTAGTTGTATTGGTAGTTGTGTAAAAATGATTGAAAAGTAAGGTTGTTGTATAGAAAGATGTGTAAAAAATAATTAAAAAACAAGTGCTTATGGAGAGTGAAAAGTTTTAGATTGAAAATTTTTAACTTGACAACTTTTGCAAATTGCCAAACATACCCTATATCCTATCCTACCCATTACCCATATGGTTAGTTTCGGATCCAAATCAATTCCTATAGTATTCAATGACAATATTTGAAAAACCATGGGACCATTGAGAGCGCTACAATAGTAAGATAGTATTCACTTCTAAGAACTAAATTCCTTGCAATGGGCAACAACAAGAATTCATGAAATAAATGAAAGCTCAAATAGCAAAAGATGGCCATGCTCCATCACTGTATATAAAATGAGATTATTTAGTGTGATGATAAGTATGTAGTGAGGATGACTACTTTGTCCAACTAAATCTTATACCAAAAACATGGCGTGTGATCCTTCTGCTAGGAAAACCTTATTGATTAAAACATTAATCACCCCAGGATCCTCCGTGTTAAATCATCAAGAAAATAAAATTATAAGTAGAAGCGTACCTGAATTCATAGGAGTTGTTGTTGTTGAATCTGGAGGTTTTCTGGGCTTTTAAGTTAATGTCCTAGGGTTTCTGGATAAGATGACTTCTCTTTTCTAAAGATGAAATGTTAGAAAAGAAACCTAAAAGATACATAACCTACCGCATATATAGCGTACTCATCTTTCTAATTTCTAATTTAGTCAGTCATAAAAATAGAAATTAGAAAATAGGCAATAGAGTATCTACGCATAGGAGATCCGTAATCTACTAGATAATTTAGGCCCATAAACCTTATGTGATCACTTTATAATTTTGAGTCGCTATATATGATAACATATATATAATTATTATATATGTAAGTCCAAAAAATCCAACACTTTCATCAATTAAAAAAATGGCGTGTGATGATTCAATTTCCTCAAAATATTCATTCGTGCAAAGGTTCTCAAATATGTATGCATTTATATCATGAAAATACCTCCGCAAACAACTGCGTTAGCTGTTAGGGCTGAAGTTCACTTACACAATTGACCCCCAAAAGCTTGGATTCCAGCATTTGCACCTTTTCTCGCCATTCCTGTAGTTGGGAAAAGAAGGGAATGAATAAATGTGAATCATGAAACTTCTATGAAAAAAAGAATAAATCTTAGAAAAATTCGGCACATCTCAACATCAACAAGGGCCTCATTGAAGGTTTGCCAAGAGGAGGTGGATTAGGTGGGCTTGCCACCAATTGCAGATGGGGCAATTGCTTTTCTTCCTAGCCGGGAAATATTTCAGGTAGGGGTGGGAATTAGGGCGGGTCAACCCGTAACTCGGCTTTGACCCGACCCGTTTTCACCAAGTAAAATTAATAAATTTTTGACCCAGTATAGGGATGGGTCAAAAAATTTGACCCGAATTCAAAAATAGGGTCGGGGTGGGTTCGACCATGTCCCAACCCGCCCCGCATATATTAATTTATTAAAAATTATAAGTTTATGTTTAAATATTATTATTATTTTCTTTCAAAATTCTCACATTTTTATAATCAATTTTATTAACAATAGAAGAATCAATTTATTCAGAAAGTAATATAAGAATCAATAAAAAGAATTTGTATATATATAACCCTTATGCGTAATTGTATATTAACCTATTTTAATAAATTTATACCATATTTTTCAATGCTTTGTTCTCTTAATTATGTGTTTTTTAATAATTAGTAAAATATTGAAGTATATAATATTTAAATTTAGTATGGATAAATACTTATGTTAGATAGGCATATAAATTCTTAAAATTATCTTATTTGACCCGTATTTTCGACCCGAACCGTTATTCCAAAACCGGTCCAATACCAACCTGAAGTCTTTTCCGGAACATATTAAAAAAAAAAGTGAGGGTCAAACCGACTTTGTCCCGACCCGGTATAAAAAGAGAGTCAAACTCAATTTTTAAAAAGTAGGGTCAGGGTTTGGCAAACTTTGACCCAGTATGGCCCGCTTCGATTCTCACCCTTAATTTCAGCCATTGCTAAAGGCTAAGGACGCAAAAAGAAAAAATTAGATACAAGAATAATAAATTTTAAATAAATAGGATAATTGTATAAAAGGTTGTAAAGGAATGATTAAAAAGTAGAATAGTTACATAAAAAGATATAAATAATTAATTAAAAAAAGACAGCTCTGAAGAAAAATATTTTAGATAAGGAAGACATTTTTTAAAAAAAAATGAGAAAGAAATTTTTTGGTCAATATCAAAAGCATCCTTATTGTAAAAGATTCCTTACTGTAAAGGATTCTATTGCTTTTGGCAACTATTATCAACAACTAAAATAATCGTTATAGCAAAAAAAAAAAATTATATGCTACAAAATGTTAGGTTTATCTAAATATTAGTAATACGAAATTTATACAATAGCTATTAATAACTATTGTCAAGGAAAAATTAAATCTCTGCCTGTAATAATGATTTTAAAATTTTCATTGCCAATGATAATTATTTTACAATTAGACGCTGTTTGGCGTTGAGGAAAAAGCGAAAACATTTTTGGTTTCTTAAGCATAAAATCCACGAGTCGTTACGAACAAAGATATTTTTTTCCCAGTGGTTTGTACTTTTACGTGACATAAGCCACCAATTTGACTCAAATCCGCTAGATCGCGCTTAGTAGAGAAGATTAAGCAGGATTTTGGGCTCGGACTTAGCTAATATGCATAGGGTTTTGGCAGTATCCACAGCTAGATCTCATTATGCTTGATTATTCATCCATTAAAGACCAAGATCCGACATGCCCCCAAAAATATATGATGAATATTTCCTTAGCTCATACCGCTACAAGAAATTTTTTAAATGCAATAATTGGTTTGGTTGCACATAATAGGAATTTGGTTGTTTTGATATTATTTAGCTTTCAACGAGTATGCACAACAAACAAACTAGTTGCATATATGTCGTTTTTTTAACTAATATATTTACATTTATCTTATATATCTATTATAATGAAACCCTTAAGATATTCTTACAAATCTAAGGAGATAGTCTTCTCCCGTCTGAAAATCTAAAGATACAAGCCTACTAAAGAAACTTGGAGACAAAGCTACACTAAAGAACCAAAGAAACACAACTATCAAGATATTAAAAACGAATGAGGGAAGCGTCTCCTCCCTGTGGTCCCGACTGACGAGATAGTCGTGCTCGAGGCCGGGTTGGGGTGATCGGAATCGGCGATTTCAGAGGCAGCTGACGACGGTGCAAACGACGCGATTCGTTGCGGCATTACAGAGAGCTTTCCCATTGCCAGCCAAAAGAGCCGGAAACCAGCAACGCACCTGGAACCAATGAATCCTTCCGTGGCAGATTTACTGGAAACCGAACTCCAAACAATGACGATTTCAAATACGGCGATCAAGAAACTGAGTCCGGAGAATGGAAAATCGATCATATGTTCAGTCTGGGCGACAAAATCTTATAACAAGGAATTATTCAGAGCAATGCTGAGAAGACTCTGGCGTCCAATGGAACCATGTCAATTTCTGGAATTGGGAGATAATTTATATCAAGTCTCCTTGTCGAATATTGGGGATAAGGATCGAATAATCAAAGGTTGTCCATGGACAATAGACAGAAACTTGGTGCTGGTTTCAGAGTTGGAGGAAACAGATATTGATCGCATAGTGCTTGTTAAAACTCCTATCTGGATGCAAGTTTCGGGAATCCCATATATCGTCGACAAAGTGCAGCTGGGCCATAGCATAGGAGCTTCCTTTGAAGAAGTATATGAAATAGTGGATTCAGATTCAGTGCTTAAGCTCAAAGTTTCAATTGATTGCCGAGAACCACTTAGAAGAGGCATTTTCATTAAGATAGCAAATCAGCAGCGCAAGTGGGTATCATTCCAATATGAAAAACTTCCGCTTTTTTGCTATATGTGTGGACGATTGGGCCATACTCATCGGGATTGTACCAAAACCAAAGCGGCGACCAAACCATTATCAGAGGATGATTTGCCGTATGGGAGCTGGCTTCGAGCGGGAACCAAGCCACTGCTGGTTCGGGATGGTTCCAACAACATCAACAGGGTCACCCCTGTTAAGTACTTGGGATCACATACACATTCTCAAGGGGGACAGATGGTAGCAGATTCTTACCAAATGGTGAGGGCAGATTCTTACCAAATGGAAAGGGAGAACAGCGGCAAGGCACAAAGATGGATTGACAGCTACACAGAAGATCAGGAGCAAGGCAAGGAGGCGGAAGGAGCTGGGGAAGCCTTGCATGATGGATGCGTCAATGATTCGTCGGCAGCTGTCCTTATTCAATGTCCCGACATCAGCGGCAATGTAGAGCTCTTCAAACCCATACTATCTGATCAGTCCCGGGTAATTATGGGGAATATGGCAGCTGGCATCCTTCCTCGATCTGATACCAGGAATGAAACGAAGCCCTTCGAAATTGCATTTTCTGTTCAGCGGCAGGTGGCGGAAGCAGATATGGACGTTGACAATTCAACGTCTATAAAGAAGGGATCTGAACTTCTCTACCCAACACAAGATAGATATTATCTTCGTGAGCAGCAGGGGACAACCGTTTTATCCTCTATAGCAAGTGCAGTGTTAAAAAGAGCAGAGGGGTCTGGATGGGAAGCAAGTGATGAAGAGGATAGCGAAGTTGAAGGGAAGCAAACACAGAATGTTAAGTTGGGGCTGGCAAGAGGGATGATACACATTTCTGAACAGCAGAAGGGTGGTGGCAAACTGAAGATGAAGGAAAGGAAGGATGAATCTCTTGAAGCGGGGGGATTTGGTTTGTGAAGGGAGGAAGCTAGGTCATTTGGGTAGGTCGTTGGACAGACAGATCATGGACCCGGAATCGGAAGAAGGGGGAGTCTTTATAGGGACACGAGGCAAATGAAAAAGACGGGCTAGGAGGGGGCAAGGGGAGGGCTCTCTTTCCGGGATGGGGAACCATGGCTTGGGGAAGGGGAAAAGGGACCAATGTGATGAAGCGGAAGTACGGATGGATGGTTGTAAGAGAAACAAAACAAGGGGAGGCCAATCCAGTGATGAGTTCAAGGCGGAGACTGTGGGAAGCCCACAGCCCCGCCTCCACTAAAATGGCCATCATGGCCTGGAATTGCCGTGGGCTTGGGAACCCACGGGCAATTCGCTCCCTGATTGAGGTTGTCAGGAAACAAGCTCCCTGTCTGATCTTTTTGTCTGAAACAAAATGCATATCGAAGGAGATGGATATGGTGCGGAGACGTCTTACTTTTGAGTGTTGCTTCTCGGTGGATCCTGTAGGGAGGAAAGGAGGTCTCGCACTGTTATGGAATAATGATAAGCCGGCTTGCATCAAAAGTTTTTCTACACACCATATCGAGGCTGGTTTTTTGGGTTGGAGGTTCACGGGTTTCTACGGCCATCCCGAGACTCAATTCCGATATCAAAGTTGGAACATTCTTCATTTGCTGTGTGGGCGAAGCAATGAACCATGGCTAGTTATGGGGAACTTTAACGAAGTAATGGGGCCAAGTGAATACTACAGTTACAGAAATCGCCCCCAAGCCCAAATGAACAAATTTTGCGAAGTTGTGGACAGATGCCAGCTGCAGGATCTCGGATTCAAAGGTACTCCTATGACATGGAGTAATAATAGAAGAGGGAGGCAGAAAGTGGAGGCTAGATTGGATAGGGGGCTCGCTTCACATGCTTGGTTGAACAGGTATCCATATGCTACGGTTAGTCATATTGCGTCATCTACTTCAGACCATTGTCCAATATTGCTATCCTTTGACCCGCTCGGGGGGAGGAGTAGGCCGCCACGGGAGTTCCGCTATGAACTCTTCTGGAATCGGGATGAAGAGGCTACTAGGATTATCAACCAGGTCTGGAGCTCTTTTCCTTCAGGAGCTATGAGTGCATCTGACAAACTCTCATGGAAACTCAATCGTTGCGGTATCGAATTATCTAAATGGAATCGCCGGAAGAGGGGCAATCTCCGGAAAGCTATTGATCGAAAACAAAGAGAGCTTCTCTCTCTCATGAGCTTGCAACCTAATGATGAAAGAGATGACATGGTGCAGAAAGTGAAAGACCAAATCAACCTCCTCTTGGAAGATGAGGAGCAACTGTGGAGGGTTCGTGCGAAGACACATTGGCTCAAGGAAGGTGATAGGAATACCAAGTTCTTCCATCGCTCGGCTTCAAACAGGCATCGTTCTAATTTCATCGAGGCATTAATGGATCGTAATGGGAGATGGATAAAGGACCAAGGCCAAATGATGGATGAAGCGGTCAGATATTTTAAGCATGTCTTCACATCATCTTCTCCCCAGGATGCGTCATGGGTGAAGGAGGTAATTGTGAGGAGAATATCAGATAGTCAGCGTGGCTCTATGACGGAACCATTGCGTACCGAGGAAGTGGTGGAGGCGATTAACGGTATGGGCCCAGCTAAAGCGCCAGGACCGGATGGTTTGTCGGCAGGTTTTTATCAGAGACACTGGGATATAGTTGGGGCAGAGATTATTGATTGGTGTAAGAAATTCATGGACGAATGCAATCCAAAACTGCTTTGCCGGCACCTTGAAGGGGTAAATGCTACCACATTGATATTGATTCCGAAAAGGAAGGGGGCCCAAACTTTGGATCATTTCAGACCCATTAGCCTTTGTAATGTCATCTACAAAGTCTTGACCAAGGTATTGGCAAACAGACTGCGGGGGGTTCTTAAAGAGGTAATTGGAGATGAGCAAAGCGCATTTATTCCGGGTCGTCTTATTACTGATAATATGTTGGTGGCGTACAAGGCCATCCATTCTTTGAGGAGGCGTAAGAAGGGAAGAAAATATGAGATGGCCATCAAACTGGACATGTCAAAAGCCTACGACAGGGTTGAATGGAACTTCATTAAGCAGGTCATGGAAGCGATGAATTTCAATGAAGTTTGGATCAATTGGATTATGTGCTGTATTTCTACGGCAAGCTACAGGGTTAATGTTAATGGATTCAAATCTCCCTACTTTTTACCTCAAAGGGGGCTCAGGCAAGGGGATCCTTTATCTCCATACCTATTTCTATTATGTGCTGAGGGGCTTTCGGCATTGATTACCTATGAGATCAATAGGGGATCTATCTATGGCATTAAACTTCATCCTCATGGTCCAATGATATCCCATCTTTTCTTTGCTGACGATGCGATTATCTTTTTGAAGGCGGATGGTAGGGTCCTTCAGTCGTTCTTGAATATCCTCAAGCGTTATGCAGAATCTTCGGGCCAAGTGGTTAATGCGGACAAAACTGCTATTTTCTTTAGCTCAAATGTGGATGCTTGTGAAAGAAGAAGTCTGTCTATGCTTGTGGGATCTGCTGGGAATGAACTTCACCAATATCTTGGCCTACCGGCTTGGCTTGGCAGATCTAAGGCAGGCTTTATTAGAGATCTTAAAGAACGCATTTGGAACCGAATTCAGGGATGGAAAGGAAAACTCTTGTCATGGGGTGGAAAAGAGGTTCTTATTAAAGCCGTTGCTCAGGCGATCCCGGCATACATGATGAGCATCTTCCTTTTACCCAAATCATTCTGCAACAACATAAATGGAATGTTAAGCAAATTCTGGTGGGGTGCAAAGGAAGACGGTAAGAGGAAAATGAACTGGGTAGCATGGAAAGAGTTGTGCAAACCTAAGCGAGCGGGAGGGCTGGGATTCAGGGAATTTCACAATTTTAACTATGCTCTTCTCGGCAAGCAAGTATGGAGGCTGGTTGAGGGTAAATCATCGCTATGCTTCAAGGTACTTAAGGCGAAGTACTTTCCGTTTTCTAATATTTGGTCCTGCAAGGCGAAGGCATCGGACTCTTTCACATGGAAGAGCATTCTGAAAGCTAGGGATGTAATTCAGAAGGGATGTAAATGGCGCATTGGAGATGGTAGACGGATATCTTTCTTTAATGATGTATGGCTCAATTCTAAGGTGGACAAGGCGAGGCCTCTACCAATCTCCGTTCCGGAGGATGTTAAAGTTTGTTATTTCATTGATGCTGCATCAAACTCATGGAAGAGAGAGCAAATTATGATGGTCGCAGGGGAGACGATCTAGCGTGAGGTAAATTCGATTACATTATCGCAAAGAAGGGCAGATGACTCTATTTATTGGATGCATGAACCAAACGGCTCCTTCTCTGTGAAGTTGGCGTATAGACTTCTCTGTTCCAATGAGGCGAACCCGGAACTGTCAGGATGCTTTAAGGCAATCTGGAGACTGAAGCTCCCGAGTAAGATCCTTATTTTTGGGTGGCGTCTTCTCACTGACTCCCTCCCTACTCTATACAATCTTCGCAAAAGGGGGCTTGAGATTGACATCTGCAGCCTTCTGTGCAAGAACGGAGTTGAAGATGCGAACCACCTATTTTTGGAGTGTACTGCGACCTTGGGGGTATGCTGGAGGGCTGCGAGACTGACTCCCCATGGAATCTCAGTCATTGAAATTCTGGAATCTCTTGTGCGGTCGAACGAACTTAAGGACCTTACTTTTTTCATCACATGTTGCTGGAGGGTTTGGTACCTTCGAAACAAATTTAGAGAGGAAAACCACCTACCGAATTTTGCTGATACTCTGGAATGGTGTTCTGATTTCCTTCTCCAGCATAGGAATGCAGGGAACATAATGAGGTCTGGGCTTGTGGATAGGGATCTGGTTCCGCGTTGGACCAAGCCTCCACCTTTTTTTGTGAAGATTAATGTGGATGCACGCAGTTACGCAGGTATGGATAAGTTTGGATGTGCAGCTGTTTTGAGAGATTCCCATGGTGAATTTGTGGCGGCTTCAGGATGGAAACGGGATGGGGTTAGAGACTCTCTCTTCACGGAGGCTATGGCCTTTCTGATGGGGATTTCATGGGCCATACAACTGAATCTCATACAAGTACAATTCAAAACCGATTCTCTTATTCTATACAATTTCATATCTAACTCGGATCCCATTTCATCTGAGGTTGGTTTTATCATTGATGAGATTAGGTCAATTCTATATAGCAATGCTTCCTTTTCTGCTCATCATGTACTTCGGCAGGGTAATGCAGTTGCTCATTCCCTCGCTGAATTGATTTTGGTTTCTTCTGTGGACTGTCAGTCTTGGTGGGGTAACCCACCCGATGCTATTTGTAGACTCATTTGTAAAGATACTTTTTTGGCAATGGATCGGTTGGATCACTCTTACTCTACTCCAGTCACGGTGGACCAGGAGTAAAGTTAGAGTGAGTCCTTTATCAAAAAAAAGAACCAAAGAAACACAGCTCCCAAAGAAATTAGGGGCAAAATGCCTTCAGCACTATTAGGACCCCTCTTTTCTACTTGGGGATAATGATGCTACCAATCGAGCAAAGGCCTATTGGCATTACATATATGTTATTGCATATGAACAAATGTAATCATGTTTTATAAATTTATTGTATATGTAATATTAATTTGATTGCATATAATATAACATTATATGTAGCAACTTATTTTTTGCTACAAATACCATTAAAGGGTGGCTGCAAATATCTTTAAGTTGACTGCATTCACTATATTTGACGTCTTCGGGGTGTGTTAGAGAAATGATAAAACTTTTGGATAAAAGATTTTTGAAATGTAAGAAAATAAACAAATATGATAAGGTAATGATAAAAAGCAAAGATAATAAGATTAAAATAAATAGTTTCATTGTATAAATATATGTGTATAAATGATTAAAAACTAGGATAGTTGTAATGAAAGATATGAAAAATAATTAAAAGTTAAGATAAAAAAATTTTAATTTTGGTTTTAAAAGTTTTAGCCTTTTGCCAAAGTCCAAACATGCCCCAAATTTATGTTATGATGCAAACATAGTTACATATAACAAATTTTCTTGCAATGTACCTTACTTTTGGAAATCATGTGGCTATAATCAACGTTGGCGCTAGCCCATTAAGAATATGTCATCCTTTGTAATTAAATGCCAAGTTGTGGTGAAAGACAAGTAATTAACTTTGGTCATTAGTTAAGGTGATCAGTATTTCGTATTAACTATAATTAACTACAGCAACTAGTGGGAGTCTATATATAATAATTAATATGTAGGCGTACATGCTTTGGGTGTGATTGGCGTGTACACGAAAGATTAATTAGTGGATGGTAACTTGTTAGTGCATGAGTGTCACTACTCACTAGAACAAAATTTTTATATACGCACACGTTGCTGTTGTCAAATTTTAATTTTACTACGTCTAGCAATGAGCTAAAAATGTGAAGCTAAAATTTTTCAATATAAAATTTTCTACTCTCCATAACTACCTAACAATAAGCAAAAAATGTCGAGCTAAATTTTTTTAATATAAAACTTTTTACTCTCCATAACTACTCTATTTTTTAATTATTTTTTCACATCTTCCTATACAACTATCTTACTTTTCAATTATTTTCATTTAACCACTTACACAACTAATCTATTTACTTTAACTTTATTCTCTTTATTCCTTATTATTACCTCTATCATATCACATTATTTTGTTTCAATTAAAAAAATTTTATATCAAAACTTTTCATCCAACGGTTATATCTCTTCTTAAACACACCTCAGTTTCTATACTAATTGCAATTGAATTTTTATTACTATTCGTAACTAAACGGTCATAGTTATATGGGGATATTTAACTTAATGCTACTGCTCAAAAATAGTTAAACATTTGTGACTAAATAATTAATTATAATCAAAATGTATTGGGCGGCTACCTAATCGAATGTCTAGGGGCCACCTTTGCTACCTTATGGCTAGCTTAGGGTGGCCTAGATGGCACCTAGACATCCAAATTTCAAGAAAAAAAAAAGTAAGCAAATATTTGTTAAAAAGGTAACAAAATATTTATAGCTAAGTAATCAATTATAGTCAATAGAAATGGAGCTATATAACCCTCTTAACTTTTAAGATATTGATCTTTGATGAAAAATTCAATTCATTTCATTCATTGTATTTAACATTATTTGTTTATCTAAGAAATCAAGTCTCATCCAAATCAAGTATATTAAAGGCCGCATTTGTTAAAAAATATATATTCTTGTGCAATGAAAAACACATAGATCTATTTACATATGTATAAGAATGTAATAATACTTTGTAGAATTATTTATCCACATAAAGATTATCCTAGACGGTTTAGATGTTGAAAACACAACTTTGAAATTAATATTTATCGATAAACTATTTTATTACATTGATTTTTAATAGGGCCTACGCACAGTGATATTAAACAAACAAATAAAAAAGTTTCTAAGATGCTATAAATAATACTAGATATAATTGGTACGATGGATTTCCATCAACTATCAAGATTTAAATACGAAGAGAATTACATAAAAAAGATATCGATACGACGGATTTTCCATCAACTATCAAGATTTAAATTAGAAAAGGGTTATATAAAAAAGAAATTTCGTAGAAGCAGAGCCAAATATATATTATATGCAACCAAAAATTAGCTATGTAAAATAAATTTTGTTGCAGTCTGTGCGTTGATCATGTATGTATGTACGTAGTATTAATATTAATCACTTTTTCATGTGTGTACATATGTGCGCAGGTTCCATAATTGTGTAGTCATGTACCCAAACACACCACAGAAGATTAAGATTTCAAATTTTCGCGGTTTTGTTAACATCACTTTCTTTTTTTTGGGACAAACAACATCACTTGTCTCTAATATGTGATGAATTGCTCCTATTTATCTCTGTAAATGCATTCACTATCTGATCATATAACTTCATTTTTTCCCCAAAAAAAAAAAAAAAATCTCATTTGAAATTTTTCAGGTAGCTGCGGAGGCTATAGCCACGTTTCTGCTTGTATTTGTGACGTGTGGTTCGGCTGCATTGAGTGCGAGCAACGAACATGCGATCTCCAAACTGGGCGCATCGGTTGCAGGGGGCCTGATTGTAACGGTCATGATCTACGCCGTCGGCCACGTCTCCGGCGCCCACATGAACCCCGCCGTCACATTAGCATTTGCCGCCGTCCGCCGCTTCCCCTGGAAGCAGGTATGGATATGTATTCATATATATGAACTCGACCATCATCAATATTAATCAATCATAACACGTAAATATTCATCATCTTGTTCAATTCATTGGTGCGTAAGCTGCATGTATGGTGAATGTGCAATTTGGGTATGATAAGTCTAGTTCGGGTCAATCATATATTTATCCTGTTATCAAAAACTCATACCTTTCTTTATTTTAGATTGAGTCGGATTTTTTTGCCTACCTATCTTATTTTTTAAAGTTTTGTTGGTTTCGATTTCAATTCCAAATAAATTCTTTAAAATAGTCTTTATATTATATTTAAAAATTATAATTTAATTATAAATTTACTTAAAAATCTATAATCAAGATAATAATAATAATATAATTTTTAAAATATATTATTAAGTCTACTAAATAATAGATGAACTAAACAAGTTTCTATATATTTAAATAATATATTTATATCTTCAATATAAAAAATATTTTATAAAATATATATTAAACTTATATTAGTAATTTATATCAGTTCCGACTACTCGGACCTTGAAAATTATCTTATCTAATTGAATAAGTATTTTTTTTAAACCTATCCAGTCTATTTTAATATCCTACCTATTTTAGGGACTTCAGTCCTGTGCTCCTAGGAGCATGCAGTGCTGCATGCTCCCAGGCGCATACACTTATTTTTTTTATTTTTTTTGAAATTTTTTTAATAAACTTATTAGTCCAAGTGTATTTAATCTGTGTGTAAATTTTTACCATTTTGGAGTATTTTAGATATTTATTTTTTATTTTTGAAAATCAGTGGCATTTTAGGTAATTTTAAATTACTAAAATGCTACTGATTTTCAAAAATAAAAAATAAATATCTAAAATACTCTAAAATGGTAAAAATTGATATATACGTTAAATACACTTGAGCTAACAAGTTTATAAAAAAAAATTCAAAAAAAAATAAAAATAAATAAGTGTATGCGCCCGGGAGCATGTAGAATTGAAGTCCTTCTTTTAGAATACCCAACAAGTCTGGAACCCGGTGCATCGAACCTCAATGCAACCAAGTATACTGCACCTATTTTTTATTTTTTTGAATTTTTTTATGATATTATTAATCTAAGTATATTTAACATGTGTATCAATTTTTACTATTTTTAAATATTTTTAGATATTTTTAAGATTTTTAAAAATCAGTTGCATTTTTAATAATTTTAACACACATTAAATACACTTAGGTTAATAGTTGTGTAAAAAATATTTGAAAAAAAAAGGTGAAGTACACCCAAGTGCATTGAACCGGGATCAAGCAAGTCTAACCCTATCCAAGTTACATCCTTTGCACGTAGCGGCTGGACACACCAACATGTGCCGTGTTAGATTAGCACCATGACTAATATGTCACAATGTATCATTGTTCACTGGGAATTTAAAGAGGGTCATAAGCTATTTTAACATATTAACACTTGATCTTCCATATAGTACCGTAAATATTTTTAATTTAACTCATACCTAAATGACCTAATTACTCCCATAAAAAAAATGACCTAATAATAGTGTCTAGAGGCATAGCTCAGTGCTATACACGCTGACCATGGTGCCACTTTGTTTTCCGTGTTAGTAGTATGGTCTCTTACATGTAATGGATGGTGGAAAATATTATTCTGGTATATTAACTAGAAAAAAATATACTTGCATTAATTAAGTTGTAAATATGTAGAAAAAAGAACCTTATGACAAGAAAATCCACATTCAATGCAAAGAAAATTAATATTTCGCAACGTATAGGCTTCTAGCCGCGCTGAGCACTTCCTTCAAAAAAATTTATTTAGTGACATAAGTGATTATTGTTATTAAAAAATTAGCTTTTAGCAACTAGTATAATGAATATAGCAAAAAGTAATTTTTGATTAAAAAATTATCAGTAAAAGCATGACTTTTAATAAAAGTATAACTTTTAGCGAAAAAAATTTTAATTACAAATTAACTAACATACAAAAACTTAAGTTCATTAGGCATTAGGAGAGAGCGGAGAGGAGTCCTCCCCCGTGTGGCCCGAAAGACGATCCTTTCGTGCTCGGAGCCAGGTGGAGTTTTCTAGGTGTAGATTCTGGGATATAGCCTCCGGGAGAAGATTCCGGGATATAGCTTTAAATCACTGGCATAAGGAAATCAGTGGGAGTGAAGCTTCAGAGGACAGAGATACGGAAAACACTAGGTGAGATGAATCCGAGTATGGATGATCTCTTAGGAGCTGAGCTCCAGACTATGACCATTTCCGGAACGGCGATTAAGAAGATCTCTCCCGGGAATGACGCAGCATGCGTATGCTTGGTGTGGACGTCAAAGCCATATAATAGGGAGCTTTTTAAGTCTATGATGCGGGGGTTATGGAGGACGTCGGGCAGCTTTCATTTTGTGGATATGGGCGAGAATCTCTACAAGATTGTGTTCGCCAAACAGTCTGATAAAGAGAAGATAATGGCAGGAAGGCCATGGTTGTATGACAGACACATGATCATATTCATGGACCTATGAGAGGAGATCGACTATGCCCATTTGGTGCTTGCTAAAACGCCCATATGGGTGCATGTGCTGGATGTTCCTCATCTGGTGGATAAACATGTGCTGGGAGGTAGCCTTGGTAAAACCTTTGAATATGTGGAAGAAATTGTCGTATCTGAATCGGAGCTCAAGATGAAAGTTATGATCGATTGTAGGGAACCTTTGAGGAGGGGACTATTCATACAAGTTGGATCACAAGGGAGAAACTGGATACCATTCGAATATGAGAAGTTGCCAATTTTTTGTTATGGGTGCGGAATTATGGGCCACACTTATAAGGAATGCTCGAAATTAGCAGACCGATATGATAATATAGCAGAGGCAGACTTGCCTTTTGGGAGTGCCTTGAGGGTGGGCACTCGGTCGTTGAGGGTAAGAGATGGCAATGAATCTAGAAACAGAGTTACCCCAAGAAAATATTTAGGTGATCAGAATTCGGGGGTACGAGTTTCAACAGTTAGTGGTGAAGGTACAATGACAGATGATCTATCCCAGCAGCAGCAAGCTGACTCTTCGCCGCAACAACTGATCCGATGTCCTCAGCAGCAAAGCCCCCACCACACGCAACAGCAAAGTCCCCACCTTAACAGTTCCCAACAGATGCAAACTGTGAATTGTAAACTACAGCAAATGGCAGAGGGCAATACCCATCCGCAATCATCATCGCAGACACAACTCTGTTTGGAAAGTAGTGGAGCACTTATGACTCAAATAATCCATCCTCATTCACAGCAAGAGGGCCAACAGCCTTGGGCTGGCTGTCACCATAGCCAAATGCCAACGACTATTGAGCATGCTTTGCATTTATTACCCTTTCAATCAAAGGCTTACCCTGAGAGCAGAGGTCAATTAGATGACCAGCAGATCCATGTTCAAACGCAGCAAGATCTCAATATTGATCAGCAGCGACTTACCCATCCTAAGCAGCTGTCTCGGCATTCAACCCAACTAGCATCGCAGCAAATGATATGGGTCCCTCCCCAACAGCAGCAGAAACACGAATCGGAAGAGCCTCCCCCTCAAACTTTTCTGAAGGATATTCCCATAAGCCTGGCCACTGACATAAATCAATCGTCACCCTCCACGTTCGGTGTGGATCTGCTGGCTGAACAACAAAGTAGCAACGGCGATATGAGGCTATCACAGCCTTGTGTCGGTCTCATCAACCATGTTTTGTGTGCGCAATCAGAAGGACCATCAAGGGATAAAACAGGGGATGTGTCCCATTGGCATGATGCTGTGCAGAATGATATGATAGTGGGTCAGATTCAGGAAGAAGAGAAATCCGAGCTGAAAGGCAAGGGCAGGTGGAAACGAAAGGCGAGAGGAATGGAAGTTCAGTTGGAAAATGATATATATGAGATACCCAAAGGGATAAACTGCAAAAGAAATCTGATAAAGGAGCAACAGGAGATTATTACCAACCATAAGCGTCCAAAGGTGGATAGGTCTTATGATGACAAGGAGGTGGCGGCCGAGGGGGATCCTCAGCCCCACCTCGGTTAAAATGGCCCTCTTAGCATGGAATTGTCGTGGGCTTGGGAACCCACGGGCAATTCGCTGTATTCTTGACTTGGTCAAGAAAAAAGAACCCAAATTGATTTTCCTTTCTGAAACGAAACGGACTGCAAAGGAGATGGAGGGAATCAGATGCAAACTCAAGTTTGAATGTTGTCTGGCAGTGGATTTTACAGACAGAAGGGGCGGGATAGCGCTACTGTGGAACAATGATTTTTCTGTCATTATAAAGAGCTTTTCAAATCATCACATTGATGCAGATATACATGGTTGGAGGTTCACTGGGCTCTATGGGCACCTCGAAACGCAACAGCGAATCCAGACCTGGAATCTACTGAGAACGTTAAGCAACCGGGCGGACTCCCCGTGGTTAGTCATGGGCGATTTCAACGAGGTAACGGGGTCTAATGAATATTTGAGTCAAAGGATCCGTTCTCAAGCACAGATGGATTTTTTCTGTAATACTCTGGACAGGTGCAATTTGGTGGATCTTGGATTTGTGGGCCCACCCATGACGTGGAGTAATAACCGAAAGGGTACTCATCGAGTTGAAGCCAGATTGGATAGGGGTGTGGCTACGCCATGTTGGTTATCTCTTTTCCCGTATGCGAAAATTTCTCATATACCTGTGGCCTACTCTGATCATTGCCCGTTATTGCTAGTTTTGAATACATTTCTTCGTAAAAGAAAACCATCAAAGGAATTCATATATGAGCTATTTTGGGCAAGAGATAGGGAGACCCATCGGATTGTCAATCATGCATGGTCCTCGCAACAGTGTCATGACCTTTCTTCCCCGATTCCATTGGAAAGGAAGATCAAGTCTTGCAGTTTGGAATTAACCAAATGGAACCGATCGAGAAGGGGGAATCTTAGGAGAAACATTGAGGATAAACAACGGGAGCTTGCAAACCTTCTGTCTCAGAACCCCAATGACCTTAGAGATGATGCCATAAAAAGTGCCAAGCTCCAAATTAACATTCTTTTGGAAGATGAGGAACAGCTGTGGAGGCAGAGAGCGAAGACCCATTGGCTACACGAGGGGGACAGAAAAATGGGTTTTTCCACCGAATGGCGTCAAATCGCAGAAGGATTAATACCATTGATGGCCTAATGGACCCCAATGGTCACTGGGTCAGTGATCAAGATAATTTGATGGATATGACTGTGGAACATTTTTCAACTCTTTTCTCTTCTTCAGGCCCAGCCCACTGTGATTGGATTAATACTACCATTTCCACTAGAATCACGGATCAACAGAGGCAATCACTGGTTAGAACCCTTGAATTTGATGAAGTAACCAAGGCAGTAAAGGCGATGAGCCCTACAAAGGCTCCGGGGCCAGACGGGATGTCAGCGGGGTTTTTTCAAAAGCATTGGCAAACGGTTGGTCGAGATGTATTCTTGTGGTGTAAGCACTTCATGGAACAATCGGATTTCGATCGCCAGCGCATGAAAATCGAACAGCTAAACTCCACTACCATCGTCTTGATCCCGAAAAGGCCGGGAGCTCAATCTTTGAATCATTTTCACCCGATAAGCTTATGCAATGTTGCCTACAAGATTCTGGCGAAGGTTTTGGCTAACAGAATCAAACCATGCCTCCATGATCTCATCAGTGAAAATCAAAGTGCGTTTGTCCCAGGCTGGCTAATCTCTGATAATATGTTGGTTGCATACGAAGTTATCCACTCACTTAGAAGGAGAAGGGACGGGATGAAGCAAGAGATGACTATCAAACTTGACATGTCCAAGGCGTATGATAGGGTTGAGTGGGTGTTCTTACAGAAGATAATGGAAGCTATGCATTTCGGACCGGTGTGGACCAGATGAGTTATGTGCTGCATATCAACGGTGCGGTATAGGATGAATGTGAATGGTTTCAAATCAAGATACTTTAAACCACAGAGGGGATTAAGGCAAGGCGACCCACTCTCTCCTTACCTTTTCATCTTATGTGCTAAAGGCCTATCTGCCCTTATTGCTAGTGCGGCAAACGGTGGGAGAATCAGCGGCATCAAACTAAATCCAAGGGGCCCACCCATCACTCATCTTCTATTTGCGGACGATGCTATTATTTTTATCCGAGCAGTGAGGTGGGATCTTCAGAATCTCATGGCAATTCTCCAACAATACTCGGAGGCATCGGGTCAAGTAGTGAATGTTGATAAGACGGCTATTTTTTTTAGTTCAAATGTCAGAAGTAATGTGAAAAGTGAACTCACCCATCTGCTTGGATCTATGGGTCAGGACTTTGACCACTATCTGGGGCTCCCTACATGGCTTGGTCGGGCCAAAAAGTGCATGTTCAATGGTCTTAAACAGCGCATATGGAATAAGGTCCAAGGATGGAAGGGTAGACTTCTCTCTTGGGGAGGGAAAGAGGTCCTCATCAAAGCGGTCGCCAAAGCCATTCCGACCTATACGATGAACATATTTCTGCTTCCTAAATCCTTCTGTATTGAAATCAACAGTATGCTAAGCAGATTCTGGTGGGGGGAGCAGGAAAATAAACGAAAAATGTGTTGGGTCGCATGGAAGGACATGTGCACACCGAAACTATCGGGCGGTATGGGGTTTAGGGAGCTACATGCTTTTAATCTTGCTCTTCTTGGTAAACAAGTCCGGCGCCTCATTTCGCAAACAAATTCGCTCTGCTATAGGGTACTCAAAGCTAAATACTTTCCGTATGGTGACATTTGGAGCTCCAAAGTAAAACCTTCTGACTCCTTTACCTGGAAGAGTATCATGAAAGCTAAGGAGATGATTCGGAATGGATGCAGGTGGCGGATTGGTAATGGTAGGCGGGTGCAATTCTTCAAGGAGGCATGTCTTGAGGATCGGTTGACAAGAGCGGGACCCCTCCCACGGGCAATTCCGGATGATGTGTTAGTCAATTACTTCATAGATGAAAACGGAGCATCATGGAATATGGAGAGGGTCGTGGCGGCAGTGGGGGAGGTGGGATGTCGACGAATCAGCCAAGTACCCTTACCCCACATGGATATTGAGGATCAGATGTTCTAGATTCACGAACCAAATGGAATCTATTCTGTGAAATCTGCATATAGAATGATGAGTGTGGCGATGGACAATTCATCCAACGTGGCAATTTACAAAGTTATTTGGAAGACAAAGCTGCCGAGCAAAATTATGATATTTGGGTGGAGACTTTTCAGAGATGCCCTACCAACAAGGCAAAATTTATTGCGAAGGAGCATTGATGTGGACCCAAGCTACCTCTTTTGCAGATCTGAGATGGAAGATGTTGCTCATGTATTCACGGGGTGTCAATACACAAGGAATATTTTTCCGAAAGTTGTTAGAATCACCGATCCATGGGAATCGATACGGGATATTTTTCGGCGTCTGGTTTCTTCGAACAGGCGGGGAAGCCTCGTTTTCTTCATCCTCTACTGCTGGCGGGTGTGGCACTTGCGCAACAAACTTTGGAAAGAGGGGGTTCAACCAATCTTTGTCAATATTGTGGAATGGTGCAAGGACTACCTCGAGCAATATTCGAGAGCAAAATTTCTTATTCTTGATGGGACGATTGATAGGCCTATGGTGGTTAGATGGTCCAAACCACCATGGGGTTTTCTCAAGATGAATGTCGATGCGCGGAAACATGACGATAATCACGCTTTGGGGTTTGCTGCTATTATTCGAGATTCTAATGGAAGTTTCATAGCTGCAAAGGGATGGAGACAAAGTGGTATCATGAAACCTCTATGTATGGAGGTGACGGCCTTCATTTTGGGTCTCAAATGGGCTATCCAACTAAGGCTAAGGAATGTCCAGTTTGAAACAGATTCTCTTCTCCTCGTCAAATATATCTTGAAGGATGAACAGATTCTCTCACCAGTCGGGGCTATCATTGCGGAAATCCAATCTCTTCTATCTTCCTCCCAACATTTCACTACCCATCATGTGTTGAGACACGGCAACGTTGTGGCTCACTCCGTTGCTGATTTTTTGTCTATTTCTTTTATAGATTGTCAGGAGTGGCGGGGCAATCCACCTCATGTTATTTTGGAAAAACTTTGTACAGATAATTTTTTGACAATGAATTGCTTGGGCCCTCTTATCCCATCCTCCCCTCCAAGTGCTGGGGAGAGGGGATAGGGTGTGTCCTTTTCATCAAAAAAAAAAAACTTAAGTTTATTTTGTTGTAGTGATTTTCCAATGTTGTTTTAGCACCACAAGATCAGAATCAACATTTTATAACATATGGTGCGGCTAACGGTTCTAGATGGGTCCCAATCATGCATTTAATTAATTACTTAATTAATGGTTTATTCCATGAATTCAATATGGATAAAAATGTTGACCGCCACAAGAACGTTCCAATTGATTGGGACAGATAAACGGTACAAAGAAGTGAAGAAAAATAAATTTCTTTGTCCTTCTCCGTCCAAGAGTTTCCTCAATTAGCTCCCCATCGATTGGACCGTCCACATCCGTACTGCCGTAATCAAGTAAATTTTAATATATAGTTAATACAAAGACGTGGTAAAAATTACTTCAAAAAAAAATTACGTAGCAAGAAAGCAGCATATACCTAAAAAGGAGATGGCGACCCAGACCGATACAGTTTCTCATTCTCACAATGCTATAACATCCACTCAATATTTTGTTAAAAAATTTCTTTCATTTCATAGTGGATAATACTTTAATGTTATTATACTGTTGATTTCAACAGAATCTGTCTAATTTCTCTATATGCTAGTTAATAAATTAAGGGTGACGATTACATAATATTCAATCCAACCATCTTACTTATCAGTACCTGTTGTCTTGTCTTGGAAAGAACAATAATATCATCGATGGTGTTGTTGTATAAAGATGAACTTAAAGCCCAATGCTTTTTATCAAAATATATACAACATATCCAAAAATCATTTAGTATAATTTTAGTTGATTAAACTTTTGAAATAAAATTTTTGGTGGAAAAGTTTTAAAAATGTGAGAAAGTAATGTGATATGATGGAGACAAAGATAAGGTGTAAGGATAATAAAATTAAAATAAACAAGGTAAGCGTATGAAAAGTCGTAAAGAAATAATTAAAAAGGAGAATAGGTTTTTATGAGTATTTATATACATCGCGACAACTCATATTACATTCAAGTGCATTCATAACTCCTTACACAATGAAGAAAAATTTTCAATAACACCCCATATAGGAGAAAAGTTGCAAATACTTCCACAAAAAAAGAAAACAGAAAAACTCTCACATCATCTAAATAGCGGGTAAGAGTTGAGCTCATTGCCAACATGAGTTACCATCATGGTACACCCTTAGTGGCGAAAAGTAAAATAATTGTATCAAAAGATGAGTAAATGATTAAAAAATACGATAATTTAAAAAGAAAAATGTTTTAAATAAGAAAAATATTTTTTATGGAACGAGAAAGAATTTTTTTGGTGAATACCAAAAGCACCCTCGTTGTAAAAGATTCTAATACCGTTGCTTTTGGCAACTATTATCAACAATTAAAATAGTCGTTATAGATTCTCTCGAAAAAATTTAGAAGTTATAGCAAGAAACGTATATGCATCAAAATATTAGGTTTATCTAAATGTTAGTAATAAGAAATTTATAACATAGCAATTAGTAACTATCGTCAAGGAAAAATTAATTCTCTGCCTCTAATAATTATTTAAAAATTTTCATGGCCAATGACAATTATTTTACAATTGGAAGCTGCGTGGCGTTGAGGAAAATGGGAAAACAATTTTGGATTCATAAGCATAAAAACCAAGAGTCGTTGTGGACTAAGATATTTTTTTCCTAATGGTTTGTACTTTCACATGACTTAAGCCACCAATTTGACTAAAAACCGCTAGGTCGTGCTTAGTAGAGAAGATTAGGCAGGATTTTGGGTTGGGACTCGGCTCGTATGCATGGGGTTGTGGTAGTACCTGCAAATATCTTTAAGTTTGAATGCATTACTATTATTTTATGTCTTGGGGGTGTATTGGAGAAGTGATAAAACTTCTGCTTAAAAAGTTTTTGATATAAAAGATTTTAAAATATAAGAAAATAAAATAATATAATAGTGTAATGATGAGAAGTAAAAAAAATAAGGTTAAAATAGGTAAGTTAGTTGTACGAGTATATATCAAGAAATGATTAAAAGTTAGGTAGTCGTATAGAAAAATATGAAGAAATAATTAAAAAATAAGATAATTATAAGGAGTAAAAAGTTTTTTATCGAAAAGTTTTAGTTTTAAAAATTGTTGCCTTTGCCAAAGTCCAAATATGCCCCAAATTTATATTCTGGTGCAAATACATAGTTATATATAACAAATTTTCTTGCAACGTACCTCACTTTTGGAATTCATGTGGCTATGATACACTTTGGCCCCAGCCCAGTTAGAATATGTATTCTTTTGTAATTAAATGCCAAGTTGTAGAGAAAGAAAAGTAATTAACTTTGGTCGTTAGTTAAGGTGATCAGTACTCCATATTAGCCATAATTAACTACTGCAATTTGTGGGAGTCAATATATAAAAATGAATGTGCAGGCGTACATGTTTTTAGTGTGATTGGCGTGTACACTAAAGATTAATTAGTGGTCATCGTAACTTGTTAGTGCATAAGTGACACTGCTCACTAGAACAAAATTTATTATATACGGCTCAAAATAGATTAAGTGGCTACAAGATCGAATGCCTAGGGGCCAGCTGATCTAACTTGCGGCTAGCTTAGGGTGGCCTAGTTGGCACCTATTCATCCAAATTTATTTTTTTGAAAAAAAAAAAAGAGAGAGAGAAACCAAACATTTAATAAAGAAATGGTAACCGGATATTTGTAGCTAAATACTCAATTATAGTTAAAATGCATTACTCAATGCAGTCAAATATATATTATATGCAACCAAAAATTAGCTATGTAAAATAAATTTTGCTGCAGTCTGTGTGTTGATCATGTATGTATATACGTAGTATTAATATTAATCACTTTTTCATGTATGGACATATGTGCGCAGGTTCCATTCTATTGGCTTGCTCAGTTGACAGGATCGTGGATTGCTTCATTTACTCTTGTTGTGCTGCTGCATCCCATAAGGAACGTGGGGACAACCACCCCCTCTGGTTCCAATTTGCAGGCCTTAGTGATGGAGATTGTCGTCACCTTCACCATGATGTTTGTCACCTCTGCCGTCGCCACGGACACCAAAGCTGTACGTACTCCCTCACCGTACATTTATATATACATTTTCACTAGTCTCCCTTCAATATAATTTCCTTAGGGTGTGATTGGTTACACACAAAACATGTCAATGAAAACTTTTCAATCAAAAACTTTTCACTCCCCATAACTACCTTATTTTTTAATTATTTTTTCACATTTTTCTATATAAACAACTCTACTTTTCAATCATTTCCACACAAATACCCATACAACTACCCTATCTATTTTAACTTTATTCTCTTTACACCTCATTATTACCCCTATCATATCACATCATTTTCTATCAACTTTACAACTTTTATTTTAAAAAGTTTTCATCAAAAAGTTTTACCTCCAACCAAACGCACCCTTAATTACATAGAATAGGTTTCTTATAGCCGTTTGATCTTTTTAG
This sequence comes from Annona cherimola, assembly GCA_030490835.1. NCBI lineage: Eukaryota > Viridiplantae > Streptophyta > Magnoliopsida > Magnoliales > Annonaceae > Annona > Annona cherimola. The sequence goes on along the minus strand of CM059972.1, from coordinate 81,301,187 downwards.
GCCCAAAACATATTTTTTTATTATTTTTATTTTTTTCATGGGCAAGTAAATCTAGATGTATTAAATCTATAATCTAAGTTTTACCATTTTTAGATATTTTTAAGTATTTGTTTTGGATTTTTAAACAAAGTGGCATTTCCGTAATTTTCTCACTGTGTATAAAAATCCAAAATAAATACTTAAAAACATCAAAAAATGGTAAAACATGATTTATAGATTTAATATAACTAGATTTACTAGCCCATAAAAAAATAAAAATAATAAAAAATATGATTTTGGGTCGGACGCATGGAGGGTCTCTTTCTTATAACCCCCATTCATTTTCACACATTGGTAATAGTTAAAAATTTTGCTTCATCCATTATACTTAATATCACTTGTTTAACTAAAAAATCAAATTTTATCTAAAATTGTTTAGAACAATTTTCATAAACATTAGACCCAAAAATTATAAAAATGTCACTGTGTTTAAAAATCTAAAATAAATACTTAAAAACATCAAAAAATAGTAAAACTATATTTACAGATTTAATATACCTAGATTTACTTGCCCATGAAAAAAATGAATAAAATTAAAAAATATGATTCTCCATGCGTCCGGCCTGAAAAGATCGGGGCTCTTTCTTATAACCCCCATTCATTTTCACACAAAGGTAATAGTTGGAAAATTTGCTTCAACCATTATACTTAATATCACTTGTTTAACTAAAAAATCAAATTTTATCTAAATTAAATAGTACTTGGGTCACATTTTCTTAAATATATAATTACACATTCATGTGTAAATTATAAAATTATTTAGAACAATTTCCATAAACATTATAACATAATAATCTTTTGTAGAATTATTTACTCATATATTAATGATATTTCAGACAATTTAATCATTGAAAATGCATTTTAAATTTGATTTTTAACATTAAATTATTTTATTATGTTAATTTTACATAGTTGTATATGAAGCCTATGTATAAAAAATTTACACAAATGATGAGATTTTTATAATAATATAAATGATGGTAAATATAACGTATAGAGCAGATTTTATATTAATTATTAAGATGAAAAACATATATAAGATTATATAGACTCATCGAAGTGGAGTTTCAGAAGCTGAACTCTAATTTCACTACCTGCTTAAATTATCACTGTGCTACCTGTACCATGCACGAATTTTTCAACAGTCATCTTTTTATTTATTCATATTTATATCTGTTCTAGGTAGGAGAGCTTGCAGGTATCGCGGTGGGCTCGGCAGTCACCATCACTTCAATCCTTGCAGGGTGAGCAGAGATCTGGCCTCTCTATAACTTCAAACGGCATCAAACCAAAAGCATTCAGATTGATTAATAAGATATTGGTTCACGCTAATTACTAATTATCATTCATATCGACAAGATAATTAAAGAACACGAAAATTTGGCATCCAAAACAAACACTGCAAAAATTCTGATTTTTAGCAACTAAAATTAGGATCCTTCCAAAAAGAAAAGATTTGTTGCTAAAATAAAATTTGGTTGCTTATCGGTCGTGATATATTCTATATTACAACTATTAAGAAGAAATTTTTTTTGATGTAAAACTATTAAGAAGGAATTTGGTTGCCAATTATTTATGTTTTTGTGTTTAGGAGGCCAAGTTTTGATTTGATTGTCAAAACTTTATTTATAATAAAAAAAAATTCTTGCCTATGAAATCATTACACTAAGTAACAAAATTTTTCCATGCCTATAAAAGTGTCATTATAAGCAAGAAGATTTTCTTTGCATATACATTTTTTTTTTTGGCTAATAAAGGTCATAAAAATATATCTTTTGTAGCAAAATAAGTATTAGTTTTTTAAATATATAGGAGGTGGCTCCTTTAATTAGATGTATATATTAATAAGAAAATTACTTTTTTCCTTAAATTTTTTAATATAAAAAAATATATGTGTAAGTATGACTTTTAGAAATACTTAAGTCTGTTACATATCCCCATTTTGATTGGATATATACAGGTGCTAGTAAGCCATTAGTATTCTTCCAGCTGCTATGAAAGCACTATAAAAAATTTCAATATATAGGCATATCTACACCGTTTGATTATAATTACAAATATACCTCTATAGTTTGAAATTTGAAAATAACCCAATATAATTTGGCAATAGTTGTAAATATACTCATGTCATTACGACACTATTACTACATAACTATAGTGTAAGTATATTTACAAAGATATGGAAGCTCTCTGGATATAATTGTAACAAATATGCTCATTTAATTTCTGAAATTGCAGTAATAGCGTTATAATAATATAAGTATATTTGCAATTATAGTCAAACTATATAAGTTTATTTTGCAATTTATTAAACTATGTGGGCATATTTATAAATGGTCATATCATGGTTGTATTGGCAAGTTACCCATATACAATCCAAAATTTTTTTACATACATAGTTACAAATATAAAAATAAATAATGTGATGGTTTGGATCTAAATGCAAATATCATAACAAGTTTTAGTACCTATAGGCAGAATTAAATAATTAATATATAGGTTTGACCATAATCTGTCCTGCATCGCTTTGCGTCCACCTTAATTTGAAGAAAAAGTATGTCATCGTAACTAGCTAGCATAGTAGTACACTTGTTAATTAAAGGTTGCATGCATGCTACCTACAATGGATCGAAGACCAAAGTTAACAACAAACACTCCTACCAAATGTATTTAATTTGGCCACAGAGTTTGAAAAAAGCAAAATTATAAGCATAAAAGTATGCAAAAACATATACAGTAGCAACTATTTTTGCAATGAACATTTTGTTGGAAACATTCAACAAAACAGTTTCAAATTTATAGTTAAAAAACATTTTTCTTGGGGTAGTGGATGTGTTTAGAAAAGTAACTTTGGCATGAGTATAAAGACACATAATGTTTGATGGTGTATTTAGGTAGCTAAATACTAGTCGTTTTAATATATATATCATCACTTCTCTCCACTCAGACCAATCTTCGGAGGGTTGATGAACCCAGCAAGGACTTTGGGCCTTGCAGTTCCAAGCAAGATATACAAAGGCGTGGGCTATATATTTTGGGTCCTCTTGTGGGGACATTGTTGGGCGTGTAGTCCTACAATTTCATCCACATGCAAGACAAGCACTTGCACTCACCACTCTCCAATAATAATAGTCTATCATCTTGGACGAGTAATAGTTGTGGTGTCAGTGGCAATTGCACAAGCAGTGGGCAAACTGATCATCAAGCAGTTGCAACAGCTGAAGACGATACATGCCGTTCTTCAAATATTATTTGAATCATCCACCATCCACCATCCACATACATATGTAAATTATGTGGGGTTTGAATGAGAGAAGTAAGGTTCTGCTTTTTTTTAACCCCTCACACGCATGAAATAAATGATCTTTATTTTGTCAATATTTATGTTTCCTTGGCATGTAAGATGGGCCATATGTCTTTTTTTTATAGCAAGCCATATGTTTCTTAATTAGCTATATATTAGTGATTTTCCATTGTAAATAAATTAAGATGCATAAATTCACACATAAATCAACTTACTTTCATAGCATTATACATGAGGAAGACTGCTTATTGAGAAGTTAATTGATAAGAAAATGTTATACCAACAACCACCACAAACTCACACCATATATATAATATTACCATCATCATCCACTAACAATTATGAAAGGAAAAAGTTAATCTTATATTTCCCAGCACTTGGGGTGCAAGGAACCAAATTAGAGGTAGTGAAACCCTAACCTCAATTCGTTTAGGAATTTCAATTACAAATTATTAATTGAAAACAAGTGTGCTCCCATGTATTTCCACAAGGAAAAAAATTCGTGCTTGGATTCAAGTGAGTCTGTATGTTAGGGTTTCAAATTTATTCCCAAATCTAGGAAGATCTTCATGAGAATCTATAGATCTTAGAGAGCGAGCAAAGACCAATCACCATGGCACTTAGAGAGGAAGACTTGCTACTATAGGAAATCCAGCTCTAACAATCGGGCAAGTAAGCTCCCAAAAATCAATCTGGAGGGAAATCCATTAATCCTTTACTCCCTTTGGTCCGCCTAAAGCTATAATCGAGATCTTTTCATGGCATCAATATAGAGGATTTTGAAGACCAGGACAAGAATGACATTCTTAGAGGTGGATGACAACTTATGCAAAGGAGGACAAATAGCAAATATTACAAGGCAAACTATGGCTATATGATTGTAAGTTCTCCTCATAAAAGACCTAAATGCACAGCTGGAAAGAGATGAAGTTGACCTATTCACCATCCCCATCCGGTTAGTATTTAAAGATCTCATCCAGTTAGTGATTAAAGACAACCAATTCCTCATCAAATGAGCCATATTGGATTCTATGGTAGGAAATTCCTTTAACTCCTATCATGAGATTGTCCCTAGTGAAGGGGGAGTTAAAGCAAAGCTAGAGGTTGATGTAAGAGATCCTATACAAAGGGGAGTATTTGTGAATGTGGCTCGTCAACAAAGACGCGGATTATGTTTCAATGTGAAACACTATCCATTTTTTGCTATTTGCGTGGAAAGATGGGACTTGACCTCAAGGAATGAAATAGATACATAGGGGAGAACAAGCAACTAGAATCCAACTTTTAGCATAGCTATAATCTAAAAGCGAGGTTCAAGACCTTGGGGTTAAGAGGAGAAAAGGGGAGTGGGAGCAAAGTATTCCTAAAACATATCAAATAAATATAATATACGTACAAGATAAGGAGAATCTTATGATAGATATGTATATAGCAGAAGGAACAATCAAAGTGATTTCAAAAGAAACGAATAAGGAAGGAGGGAGGAAGGAGGCCTCGGAAAGGGGAAAGAGAATAACTCTTAGGGAGATAGGAGGGTAAATGGGGAAGGAGCAAAGTCCATAAAAGAGGATCTATTCGAGGAATATAAAGAAGGGACAGAATGATATGAACTAGATGAGTAAGGTAGGAGGGAAGGAGAGTGACTGGCTGAAATCAGGAAAGAAGGAGAAGACAAGGTCAACAAACATAATTGGAGGAGAGGGCAAGTCACAGTGGAAAGTAAGTTGAATAGAAAAAAAAAGGAAGGGTATGAGGAACATGAAGCAACTAAAGGAAGGGTAAGAAGGGGTGTGTTGGGGATAACAAAAGCAACAATCAAATCAGGAAACCAGTAAGGAAAAGGAACACAAAGGGAGGAAAAAAGGAAGGCAAATGGAGAAAGGGAATGGCAAATTAGGCAGAGGTGAAAGTGGATATGGAAAAGGAAATAGGGAGGCTAACAAGGGTGTAGGGACTCAGGTACCGCTGAAAGCAATTGATTTCACTAATTTTTGAACCTTGTAAACTCTAACAAGTGCCAGCAGATTACTAAGACCTGAAAGAGGTGTGGAGATTGATGGAATAGTTAGCTAAAGTAGACTCATAAATAACCAAAGGTTACAAGATCATGGTAAGTGTTGACACCTCACATGAATATGAAAATTAAATTGTCAAATGAGCTTACTACCATTTGGTGCACTCATTTAAGGTTTTGTGGATTCACATTTTGAATTTTTAACCCATGTATTTGCAAGCCCAAATTTGTGTAGGATCCATAGGCTTCCAATGCTTTGAGCCTTGCAATTTGATTATTTTCACTTGAAATCCAAGATCTTAACTTCAAACATTGAATTAAACACATTAATACCCTTAGTATTCTCAAATTTAGTTGTTAATAATTAAAACTCAGGTGAACCTCGATTTGCAATTTAACTCATCGAGTTCACAGTTACTCTATCTATTTTAACTTTATTATCTTTGCTCTTCATCATTACCCCAATCATATCATATCATTTTCTTTTATTCTAAAGACTTTTATATCAAACCTTTTTTAAAAAGTCTTATCCATTCTCAAACATACCCTTTATTTAAAATTATTTTTATAAAGCGATGTTTTGGGGTTAAAAATTGATATTGAAGATTATTTTATTTTAGATAAAAAATGTAAGATAATGTGTAAAAAATTTATTATATGCACTGTAGGGATACATCCTCATTAATACACGTATCACCACCAATGTCTTATAACCGATACATAAGAAAATAGTAGATACGTGGCAAGAGACCTAGTCCTTCGCACACTTAAAACTACTCTAACAAATCTCCTATAAAATAGAAGTGTTAACACACTTCGTGGGCACATTCCTTGAATATCAGATCCTATCACTACTTTAAAAGGAAATCTCCCCCACAGAAGGAGGGGGATTAGACTTCTATCACCTCCATACTTTGACTCTCTTTCATTCTCCCTCAAGTCTCTAATTCTCAAAACACATTTCAAAAGGTACATTATAGGAACCCCTCTGATATCATCATTATCTTTGAGATTGACTTAGATTCCCACCAACACCCTTTTGGTGTCAACCTACACCCTTCGGAATTTGTCCCACACCTTTTGGGAGTTGTCTCAGATCCTCTAAAAGTCATCTTAGGCCCTCTGAGAATAGGGACTAGTTGTAGCAGCTAACAAAGACAAAGTGACATGTAATGGCTTACATATCATTCATCCTACTTTTATAAGATCTTGGCCATAGAAGGTTTGACTTGGACTATCAATTAATCAACTTTTATGTTTTTGGACAATTTAAGTCCAATGAAAGAGTTAGTTGACTGTCTAAGTCTAAATTACGAGACATGTAATGCCAGTTACATAAATTTGTGAATTTTGAAGTGTGGCCTATTAACACATCTAGAAAATATTTTATTAGACTTTTTGCATTTGTACCTACAAAGTTTAGATGAAATTGCATGTGTGTCACTAGTTTTGTAAAATTCGCATCGTACCTACGAGATTTTCTTGAAATTACAAGCATACTTACAAACCTTTTTTAAAATGATGAAAATACTCCATAAAATAATCAAATGAAAAAATATAAGAAATGCTTTTTAAATATAAAAAATTTTATTTTTAAAAAATTTTCATATTAAATAAATAAATTGAAATTGAGAATTATTTGTAAAAAATAAAATATCTTTACTTCTTTAAAAATAAAATATGTTTAAAAATACCAAAAATTTTATTTCTTACAAATATTCCTCACATTAAATGGATCCGTCAATGTGAGAAACATTTGTAAAAAATAATTTTTTGTTATTTTAAAGATATTTTATGTTTGTAATTTTATTATTTATGAGAGTATTTTTCATCATTTTTAACAAGGGTTTAGGGTTTTAAGTAGGCTTGCAATTTCAAACAAACCTTATAAGTTTGGATATAAATTTTATAAAAGTCATAATAGGCCTACAATTTCACCCAAATCTTGTAGACTATAAATGTAAAAATTCCTATTTTATATGAAAATTTTAGTGATTTTTAGATACTAAGGGTGTATTTGGTAATAAGTAAAAGTTATCAAGTTAAAACTTTTCAATCTAAAACTTTTCACTCTTCATAGCTATCCTATTTTTAATCATTTCTTCACATTTTTCTATACAACTACCATACTTTTAAATCATTTCTACACAACTACCAACACAACTAACCTATCTATTTCAATTTTATCCTATTTATTCCTCGTCATTACCCTTATCATATCACATCATTTGACAACTTCTACTCTCTACAACTTTTCATCAAAATTTTTATCCATTCTCAAACACCCTAAGTAATAGAAAATATGAAGTTTGAAGTTTTGTAGTTCAAAGACATGAAGTTTATAGGTGCTAAAAATAGAAATTAATGGATTATTTCATGTGTTGTATAACAAGTGTATGTTACGTGGAAAGAAGTTAAATGCACACCGCACATTTACTCTACTTTATTAGTGTTTTTAAAAAAAAATTTGAAAAAAAAAAACTCATTTCTATGTTTGTTGACCCACACTCCGCATGTGAGACAGGTCAAGGCACATTTACTCTACTTAATAAGTGTTTTTTTTAAATAAAAAAAAAAATCATCTGTATGTTTGTTGTCCCACACTCCACATGCGAGGCAGGTCAAGGAATTTGAAAACGAGAAACTCTTAAAAGATATACTTTAAAAAGTATTATAAACAATGTAATATTTATTTAAATTTTTATTTTGCAATTAAATGATGTATTGATGTACTTATTTGTGAATAGATATAATTTAGCTTTCTTTTATGCGACAAATTGAGAAATTTCTTTGTATTTCTCATGATTAATCCTAGGTAAATGAAACTATCCGAGTTTGACTTCGTCGAACGGGGCTGGCTGCCAAGTTATAAGCCAAGACAAGGACAAAGGTCTAAATCATTTTAATTAGTACCTAAAACGCACACGTGGCGTTGTGTGTATCCGTCTGCCTCCATTCATCTATGTTTTAATTTGACAGTGCTCTGGTCACTGCTCGATCCAGTTGTTGGAAGAATCATGGTTGAATTATATAATCCGGCCGTCCCACTCCCACCCATATACATATACATATGTGTGCTATGTAAATCCTAGAATAATATCTATTGGATACTTATGACTGGCCGCATTTGCATTTCGGTGCTGACACCTCAACGAGTGGGTGATTTGAAACGAACCCTGGAGCACAGTTTGTGGCAGCACATGCCTTTACAGCACAGAAATGAACACCGGCCTTGTGTAAAAGTCATGTGGGAGAGAGACACTATCCATGGGTATTAATGTATGATCGAGGCAAGGAAAGGAGAATTAATGAAGTACGTCTAGAAGCAGATGCGTGTTCAGGCCTGGCCCACCTTGTGAATGAGTGGCCATTAATTCTTCACGCCTACGACCACACCTGTCTACCACCTGCAGCTCACGTACGTTTATACCTGCTACCCATGATGAAAGCTGCGCCAGAGAGAGAGAGAGGTCTATTTAAAGGACAGCAGTGGTGGTGTTGGGTGTCTGTGAGTACGTGTGTTTGGGTTGAGAAGACGAGACGAAAGAATGGGCTCGATTCCAGCGAGTAACACTGTGAACGAGGGGGAACACACGTTATCCTCGAGAATATTATCGTTCAAAACTCCCAGGTTCATATGCATGTTGACACTCTATGAACGACACTACCCACCTCGTTTTTCCAGAAAGGTGTGTAATTAATATCTCTGCCTATTTGTTAGCTAGTTTTTTCTGTTTTTTTTTTTTTTTTTTACCTTGGCTGAATATTTAATGGTGTTTCTTCTTCTTCTTCCATATATATATAAACCCATCTTTGTTTTCTTGATTTCTCTAATGGCATACTTCTTGGTTGCACCCAATATCATCATTAATTGTGTAGTCATGTACCCAAACACACCACAGAAGATTAAGATTTCAAATTTTCGAGGTTTTGTTAACATCACTTTTTTTTTTTGGGGTACAAACAACATCACTTGTCTCGAATATGTGATGAATTGCTCCTATTTATCTCTGTAAAGGCATTCAGTATCTGATCATTTAACTTCATTTTTTCCCAAAACAAAACAAAAAAAAAAAAAAAAAATCTCATTTGAAATTTTTCAGGTAGCTGCGGAGGCTATAGCCACGTTTCTGCTTGTATTTGTGACGTGTGGTTCGGCTGCATTAAGTGCGAGCAACGAACATGCAATCTCCAAACTGGGCGCATCGGTTGCAGGGGGCCTGATTGTAACGGTCATGATCTACGCCGTCGGCCACGTCTCCGGCGCCCACATGAACCCCGCCGTCACATTAGCATTTGCCGCCGTCCGCCGCTTCCCCTGGAAGCAGGTATGGATATGTATTCATATATATGAACTCGACCATCATCAATATTAATCAATTATAACAGGTAAATATTCATCATCTTGTTCAATTCATTGGTGCGTAAGCTGCATGTACGGTGAATGTGCAATTTGGGTATGATAAGTGTAGGTCGGGTCAATCATATATTTATCCTGTTATCAAAAACTCATACCTTTCTTTATTTTAGATTGAGTCGGATTTTTTTGCCTACATATCTTATTTTTTTAAGTTTTGTTGGCTTCGATTTCAGTTCCAAATAAATTCTTTAAAATAGTCTTTATATTATATTTAAAATTTATAATTTAATTATAAATTTACTTAAAAATCTATAATCAAGATAATAATAATAATATAATTTTTAAAATATATTATTAAGTCTATTAAATAATAGATGAACTAAACAAGTTTCTATATATTTAAAGAATATATTTATATCTTCGATATAAAAGATATTTTATAAAATATGTATTAAACTTATATTCGTAATTTATATCAATTCCGAGTAATCGGACCTTGAAAATTATCTTACCTAATTGAATAAGTATTTTTTAAAAAACTATCCTATCTATTTTAATATCCTACCTATTTTAGAATACCCAACAAGTCTGGAACCCGGTGCATCGAGTCTCAATGCACTCAAGTATACTGCACTTTTTTTTTTAATTTTTTATGATATTATTAATCTAAGTATATTTAACATATGTATCAATTTTTACTATTTTTGAATCTTTTTAGATATTTTAAAGATTTTTAAAAATCAGTGGCATTTTTAATAATTTTAACACATTAAATACACTTAGGTTAATAGTCATGTAAAAAATATTTTAAAAAAAATAAGTGAAGTACACCCGAGTGCATTGAACCGGGATCAAGCAAATCTAACCCTATCCAAGTTACATCCTTTGCACGTAGCGGCTGGACACACAAACATGTGCCGCGTTAGATTAGCACCATGACTAATATGTCACAATATATCTTTGTTTACTGAGAATTTAAAGAGGGTCATAAGCTATTTTAACATATTAACATTTGATCTTCCATAGAGTACCATAAATATTTTTATGTAACTCATACCTAAATGACCTATTTACTCCCATAAAAAAATGACCTAATAACAGCGTCTAGAGGCATAGCCCAGTGCTATACACCCTGACCATGGTGCCACTTTGTTTCCCGTGTTAGTAGTATGGTCTCTTACATGTAATGGATGGTGGAAAATATTATTCTGTTATATTAAACTAGAAAAAAATATACTTGCATTAATTAAGTTGTAAATATGTAGAAAAAAGAACCTTATGACAAGAAAATCCACATTCAATGCAAAGAAAATTAATATTTCGCAACATATAGGCTTCTAGCCGCGCTGAGCACTTCCTTCAAAAAAAAAATTTTAGTGACATAAGTAATTATTGCTATTAAAAATTTAGCTTTTAGCAACTAGTATAATGAATATAGCAAAAAGTAATTTTTGATTAAAAAATTATCAGTAAAAGCATGACTTTTAATAAAAGTATAACTTTTAGCGACAAAAATTGTAATTACAAATTAACTAACATACAAAAACTTAAGTTTATTTTGTTGTAGTGATTTTCCAATGTTGTTTTAGCACCACAAGATCAGAATCAACATTTTATAACATATGGTGCGGCTAACGGTTCTAGATGGGTCCCAATCATGCATTTAATTAATTACTTAATTAATGGTTTATTCCATGAATTCAATATGGATAAAAATGTTGACCGCCACAAGAACGTTCCAATTGATTGGGACAGATAAACGGTACAAAGAAGAGAAGAAAAATAAATTTCTTTGTCCTTCTCCGTCCAAGAGTTTCCTCAATTAGCTCCCCATCGATTGGACCGTCCACATCCGTACTGCCGTAATCAAGTAAATTTTAATATATATTTCATACAAATACGTGGTAAAAATTACTTCAAAAAAAAATTACGTAGCAAGAAAGCAACATATACCTAAAAAGGAGATGGCGACCCAGACCCATACAGTTTCTCATTCTCACAGTGCTATAACATCCACTCAATATTTTGTTAAAAAATTTCTTTCATTTCATAATGGATAATACTTTAATGTTATTATGCTGTTGATTTCAACAGAATCTGTCTAATTTCTCTATATGCTAGTTAATAAATTAAGGGTGGCGATTACATAATATTCAATCCAACCATCGTACTTATCGGTACCTGATGTCTTGTCTTGGAAAGAACAATAATATCATCGATGGTGTCGTTGTATAAAGATGAGCTTAAAGCCCAATGCTTTTTATCAAAATATATACAACATATCCAAAAATCATTTAGTATAATTTTAGTTGATTAAACTTTTGAAATAAAATTTTTGTGGAAAAGTTTTTAAAATGTAATGTGATATGATGGAGACAAAGATAAGGTGTAAGGATAATAAAATTAAAATAAACAAGGTAAGCGTATGAAAAGTCGTAAAGAAATAATTGAAAAGGAGAATAGGTTTTTATGAGTATTTATATACATCGCGACAACTCATATTACATTCAAGTGCATTCATAACTCCTTACACAATGAAGAAAAATTTTCAATAACACCCCATATAGGAGAAAAGTTGCAAATACTTCCACAAAAAAAGAAAACAGAAAAACTCTCGCATCATCTAAATAGCGGGTAAGAGTTGAGCTCATTGCCAACATGAGTTACCATCATGGTACACCCTTAGTGGCGAAAAGCAAAATAATTGTATCAAAAGATGAGTAAATGATTAAAAAATATGATAATTTAAAAAGAAAAATGTTTTAAATAAGAAAAATATTTTTTATGGAACGAGAAAGAAATTTTTTGGTGAATACCAAAAGCACCCTCGTTGTAAAAGATTCTAATACCGTTGCTTTTGGCAACTATTATCAACAATTAAAATAGTCGTTATAGATTCTCTCGAAAAAATTTAGAAGTTATAGCAAGAAACGTATATGCATCAAAATATTAGGTTTATCTAAATGTTAGTAATAAGAAATTTATAACATAGCAATTAGTAACTATCGTCAAGGAAAAATTAATTCTCTGCCTCTAATAATTATTTAAAAATTTTCATGGCCAATGACAATTATTTTACAATTGGAAGCTGCGTGGCGTTGAGGAAAATGGGAAAACAATTTTGGATTCATAAGCATAAAAACCAAGAGTCGTTGTGGACTAAGATATTTTTTTCCTAATGGTTTGTACTTTCACATGACTTAAGCCACCAATTTGACTAAAAACCGCTAGGTCGTGCTTAGTAGAGAAGATTAGGCAGGATTTTGGGTTGGGACTCGGCTCGTATGCATGGGGTTGTGGTTGTACCTACAGCTAGATCTCATTATGCTTGATGATTCATCTATTAAAGACCAAGATCGGACCATGACATGCTCCAAAAAATATAAAATGGATATTTACTTGGTTCACACCGCTACCACAATTTTTTTAAATGCAATAATTGGTTTGGTTTGGTTTGGTTTGGTTTCCATAAAAAATAATAATAATTGGTTTGGCTGCACATGGTAGGAATTCGGTTTTGGCTTCCAACGAGCATGCACGGCAAACATATTAGTTGCATACTTAGTTATACATATACCGTTGTGTATGAGCAAATGTAGCCATGTTTATAAATTTGTTATATATAATATTAATTTGATTGTGTATAACATTTATGTTGCAACTTATTTTTTGCTACAAATACCATTAAAGGGTGGCTGCAAATATCTTAAAGTTTGAATGCATTACTATTATTTTATGTCTTGGGGGTGTATTGGAGAAGTGATAAAACTTCTGCTTAAAAAGTTTTTGATATAAAATATTTTAAAATATAAAAAAATAAAATAATATAATAGTGTAATGATGAGAAGTAAAAAAAATAAGGTTAAAATAGGTAAGTTAGTTGTACGAGTATATATCAAGAAATGATTAAAAGTTAGGTAGTCGTATAGAAAAATATGAAGAAATACTTAAAAAATAAAATAATCATAGAGAATAAAAAAAATTTTATCGAAAAGTTTTAGTTTTAAAAATTTTAGCCTTTGCCAAAGTCCAAATATGCCCCAAATTTATATTCTGGCGCAAATACATAGTTATATATAACAAATTTTCTTGCAACGTACCTCACTTTTGGAATTCATGTGGCTATGATACACTTTGGCCCCAGCCCAGTTAGAATATGTATTCTTTTGTAATTAAATGCCAAGTTGTAGAGAAAGAAAAGTAATTAACTTTGGTCGTTAGTTAAGGTGATCAGTACTCCATATTAGCCATAATTAACTACTGCAAGTTGTGAGAGTCAATATATAATAATTAATGTGCAGGCGTACATGTTTTTAGTGTGATTGGCGGGTACACTAAAGATTAATTAGTGGTCATCGTAACTTGTTAGTGCATAAGTGACACTGCTCACTAGAAATAAATTTATTATATACGCCCACGTTTCTGTTGTCAAATTTTAATTTTATAGTGTCCAACAATGAGAAAAAATATTAAGTTAAAATTTTTAACTCTATGTAAGTACTTTATTCTTTAATCATTTTTTTACGTCATCCTATATAATTACCTTATTTTTCAATCATTTTTACACTGCTAACCTGTCTACTTTAATTTTTTTTTTCTCTTTACTCCTTATCATTATCTCTGTCATATCGCATTATTTTCTTTCGATTCAAAAACTTTTATACTATCTAAAAAAAATTTCTATTCCCAAACACACCTTAAATTCTACATTAATTGCAATTGAAGTTTTATTACTATTTGTAACTAAATTTTAACAATTATATTAGATATTATTTTTGGTTACATGGCTATATTTAACAAAATGCCTCTGCTAAAAAATAATCAAATATCTGTAACTAAATAATCAACTATAGTCAAAATATATTGAGTGGCTACATGTTCGAATGCCTAGGGGCCAGCTGGTCTAACTTGTGGCTAGCTTAGGGTGGCCTAGTTGTCACCTATTCATCCAAATTTTTTTTAAAAAGGTGTGTTTGGCAATCCACAAAAAATGTCAAGGTAAAACTTTTTAATCTAAAACTTTTCACTTTCCGTAACTATCATATTTTTTAATCATTTTTTCACATTTTCTTATACGACTACCCTACTTTTCAATCATTTCTACACAACTATCCACACAACTAACCTATTTATTTTAACTTTATCCTCTTTACTACTCATCATTACTCCTATCATATCATATCATTTGACAGCTTTTATTCTCTAAAACTTTTCATCAAAAGTTTTATTCATTACCAAACACACCAAAAAAAAAAAAGAGAAGCGAAACATTTAATAAAGAAATAGTAACCGGATATTTGTAGCTAAATAATCAATTTTAGTTAAAATGCATTACTCAATGCAGTCAGATATATATTATATGCAACCAAAAATTAGCTATGTAAAATAAATTTTGTTGCAGTCTGTGTGTTGATCATGTATGTCTGTACGTAGTATTAATATTAATCACTTTTTTCATGTATGGACATATGTGCGCAGGTTCCATTCTATTGGCTTGCTCAGTTGACAGGGTCGTGTATTGCTTCATTTACTCTTGTTGTGCTGCTGCATCCCATAAGGAACGTGGGGACAACCACCCCCTCTGGTTCCAATTTTCAGGCCTTAGTGATGGAGATTGTCGTCACCTCCTCCATGATGTTTGTCACCTCTGCCGTCGCCACGGACACCAAAGCTGTACGTACTCCCTCAGCGTACATTTATATATACATTTTCACTAGTCTCCCTTCAATATAATCTCCTTAATTACATAGAATAGGTTTCTTGTAACCCTCATTTATTTTCTTTCACGCATTGATAATAGTTGAAGATTTTGCTTCATCCACTATATTTAACATTACTTGTTTAACTAAAAAGTTAAATTTTATCCAAATTAAATATGTGCATGGGTAACATTTTCTTAAATATATGATTATACATTCATGTGTAAATTATAAAATTATTTAGAATAATTTTCATATACATTAGAATATAATAATATTTTGTATAATTATTTATTCATATATTTGTGCTATTTCAGACAATTTAAGTATTGAAAATACAATTTAAATTTGATCTTTAATATTAAATTATTTTATTATGTTAACTTTACATATTTGTATATGGAGCCTATGCATAATAAAACTAGACAAATG
Source organism: Annona cherimola (assembly GCA_030490835.1). Taxonomy (NCBI): domain Eukaryota; kingdom Viridiplantae; phylum Streptophyta; class Magnoliopsida; order Magnoliales; family Annonaceae; genus Annona; species Annona cherimola. The sequence continues at coordinate 81,285,339 of CM059972.1, read as the reverse complement.
ATAGAATTTTTATAATAATACAAATGATGATAAATATAATATATAGAGCAGATTTTGTATTAATTATGAAGGTGGGAAAAAATATATGAGATTATTTAGAAGTGGAGTTTCAGAAGCCGAACTCTAATTTCTCTGCCTGCTTAAATTATCAATGGTCTGCTGCCCGTACCATGCGCGAATTTTTCAACACTGTCATCTTTTTATTTGTTTATATTTATATCTGTTCCAGGTGGGAGAGCTTGCAGGCATCGCGGTGGGATCGGCAGTCACCATCACTTCGATCCTTGCAGGGTGAGCTGGCCTCACTAACTTGAAACGGGACCAAACCAAAAGCATTCAGATTGATTAATAATATATCCGTTCACGCTACTTACTAATTATCATTCATATCGATATAATAATTAAAGAACACGAAAATCTGGCATCCAAAACAAACACAACAAAATTACTGATTTTTAGCAACTAAAATTTCGATCCTTCCAAAAGGTGAAAATTTGTTGTTAAAATAAAACTTGTTGCTAATAATTTGTCGTATATTCTATTTTAAAACTATCAAGAAGAAAAAATGTTTGAAGTAAAATTATTAAGAAGAAATTTCGCCGCCAATAATTCATGTTTTTGTGTTTAGAAAACAAAGTTTTTGATTTGGGGTGCGTTCGGTAATGAAAGAAAATGTCTAAGCTACAATTTTTCGCTCTTGATAACTAACATATTTTAAAATTATTTCTTCACATCTTTGTATACAACAATCCTATTTTCTAATTATTTCTACACAATTACCCATACAACCATCCTATCTATTTTAACCTTATTTTCTTTATATATCATCATTGCCCTTATTATATTACATCGTTTTTTACTAATTTATAATTTTTACACCAAAACTTTTTATCTAAAAATTTTATTACTTCTCAAACACATCCTTGATTACCAAAACCTTATTTATAATAAAGAAAATTCTTCTTGCCTTTGAAATCATCACAATAAGCAAGAAAATTTTTCCTTGGCTATAAAAGTATCATCATAAGCAAGAAAATTTTCTTCGCATGTGCATTTTTCTTGCTAAAAAGGTTTCAAAAAATATATTTTCTTATAGTGAAATAAATTTTTTTAAAGTATTAGTTCTTGGATATATGGAAGGAGGCTCCTTTAATTAGATGGATATATTACCATATGAAAATTACTTTTTTCCTTATTTTTTTAATATAAAAATATGTAAATATTATTTTTCGAATTCTTGAGTGTGTTACACATTCCCATTTTGGTTGTGTGTGTGTGTGTGTATATATATATATATATATATATATATATATATATATATATATATATATGCTAGTAAGCCGTTAGTATTCAACCATCTGCTATGAAAATACTAAAAAAGAAAAAAATTTATAGACAGGCCTATCTACACAGTTTGATTATAATTACAAATGTACATGTATAGTTTTAGAAATCGCAAGTAACATAGTATAATTTGATAATAATCGCAAATATATTCATGCTATTATGACACAATTATTTCATAATTACGGTGAAGATATGCAAGCTCTATGGTATATTTGTGAAAAAATAAATAAACTCATTTAATTTCTAAAATTATAGTAGCAGTGTCATAATAGTATAAATATATTTGCAATTATAACCAAACTATATAGGGTGATTTTGCAATTTTTAAAATTATGTTGGTATATTTGTAAATAATGAATCATTGTTATATATGCAAATTACCCATTACAATCCAAAAAATTTTCACATACATAATTACAAATATAAAAATAAATAATATGATTGGTTTAGATCTGAATGCAAATATCGTGACAATTTATCATGCATATAGGCAGATATGGGCAGAATTAAATATTTAATATTTAGGTTTGACCAGAATCTTCCCTGCATCACTTTGTGCCCACCTTAATTTGAAAAAGCAAAAGTAGATCATTATAGCTAGATAGCATAGCAGTACACTTGTTAACTAAAGGTTGCATGCATACTACCTGCAATGGATGGAAGACCGGAAGTTTGCAACAAACACTCCAACCAAATATATCTAATTTAGCCACCGAGGCACCGACAATGCCCCAGCGTGTTGGATGTCTTTGGTTCAAAGTACGGTAGGCGGATTTTCTAAGTGAGTTTAGTAGGTGGCGGTTGTTCTCCTTAAGTTTTCTATAGGAGCGTCCACAAGTGACTATTTTAGGAATTATTATTAGGATAAATCAAATTATTGGTTAGCTATTTGTCGAATATAGTTAGAAAAAAATCGTAAAAATGTCTCAGAAATATATTTAATTTGGCCACTGAGTTTGAAAAAAGAAAAATTATAAGCATAAAAGTATACAAAAGCATATATAGTAACAACTATTTTTACAATGAATTTTGCAAAGAACATTTTGTTGGAAACATTCAAGGCAACAGTACCAAATTTATGGTTAGAAAGAATATTTTTGGGTGGTGGATGTGTTTAAAAAGTAACATTGGCATGAATATAAAGATACACAATGTTTGATGGTGTATTTAGGTAGGTAAATACTAGTTTAAAAAAATATATCATCACTTCTTCTCTTCGCTCAGACCAATCTCTGGAGGGTCGATGAACCCAGCAAGGACTTTGGGCCCTGCGGTTGCAAGCAAGATATACAAAGGCGTGTGGGTGTACATTTTGGGTCCTGTTGTAGGGACAATGCTGGGTGCATGGTCCTACAATTTCATCCGCATGCAAGACAAGCACTTGCACTCACCACTCTCTAGTAGCAATAGTCTATCATCTTGGACGGGTAATGGTTGTGGTGTCGGTCGCAATTGCACGAGCAGCAGGCAAACTGATCATCATGTAGTTGTAGTAGCAGAAGATGATACACGCCCTTCTTCGGATATCATCTGAATCATCCGTGGTGTGTATATACTTTTTACTGTTGCCATAAAACCCTTCCCTTGTAATTACCATCCTTATGCTTTCTTACATGCTTGCAATTATTTTTGCTTGTTTTCTATATGGTTGTATGCATGTCTCTATGTAAATTATGTGTGGTTTGAAAGAGAGAAGTGAGGTTGTGCTTTTTTTTTTTTTTTTTGAACCTTCACAAGGATGAAATAAAATTATCCTTATTTTGTCAATATTTATGTTTCCTTCGCATGTAAGATGGGCCATATGTGTCTTTTTTTTTTATATCAGGCCATATGTTTCTTAATTAGCTATTTATTAGCCATTTTCTATTGCAGATAAATTAAGATGCATAAATTCACACATAAATCAATTTACTTTCGTAGCATTATGCATGAGGAAGACTTCTTAATCAGAAGTTAATTGATAAGAAAATGGCATACCAACAACCACTGCAAACTCACACCATATATATAGTATTATCATCATCATCATCCACTAATAATTATGAAAAGCAAAAGTTAATCTTATATTTCCCAGCACTTGGGGTGCAAGGAACCAAATTAGAGGTCGTGAAACTAATTTCTCTAGCCCCAGTTCATTTAAAAAATTCAATTACAAATGATTAATTGAAAAAAGTGCGCTCCCATGTGTTTCCACAAGGAAAAAGAATTCGCACCTGGATTCAGGTGAGTCTCTATGTTAGGGTTTCGAATTTATTCCCAAATCTAGGAAGATCTTCATGAGAATCTGTAGATCTTGGAGGGTGAGTAAAGACCGGTCACCATGGTACTCAGAGAGGAAGACTTGCTGCTATAGGAAATCCAACACTAACAATCGGGCAAGTGAGCTCCCAAAAATCAACCCGGAGGCAAATCCATTAATCCTTTATTCCCCTTGGTTCTCCTGAAGCCATAATCCAAATCTTTTCATGGAATCAATGTGGAGCATTTGGAAGATGAGGACAACAA